>CANSNZ010000314.1:0-600000 GCA_947646795.1 Beta lomatogona | reverse complement strand
TTCCTATAAAAACAGAGCGAATAGGTTTTATTTTTTTTTAATTAAAAAAATACCTATTCTTCTTTGTTCCTACCAAAAACAAGAAAGAATAGGTTTCATTTTTTTATTAAAAAAACTACCTATTGTCGCTAGCAAGAATAGGTTGCTTTATTGCTGCGGTTAAAAACCGCAGCAATAGGTTAATTACATATTGCTGCGCCTCAATTGTCGCGGCCAAAACCGCCGCAATAGGCCACTTAATGACCGCAGCAATAAGCATTTATTCTACTAGTGTTAATCGTTAACAAGTTAGATTCAATTTGAAACTCATACATCTTAGCCAAACCAAAATAAATTGATATTAGATTAGATGAATGTTTCAACGTAATTAAGTCGGTAAAGTGATTGAAAATAACTGTGCTCCATTTAAAGTCAGATTAAGTTGTATCCATTTTTTATTTTAAAACATAATATTGGAGTGAAACAAATTGATATTGGATTATTAAATCAATGTATCAATGCAAATTGATAAACTAAATCAAGATAAGTATACTCCATTTAAGTTAATTGTTAACAATTAATAATCATTTTTTTAACTCACTTATCTAAGCCAAATTGAAATACATTGATATTAGACTAAATGAATATATCAATATAAGCCGGTAAGATAATTGAAGATAATAGAGCTCCATTTTGAATTTGAAACATAATACTTCAGTTAGTATCGAATCATTAGATTATTGTATCAATGTGAATTGATAACCTAAATGAAGATAAGAACACTCTGATTTAGTATAAGATTAACAACCATAACACTCCCTTATCTTTATAAGTTTTAAGATTATTTAAGTTAATTGTTTTTATGTTATAATATAGTTTAATACTAGTGTAGTATTTATGGTCTTCTCTTAACTTTGTATATATATGTGACTATAAAGAAACTATTTTATCAGTAGGCTTATATATGTTAGGACGATATAATAATATTGGAACCATTATAGCTAATACGTGAATGATTATTATTTAACAAGTACTTACTAGTTACTAGATAGTAACTTGTTAACAACCATATAGTAACTTAACACTTAGTCAGTTACTCCATTGTCTTTATAAGTTATAAGATTATTTAAGTTAATTGTCTTCATGTTATACTATAGTTTAATACTAGTATAGTGTTTATAGTCTTCTCATAACTTTGTATATATATGTGACTATAAACAAACTATTTTATCAATAGGCTTAAATATTTTAGTACGATATAATAATATTGGAACTATTATAGCTAATACGCGATTGATTATTAATGAGTATCGATTTCTAATATGCTCTAATAGTATAAGTAACGATAATAATAATGAGTATTATATATTAACTACGAATATACAATCGATTACAAGATTTATATATTATTTCATCAAAAGCTATCGATCATAATAAACATATGGCCTTAGAGCAATATAACTAGTATTAATTGAGCAAGTAATAGTGATTGTTGTACTATAATTCACGTAAATAAGAATAATCAAAATAAGAATAATTGACGTATATATCATTTCATCAAAAGCTATCGATCATAATAAACATATGGCCTTAGAGCAATATAACCAAATATTAATTGAGCAAGTAATAGTGATTGTTGTACCTCATTCATAATATAGCACATTAATATAAGCATATTGTTGTACTATAATTCACGTAAATAAGAATAATCAAAATATTAATTGAGCAAGTAATAGTTGTATAAGTAATGTTTCAAGAAATATAGTTTCATAAGTAATGACCTTAGAGCAATATAACTAGTATTAACTATTTACATGTTGTATTTGTGCTTATTACCTTATAAAGATTCAATATAATTTTACAAGTATATATTTATATGATTGGTTTATTAGTTTTTATGATATGAATCTTTGTTATTCTCTAATTAATTGACGAGTTTGTATGGATCCTATTCCCCAAAGTCTTATAATTTTGGCGGAACTTGATTTGCAATAATAGCCCGCTCTAACTTTCCCCTCAAAAAAAAATAATTAATTGACGATAAATGAGACAGTTGAGATAATCCAAAATTTATGATAATTCATGTAAACTATCCTAAGTGAAAAGCATAAAATTAAACCATCCAAAATTTTGAAAAATTCAAATTCCAATAAGCAAAGGCGGGAAGATCCATGTCATCGATCCATAACACCACAATCCATGTAAACCTTGCTATATACAATCCCCACCTTTGATTAGCTTCATCATCAACGGTTCCCACATCCTTGTTCATTTTGGTACGACCCACCTCCTTCTTGAAAGTTCAAACCCTCCATTTCCAGTACTCCTCCCATCTTCATCCCTTATATAAACCCCAATCTCCACCAGACATCATCATCCCGCCACATTTCCAAACTCATATACTTCATCTCCTAAATCTCAATCTTCAGCTTCCCTCATTTTTTTTCCACTCTCTTTCCTCAATAATGAAATCAGCCCACGAACCGGTGGAGTAAGAATCCCCACTGATTCAGATCTGAAGAAGTGCCAGAAGAGCACCGAGCTTCTCATCAGAAAGCTTCCATTCCAATTTAATTGAATTGATTTGGTTCTTTAGGGTAGCATTTTGGAGAATCAATGGGGTAGTTTGATGATAATTGAAGATTTTCAAAATTAAAATTGTTGCAAATGTATTTTGTTGTTAAAAGTGTACAGTGATGCTTAAATATGAAATTAATGACAACTTTGTAAAACTAATGAATATGTCTCTTTTTATTAATATGTTCTGTGATTTTTTTTTCAAGATTTATGTTTATTAGATAAAGTTTCAACTTGAACTGTAATTTGGTATTCTGTAGTTGAGATTAGTTTGAATTTGTTCTTTCTGTTTTTGTATGTTGATACTAATTTTGAGAGTTCCGGATTGTTGTGCTTCATGCATAATTCCATAAGCTTATAATCTGCAAATTTCACCTGTTTTTACTCCACACCTTTCCATGATAACTTTTGTGAATTCGTCGATTTGGAAAATTACAAGTTATGACTTAGTTGTGATTTCATTATTTTGTAAGATAATCCAGCCAAGCTTTTCTACACTTTAGAATTGTGTTGAATGTTTTCGATGATATATCTAGTATGTATAGTAATAGACTTATAGTATGCCAAATTCTTTATTTGGAGCCGTAGAGAAGCAAACATTTAGTGAAATCAACTTTATTTGTAAAATGGAAATTAATGGTCTTTGTTTGGAGAGTCTGTGGCGGAAATCCTATGATGAAGGAGAGATTAATTTATCCATTAGTGATTTCCATGATAAAAATGTCCCGATTAAATGTTTCCTCTCTTTATAAGTTTCTTTGGGGCATGTATAAAGTAATTGACAAAGAAGAATGGCATAGATGTATGACACTTAGGAGCTTATGATAATAATGATCATGATAAATTTACTAATTTTGTTGGGTTAAGTCGTCTAAATAGGTTGGTTTGAAAATTAGATCAAATCAAGCTATCTTATTTTATATGGTTCAACCAAATTCTAGTTGATTATAGACAAATCGGGTTGGATCGGGTATTTACTGGGTCTAGTTGGGTTTTTGTTAATAACCGGTTGGGTTACGGTCAGGTTTGGTTTGAATGCAGGTCTGTGTGGTCAGGTCAGAATATGATTTTGCCAGGTGTCGGTCAGGTCTGGGTAATCCCAGGTCAGGTTTCGGTCAGGTTTGGGGACTGATTCTCACAGGTCGAACCGGGTTCAAGTCAGGTCAATATCAGGTTGACCCAGCGGTCAAATCTGTTTCAATGTGAAAGTATATCATAAAGTTGGGTAAAATGTAAGTTTGTTTTGGAATGTAAAATCAGTGAACTTGATATAGTTGGAAATTATCAAGAAATTAAGTTATATATGTCATAAATTCAAGTACTAATAAAAAAATTGGCATGATAAGATTTGTATGTGAATTGGAGTACTATCATGAATTTGGATAATATGTGAATTCGGTTAGGATATAGTTAAAAATCAGTTTAAAATAGTTTCAGTTTAAATCGGTTTCAATTCAGTTTCAGTTTGAATCAGTTCAGTTTCAGTTTGAATCAGTTCAGTTAATTCAGTTAAATATTCAGTTCAGTTCAGTTCAGTTGATCGATCAACTTTTCGATTTTTCACAGTTATTTTCAGTTACAGTTTGTTTCAGTTCAGTTGCAGTTCAGTTTTGTTTTTTATTTACAGTTTATTTCAGTTTCAATTAAGCATTTTTCAGTTGATTTCTGTTACAGTTACTCCCAGTTCAGTTTAATTCAGTTAAAATTTCAGTTTGTTCAGTTCAACCAGCAGTTTATTAACCAAACTGACAGCTCTACATATGCTATCAAGTAATGAACATATAAGTTCGTGTTTGAAAATTACTGAACCAATGGACAAGTCTAAGTGAGTACGATGAACATACCTCCAACCTAAAATGAAACAATAAGGTGTGAAATGAACATATGAGCATAAACTATGAACATATGTAGAGTATGTAGTGAACACTGGTACCACTGCACATATGAAAGCACATGCTGAACATGTAGTTTTGGCCAATGAGTACCTACCTTACCAAAATGAACATGTACAGTGCACACATGAACATTTCACTAACCCAACTGAACATATGTCGTTTAAATGAACATAGGAAACAACTGTTGTGGACATGTTGACGACAATTTAAGATGTTTTGCAACTTATATTTCTTCATAATAAACTCTTACTTATGATAATATATTATGTACAATGTGTTATACAAGCAGTCATAGCTACCAACTACATACACCGATCTACATAATCATCTACTAAATTATATTCACTTTGAAATAATCATCTGCTTCAAACACCTCCAACAACGAAGTACCACTTGTTGAATGCGCTACACTTCCTTGCACAGGAACTGCCAAAAACTCCTACATGTACATGCATAACAAGTCAGTTAAACATTGCATACCTTAAAAATAAATATTTGTTCCGGGCACAGGAAAATACATACCTTCACACTAGTTTGGGCTTTTCCCTTCGACTTAACCACTGCCTTCTCAGCTCGTTTCTTCCAGCCTTTTAGTTTATTAATTTTCTTCTCAAGCGTACTTTTCTCTCGGCCCTTTTTTGTCCCCTTCTTAATTCTTTGAACTGGGTCCTTCACAACTGGGCTACTATACGCGCCTGTGTCTCGTAATGACGTCGACACAAGCGATAACGCATCATCAATATTCCCCCATCAACCCCTGGAGTTTCGACTTCATCTCAACATACACGTTGTCCATTACTTCTCGTGTTTCGCTGTGATATTGGGCGCAATTCACTAGGCCTACCAACTTCCTACACATTTGCAACTTCCACACAGACGCTTGCATAACACACGGATCCTTTTCGAATAGATCATCTTTCCTTGTGCACATCGCAAGCTTAGTCCACCTCCGAACTATGTACCTCTCTGGAATGACGTCTACATTATTCACATGATATATCCGCAAACAATGCGCACATAGAATGCCAACTTTGGTAAAGTAGTTGCACATGCATTCAATCTCCGAAGACTCCTGATCAAAGGTCACTGTGTGCATCAGAAAATCCTTATCCGGACGCCCAACATGATAAACAAACCCAGGGGGTTCCCACGTAAGAATTATCTGCGCACATGCTGCCCCATTGATGAATTTATCCTCAAACATCAAATACACCGCAACAATGTATATCTCCTTTGCATGAAGTAGTAGCTTAACGTCGGCAAAGGCAAGGTGCATGTTCCCACACAAGGACTGATGATATTCGCCATTCTCCGTCTCTCGCCATTCTCCGTCTATAACATCCATAAAAGTTTTATAAAACTCCAACAGTCCTTGTGTGTGGTGGAGCCTAGTACCAATAGAGTGATTTGTCGATTCGCTGCGCTGAGATGATAAAATTCCTCCAGAAAAATAAGTCTTGCTGTAAATAGGACACCACATCTTCCTCAGCTTGTACAGATTTATCAACCATACGTCACCCTCACAATCATACTTGGCAACCATACTGAACATCACCAATAACAAAATGAACATTTTGCAGGAAAAAGTGTTGCGTAAGGACATGTTCATTTCAGTATGTTTCATGTTCATATATGTTGGTGACATGTTCATCTAATTAATTAATATGGTCATGTAATCAATGAAGATGTTCATTAAAGTAAGTGTCATGTTCCTTGATGCAAGCGACATGTGCATTGATGGGAGGAAGATACATGTTCATTGAATTAGGTGACATGTTCGTTTAAATAAGTAGCATGTTCACATACAAAATGTAACGTGTTCAATTTGGCAGTGAGTAAATAAATGTAGATGTTCATTGAAGTAAGAGACATGTGCCCGATGTACATGAACATATGATTTGTATACATGAACATGAAATAACCGCAAACGAACAAGTATCAAAATCAACTAAACATTACACGTATCCAAATAAACATATTACTTTAGTACACGAACATGTACCTGACTCAATGCATGTTTGAGTTATTATGAACAATATATATCATGTATAAATGAACAACTGCAATATCCACATTGAACATATCATAGAAAGCAACAGAACATATATTTACCTCTTCCAGTAGTGCTTGAACTCACTCTTTGAATCACAATACTTCAGCACATAATTGAATAGATCAACGAAACCAACCTTGACCCTTAACCCTTTAATGTTAACCGCGGAATTCTTGTTAATGTGCCACGTGCACAAACGGTGAATAGCACTCGGAAACACTTCAGCTATACCCCCCGCCATAGCTTGACTTTGATCCGTCATTATTGTAATAGGCGGCTTCCCACCCATACTCCTTAAGAAAGAAGAGAAAAGCCAAATAAAAGAATAGGTTGTTTCATTTAACACAAATCCAAGCCCAAACATAACATTTTTTTGGTGGTGATTCATCCCAACAAAAGGCCCACACATCATCGCATACCGATACGTCTTGTATGTCGTGTCATGCACAACTAAATCCCCAAAGCACTCGTAATCCCTCTTCAACTGTCCATCCCTCCAAATAATATTGACAAGGTGACCCCCATTATCTAGCTGGAAATCATAAAAAAAATCACCCTCTGAGGCTTGTCTTTTTTAGAACATCTGAATCAAATGGTTAGTATTGCACCCATCGATTACCTTCTGCTTATCGGCCGCAACCGCATCATATGCATCCTTCCCAGTAAATCCAACATTAGCAAAACCCCCACTTCTTTCCTCAATGACTCTAACCGCATCAGATACACCAACCCCACTGCTTCTCAGACTATTGATCATCTCTAATTGCTCTGCCGTGACTTTTCTGTGAGACCGAATGAAGTGCCTCTTACCAACATGGACCATCAACAGGGACCATCCTATGGTTGTGCACCATATGGTGCCTAACCACATGAAACAAGCCACTGTCCTTGGCAATGTCAAACTGGATATGAGCTTTGCACCTAGTCCGTACAGGATGCCCACAAGTCTATCCTTAGCACATAACTCACTGCCAAAATGAACACGTAATATTGTGTATATGAACATGCCACTTATTTAAAAGAACATGGCACTTAATTCAATGAACATGTATCTTCGCCAATCAATGCACATGTCACTTACTTCGAAGAACATGTTATTTAATTCAATGAAAATCTTCATTGATTTACTCACTGTAAAAATGAACATGTTACATTTTGTATGTGAACATGCCACTTATTTAAATGAACATGTCAACTAATTCAATGAACATGTATCTTCATCTCATCAATGCACACGTCACTTACATAAATGAACATGACACTTACTTAATTATATGACCATGTTAATTAATTAGATGAACATGTCACCAACATATATCAACATATATTAATTAATTAGATGAAACGTACTCAAATGAACATGTTTGTTACTCAAAGAACATGTAACTTATTCTAGGAACATACAAGCAATTGTAAAATGTCCTTACGTAACACTATTGCTAAACATATGGTCAAGTGTAATACACATCTGACAATCGAACCTCACCCAAGTCCCACCATCATTATCATCACTCATACACCCGTCAACTACCCCCCCAATAATAACTGCATTGTATCCGCATCTAACAACCAACATCCAATTCACATACAATAAGTCAATTAATCTGATCCTAAAATTCCTTATAAAAAGACCCATTTATACTTGACATCGCTTCATCATTCCTTTTCCTTCCCCCACACGAAAGCCTTGACCTCCTCACATGGATCCACATATTAAAACACACCTAACAGAAGCCTTGCAGGCCACAAAGGCATATTTACAAGCATGTGAGGTCTTCAATTCAAAGACTACAAAAGCTATGAGCAATTTACTAAAATTGAAGCAAAATGAAGGGAAAGATACAGTGGACATAATAAGTGAAATCGCCCGTGTTCATAACATCTTCAACGACCCTTCTAGCAAAGCAATGGACGTTGTTGCTAAGTGCAAAGTTATTAAAATCGCGATTCAAATCTTAAAATCTTACGATTTTACGTTTTAAAATATGGTAGACGATTCGATTCACGATTCTAGACGATTCTATACATTTCTGTTGACTAGCGAAAACTTAGCAAATTTAAATCATGCTAACAAAGAAAATAATAGATATATATTGTTAGTTATTGCCAATATAGTGGGTAAACAACTATTTTTTCCAATTTTTAGGTCTTTTAAATTATAATTTTAGCATATTCAATGAAGATTGAGTGCAATATCTTGATTATACGTGTTTGTAGAATCTTACGATTCTACGATTCGATTTTACGATTCAATTCTAAAGGTCGTTTCCGATTCGAACTAGAATCTCGATTTTAACAACATTGGCTAAGTGGGAAGAACAACTCAACGATGAGTAGATCTACTTGGTGCTTCTTAATTTACTGTTTTATTGTGATTTATCATATTTTCATTTGCCTTTTCCCGTCATGTAAATAATAAAAAAAGTCTATCAAACTACTTTTCCTTGCACAATTTCATAATCCTTGTTGCATACACATATTATCTACAACCAATGCACATATTAAAATGGATGGGTATCATGAACATACATTAATTAGGAGATCACAATTTCAAATCCCATCAATGAACGTATGACAGTAGTGTAATGAACATCTGTAGGGACATCGTCAACACCTTCAGTTGAATTCATGAACATACATCACTTTTATAATGGATATATTAACTACAACCAGTGAACATAGTCAAATAGGTTTCATGAACATACGTTACTGATGACATGAACATTTTCCTTGAACCTACAATACCTCATACCATACATACATAATGTACTTACTGAACATATACATGGTCTCCAATGACCATATTGACATATGTTTCATTCAAGAAGGACATCGTCAAAACCTTCAGTTGATTCATCACCATACGTCACTTTTCTAATGGACATATTAACTACAACCATTGAACACAGTCAAATAGGTCTCATGAACTTGCGTTACTGATGACATGAACATTTTACTTGAACCTACAATGCCTCATACCATACATACATAATGTGCTCAGTGAACATATACATGGTCTCCCATCAACATATTGAAAAACATTGAGTAAACATATGTTTCATTCAAGAGGGCATCGTCAAAACCTTCAGCTTAATTCATGAACATATGTCACTTGTCTAATGGACATATTAACTACAACCATTGAACACAGTGAAATAGCTGTCATTAACATATGTTAATGATGACATTAACATTTGACTTCAACCTACAATCCCTCATACCATAAATACATAATTTGCTTAGTGAACATATATAAGGTCTCCAATAAATAGAACAGGGGGGGGGGGGTTGGTGGGGGGGGGGGGGGGGGGGGGTGTGGTACCGCTGGGGGGGGGGGGGGGGGGGGGGAATTTGAGGGCCCCCCCCCCCCCCCCCCCCCACCCCCCCCCACCCGCCCACCCCCCCACCCCCCTACATCTTACCCACTTAAAATATAAAATTTTCAACAAATTACAAGTTATAACACTCTTTAATAGTTTTTCCTTTTTTTTTTTTTTTTTTTTTTTTGAAATAAAAAGGATGGGGGGGGGAAGGTGGGATGTTTTAATTGGAAGGCGGGAGGGATGAGTGGCCCGGGGGGGGGGGGGGGGGGGGGGGGGGGGGAAAAAGGGGGAGAATCCAAAGCCGCACCAATGAACATATTGAAAGTCGTCGAGTGAACATATATTTTATTCAAGAGGGACATCGTCGTATTAGTGTTTCCAACTATTTCTCCTTGCACACATATATATTCCTTGCCGAACTAGTGCACATATAAAAATGGGTATCATCACCATACTTTTCCCATGGACATATTACCTACAACCAGCGAACACACTAAACCATGTGGTATGAACATATGTTACTGATGCAATGAACATTTAAGATAAACCTATAATGCCTCATACCATACATACATAATGCGCCCACTGAACATATAAAAGGCGTTCAGTGAACATATATTTCAATTAAGAGGGACATCGTTGGAAAGTTCCTCCTTTGAGCTTCAGACCTTCACACGAACAAATAAAAAACCTCTGCCTAACTATCTTCCCCTCCATTTCTATAACATACGCGGTCCCTCCACACACCAAAACCACACCTAAATGCATAATCGTTATACAAAGTGTATGCTTCCTCATCATTTGCAACTTGTTTTTGCAACAACTCCGAAACCTCTACCTCCCGGATTTCTGCACACAAAACATACATACCACTATTTTATTACTAATATATATACGAGAACTAATGTTCACTACACCCTCATTCATGTTCATTCAAGGGCTATCATGGTCACTCAATATAAACAGTAATTAGCAGCTTCTTGTGCTACATAACTCAACTGACATGCAAATTCCATGACAACGTTGAACAAAAAACCTACCTACACCTCCTAACGCACATTCCTAAGCATCTTCCACATTCAAGCGTTTATCTTCATCACTCGTACCTGAGCTATCCATATTTTCACACATAATTCCATCACCCAATTCTGCATTTTCCATGATAATATAAACTAACCGAACTAAATTTATCCTCTAGATTTTATCATAATAAATACAAAGGGAGAAAACTTTCGCAAGTTTGAAGCAAGATAACTTTTAGCGGATAGAGAAAGCTTTAAGAGGATAGAGAAAGCTTAAGGAGAAGAGAGAATTATATGAGTTGTGAATCCTAGGTATATAAATCAGCTGAGGAGAGAGAAACAACTAAAATCAGAACATCAGCAAAAGTGTAGGAGAGAGAAATTATTTAAATAAAAAGCAAATGCCACCTAAAAAGTTGATGCCTGCTTTTCTAGAGGGAAAAAGTTGTTGCCTGCTTTGTAGATGGAAACGGCGTCGTTGCCTGTTGTGAGTATGGTGCACACTATACGGACGTGTGCACCTACTAATTCGCAGGAAAAGACCCCATAGTAATGGCAAAAAGAAGAGAGGGAAGAAATAAAAGAGGAAAAGCTAGATAGAGGAGCCCTTGCACTGTTGCACAGGCAGAAAAGGGAGGAAAACGTGGAAGAAGGAAGGGCAAGGAGGCAATTTTAGTGAAAATTTTACAATAGCCTTCTTCTAAAAAGGCTACTGAAAAGAAGCAATGAGAGCCACAAAATTCTTCCACATCAGCAGTGACTAGATGATATTAAATATGGACAATTTCCTTTTTTTTGTATTTATATTTTCGGCAGTTTATATATAACTTCCAAAATTATTATATATTAAATTCTTAATTGTTTTTTTTGTATTTATGATTTAATAACGTATACAGTGCAATACACAAAATTATACTGTATAATATACAAAACTTATAAGGATCTTAAATTATCAGTAGTGAACTAATGTTGACTTCATTAAGAAAACGAAAAAAAAAGAAAAAAGGAGATGAAACACAGTAATCTCATGAACACCATAATAACTTCTCTCTTACGGCTTCCTTCCTCCATTGCAGACACCTCATTCCATCCTGAATCACCCCTTCTCAAGACAATTTCGATGCCAATTCAACTTCATAATACTGCTTACTCTCCAGATCTGGAAAGAAATTGCTTGAACTCTCATTGCTCGCCCTCAAATTCGCCTTCAACGACAATCTTCATGCTCCAAATTCACGCCTTCGAGGCTGCCCAACAACTCTTCTATTGCTCAGAATCCAGTCACGGCATCCTCCCGCACTTGTGTGCCGAATCCCATCACGGCAGCACCAATTATTTCTTCTCAAATCTTGGGAACACCACAACCTCTGTCATCGTCAAACACCACCTTCTCTTCTTATGTGGTTCTGTTTTGCTGTTTCGAAAGGAGCCAAGCCTGATAGTTAGTAAGAGTTCCTCAAATACCAACGCTCCCATCGTCGTCTCTCCCGTTCATGGAAATGGGTCCTGCTCTACTCGATCTCAAGCACACCCCACTTATTTTTTCAACGGAAAACAATTCCTCTCACTCTCATTACCAATTTCGTTTTCAAAATCATTGAGTACTCGGGGCACAATCCCATTCAATTGTTCAAAAAAAACTAGAATACGCAAAGCCCAGGTTCTCACTTTTATCACATTCAACAAAAGCTTATTCACACAAAGAATGATCTAAAATCTTGGACGAAGTCTCATTATCATCATTTTAAAAATAAACTTGTTCAAAATGAATCCAAACGCATACATAATGCATGTGCATAGTAAAAACAAAATAGTGTCCTCCACTAACAGTAACTTTTATTTAATTTCAAGAGATTTAGGGTTCCTAATATTTTTATTTAATTTTGAAGAATATTAGGGTTCATAAGATTGAATTTGGATTTTTTATGCATTACTATTACTTATAAATATCAATTTTCCGGTATCAAACTCGAGGTCGTATTTTAGTTGCAGTCGATAATGGTGTATTTCGAATTGGAAAGGTTGAATATAATTACCATTAGAAATTGTTTGTCTTTCCGCTTTAGTTGTATTAAGTGTTGTTTTTGGACAACATCATAACATATTTTGGTCATATCTATACAATGTGTATCCTAAATAAGCTCACCCCAGCCAAACTTTGGCAATGACAGCAAAAACCTTTTACGTGTCCAAAATCAGTATCACGACCCATTATCACTCCAAGCATATACAACTTCTACACATTGTAAAAAGAATGATCCAAGACAATTATTGAGATATTTCACTATTACTTATTCCTTCACAAAAAATAGTTGGATATTTATTTGTTACTAGATTTCAAGAGATGCAAAGAAGTTAATTGAAATTTTCCCAAAATATTTTACAAAGCACGTTTGGCTTAATTCTCAAAATACTCTTATTGAATTTTGAAGTTCAAAGTTTAAGTTTCAAGGGTACCTTAGGAAATTAATGCAGTTGAATTTCGGTGTATGATAAGGGTATTTTGAGCCCAAACACAAAGTTCAGGGGTATCTGAGGAATTCCCCAGATGTGAGGGGTAATTTGAGAATTACGTCAAACCTCAGGGGTACCTG
The DNA here is from genome assembly GCA_947646795.1 of Beta lomatogona. Lineage (NCBI taxonomy): Eukaryota > Viridiplantae > Streptophyta > Magnoliopsida > Caryophyllales > Amaranthaceae > Beta > Beta lomatogona. Next base: position 586,557 of record CANSNZ010000314.1, on the reverse strand, counting down.
AGGAAATTTCCCATCTTTAAAAGATATAGGGTACTGAAAATACATTTTGCCATTATATAAAAGATATTCGGATTCCTATTTTGTAGGGGAGAATGGAATATTGCAGTTTACTTACAGATTTAACAATTATGACATTTTTTTTATAAAAGTTGATTATATCGATAATGGTGCATTTCAATAATGATTTTGAATAGTAAATTTGAAATCAAAATAGATCTGCTAAATGGCAATTGTCAAAATCAACTTAGGTCATTACACATACGTAAACTCAGTTATGCGATGATGTTATCGATCTTATTTTTGTTCTTATACCGGTATTTGTAACTTTAAAAAGTCTATATGAAAAGATTATGAACTGTTTAATTTACATATTTTTACAATATATAATATAATAAGGATTACGAGCAACAGAATAATAAACCAATAAATTAGGAAAGTGGTGGGCGTGATTAAAGCAAATCTAAACAACATGAGAAAATTAATATTTCAAATCACTGTGTATTTGATTGGAAATCCCATTAATATGGCGGTAAAATTCCAATTATAAATTCAAGACATGATTTTTTTACTTTAAAATCAAAATAAGTTTGCTAAATGGCAATTGCCAAAATCAACTTAGATCATTACATGTATGTAAACTCAGTTATGAGATGATATAATCAATCTTATTTTCGTTCTTATACCGGTATTTGTAACTTTAAAAAGTATATATGAAAAGATAATGGACTGTTTAATTTACATATTTTTACAATATATAATATAATAAAGATTACGAATAACAGAAGAACAAACCAATAAATTAGGGAAGTGGTAGTGTGATTAAAGTAAATCTAAACAACATAAAAAAGTTAATATTTCAAATCATAGTAACAGTGTATTTGGTGGGAAATCCCATTTATTTGGCGGCAAATTATTAATTCAAGACGTAATTGTTACTTTAAAATCAAAACAGTTTGTTAAATGGCAAATGCCAAAATCAACGTAGGCCATTACATTTACGTAAACCTCAGTTATGGGATGATATAATCGATCTTATTTTCGTTCTTATACCGGTATTTGTAACTGAAAAACGTATATATGAAAACACTAAACTAATTAGAAGCAAAAGAACAAATATTTTCCACGCATACATTGATATATAAAAATAAATAATCAAGGCCTTAAATAAGGCTTACAAGAAAACACTAAACTAGAAAATACCTTTAATAGATGATGGTAGGACTATGTCCCATGTTTAGTAATACATTGCATAGCAAACTAAACATACTAACTGAATTAATTTTTTTTTTTTTTGAAAGGAATCCACCAAGGGACTAATTTATAAAATTAGAACTAGCCAAAGCAACAATAGCATCCGTGACATCGTCCACCCAAACACGTTTACCAACTTCCACAGGTTGGAAGTGAGCTAAACTGTGAGCCACTTTGTTCCCATTTCGCTTCACAAAAGACCAACTAACAAACATAAAAGATGAAGCTAAAGCAAGAATGTCTTCAATAATGAGGAAGAACTCAGTAGAGCCCGATGCTTGGCGCCGAAGAGCTTGGATCACCAATAAACAGTCGCTTTCCACCATAACGTGAGCCAACCCATATTCCTTTGCTATTCGAACCCCCAACAAAATAGCTTTTGCTTCAGCCATGCTAACCTCCCACTTCACTCGCAACTGCTCGACCACGCACCACAGCACACTCCCCGTCTCGTCCCGACACACAACACCGAGACCAACCCCATCTTCCCCCAGCAGACCTGCGTCAGTATTCAACTTCCACAGCACACTCCCCCAAAGAGCACAAGTATTCGACGAGGTCCCCTCATTAATAAACCATTCATCATGAACGATAGCTTTGTAGGCCGAACGAAACGAATAAGCACCATCGTTTTCAAGATCCCAACACATCACATCATCTGGGAAACGAAGACTTAGGGGAATACTCAACACCCTCTCGACCTCAAACGGCAAAAAAAGTTGAGAAATAATGTTCACATCCCAAGTTCTAGTAATTGGATGTATCAAAGCACCCACCTCAAGATTGGGATTTGCATCCCCAATAGGCAAAATCACACAACGCGAACCCGGGATCCAAGCATCCTTCCAAACTCTAATGCTTTCCCCATTCCCCCACACGCCACCTTACGCCCCTTTTAAGCACCCATCTAGCCTCCCAAATCCCTTTCCAAGTGCAACTAGGACAAGAACCCAACTCCGCTTCCATGAAAGAAGAATTCGGGTAATATCTAGCCTTCCACTACGGTTCCCAAAAGAAATCGCTCTCGCTCCCTTCAAGAATTGTTTAGCTTCTTCTTTAATCTTCAACCTGCCTTTCCTTAGTGAGGCGCGAAGCCACGCTCCCCACTGCTTATTCTCCACGCTTTCTTCCTCGGGCACCCGTCTACAATCTCTTTCAATATGACCCAACAAGCCACAAGCATAACAATAGTTTGGGAGGCGTTCATACTTAATTTCGATCAGCACCACCTCCCCCGAATTACGGATTCGTTGAATTCAACGCAACGGTTTCGATACATCTAACAACACTTTCACTCGTGCTGATGTATCCCAATCAACGCCATCAGAATCAATTTCAAGAACCTCCCCAAAACTATTCCCAATCATCCTAACATGTTTTTCAGAGCGACGGTCCAAAGGTAAGTTCTATAACCTAACCCAAAACGGGGAAGAGGTTATCGAGATTGAGAAGGCTGAACACTACCATCCATCTCAATCATAAGAACAAGGTTATTGTCAAAAGTCCATGGTCCTCCCTCCATTACTTTCAATCGGTCCCGAAAAGTCGCGAATTGTACCACAAATAAATTATGTTCGATTGATCTAAATAGAGCATGTTTTGAAATAGAACAAATTTGATTCATTGTCTTTTTAAAGGCATCAAAATTATAAGGACAATCGGAGAGTACCTTACCTACAATGGCCAAATCGAGTCCTACGTTCATGGTTTCGTTGTTCTCAATATCATCCAAGGGAATAATTTCCCCTTCGTCATCAGTAATCTTCAGTTTTAGGCACTTATTAATGATTTATTCAGCCATGAATGATGACAAAACCCTAAGAATAGGGTGGAGACTCACCAATGAGACTGACGCTCGACCCCCAAGACTGGAACTCAAACCCTAGAGAGAAAAGTAGGGTGGAGACTTTTTTTTTTGCATGTGTATTTACTAATTGAATTAATTAACTAAAATTATTGTGCTCCACTATCCCAAAAATTCCTATATTAACATAAACAGTCTTTGAAGCATAGTCAACACAAAGTTGGGCAATGTTCGAATATGATTATAGTCATAGCCAAGAGCTATTTCACTGTAAGTCTGTAACCATTACGTGTATGACCAAAACATGTTATGGTGCTGTCCAAAATGCAAAATTGATGACATCTAATGCGCGAAGTCGGACCTTTTCAATTAGCAGTTATCTTCCTTTCCCAAGTTGAAAACCATTATTATGGGCTGCCAACTGCACTAAAACTCATCCATGGAACCGAAAATTGGAGATTTAATCGTGGGAATGCTGCATAAATTTTAGAGATTCAATTATGCGAACACTAATTGTCTTCAACTTAAATAGAAATATAAGGAACCCTAAGTGTATTCAAATTTTCGTCCTCACCATCAATGGAGGTTTGGAAAAATTGAAGAACACGTTAATGGAGTGTAAGGAATATGTGCCTACTTTTTATCAGTATATTTTCGCATATAATAAAGTATAATTTCATATATTGTAAGGTTTATTTTCGCATATTATAAATTATAATTTCATATCTTATAAGGTTTGTATTTCATATATAATGTATCAATTATGATATTTAACGGAAAAGAATTAATTATGATATTTAACGGAAAAGAACACGTTAATGGAGTATAAGGAATATGTACCTGCTATTGATTTTCATTATGATACTTAACGGAATAGAAGGTATCAATTATGATATTAAACGGAAAAAAATTAATTAGTACATGAACTTGCAACTTCTCAATAATCCCAATCAATTTAGCACTATCCTCATTAAAAATTGAAGAAAACCTTGCAACTAATCTCAATAATCCCAATCAATGATTTTGAATTGAATCAAGAATCACAATCAATGATATAAAGACTCACTCATGGGCAACTAAAAACAATCAAACTTGGTTTCAAACTTATCAAATAAAAAAGAATTAAAGGTTGAAGAACTGAAGAAAGTAATACAGGGCGGCTGATTCCGGCGAAGGGAAGGGTGGGGTCGTCTACGTGAACCGAAGGGAGTGGGGGGTCGGCTGCGTGGACCGAAGGGAGTGGAGGGGGTCGTGAGTGTCGTGCGACAGGGAGGGTGGGGGTCGTAAGCGTCAAGCGAGGGGAGGGTTGGGGATCGTCAGCGTCAAGCGACGGGGAGGGTGGGGGTCGTCTCTGTCAGGCCGGCGACGGGCTGTTGTGCTATAATATTGTTTCAGGGAAGGTGAGGTGTGCGATAATGGTAGTTAATGATGGTGCGATAATGGTAGTTGATGATGGTGCGATAATGGTAGTTGATGTTATGAGGGGGGGTGCAGAATTCAGGTATTATGATGTCTTCAAAAATAAGGGGGAAAAGGCTTCAGAATTCAGATATTTTTGAATGGATATATACAGCAAGTATAATTTCATATTGGTGCCTGCGTGGTGCGTGAGAGGAGTTTGAGGGGGGGGGGAGGGGAGGGGGGAACTGGGTTGGGGAGGGGGGAACTGGGTAAGTATTAAAAGGGGTAGGTTAGTCTTTTTATGTTTTGCAGTATTTAGCCAATTTATTTGCTGTATATATCACATCCCATTCAGTATATAATTTTGTTTAAGAAAAAAATCAGTATAAACAAAAATTAAAAATAATTCCATTTTTAGCATTATTCAGTATAAACAAAAATTAAAAATTATTTATTTAATTTTTTTTTTTTTGTTCAATTTTTAAAAAAGCATTATTCAACGTATATATTTATACCTAAAATAAACAAGAGAAACTAAAGGAGTGATAAAATCAACACGACAATTGTGGAAACCCAACGGACATAAGCACATTCATTCACATTCATGTTACAGTGGCCTTTTGTATGAGAAATCCATCATAAAAATTGAAAACATCCCAATTTCAGGGATTTGAAGGGGCAAAAACAGTTAGCTTATTGTTCCTAAGCTACAGTAAGGTCAATTCTGACTTTGGTCTATGACTGACTAAACATTGACTTACAAACTTACAAGAAAAGTAGTAGTTCTTTTAATCCCAAAAAAAGATAAAAAGAAAGAAAGAACAGCAAAATTTTCCTTTGAGATATACATGGATTTATTCAATTAAGTACACAAATGCAAGTATGTTAAAAACATACCAATATGTTTACTTTTAAGATGAAGGTATGATCTGGTCTGTAAACTTGGTCTAAGTGTTGTGTTTGATCAACAGAATAGAAGAAAGTGGGGGATCAAAATCAGAAATGGCAGAGGCTGTGGTAAACGTTGTGATTCAAAATTTGGTCCCCTGGCTTGTTCATGAAGCAACCTTCCTAAGAGGAATCCATGGAGACATAAGTGAAGTTATAGATGAGCTGCAAAGCATTCAATCCTTCATCAAGGATGCAGATGAAAAGGCAGAAAAAGATGAAGATGAGATCAGCTATAGTGCTAAAACATGGGTGAAAAAACTGCGTGAGGTAGCTTATCAGATTGAAGATGTGACAGATAGTTATGTGCTTCAGATAGCCACAGAAGCAGCAGACTGCGATCAGTGTCATCCGAAACTATTGGGGTCCGTTGCACGGTTAATGTGCTGGATTGTTAGACTAAAACCTCGGCATGAGATGAGACGACAGATTAGTCAGGTTAAACAGAGAATAAATGGTATCAAAGAAGATAGCAAGAGCTATGGGTTCAACAGAAGCTCCTCTTCATCAGTTATGGTTAGGAGTAGTACTATTGAATCAAGATACGACCGTCGTGCGAGTTCATTATTCATTGAGGAGGCTGAAGTTGTAGGAATCGAAGGCGACAGAGAACATTTGGTTGATTGGTTAGTGAATGGAGAAACAAAACGTGCTGTGCTTTCTATTGTTGGTATGGGTGGACTTGGGAAGACAACTCTTGCCAGAAAAGTATATGACAGTCAGATTGTCATCAACCACTTTAGCAATCAAGCTTGGGTAACAGTTTCACAAAGTTACAAGGTAGAGGAACTTTTAAAGAAAACTCTTAAGCACTTTTACAAGAAAAGGAAAGAGTCTCCTCCTCCACAGATTGAAAATATGGATGAAATTCTACTCATGTTCGAACTTAGAGAATATTTGAAACAAAAGAAGTATATGGTTGTTTTTGATGATGTGTGGTCGGTAGAATTCTGGGAATTCATAAGGCATGCTCTGCCTGATGATAATAGTCAAGGCAGCAGGGTATTAATCACGACACGCTCTAAAGAAGTTGCTCATTCATGTAAAACTTCATCTTATGATCGAATATACAAGCTAAACCAGTTAACGGAGGAGAAAGCCTTAGAGCTGTTTTGCAAAAAAGTATTTTATTGTACTGGTTCTAGCTGTAATGATGTAATACAAGTTCCGTCAGAGTTGAAGGAGTTGGCGAACAATATTGTGAGAAGATGTGAAGGCTTGCCACTGGCAATAGTTGCAATTGCAGGTTTACTGTCAAGTAAAAGAAAAGAGGTGATTGAATGGCAGGAGCTTGAAAAAAATATTGGTTCTGAACTGCTAACAAATCTTCACCTCTCAAGTATGACCCGAATTTTGTGTCTGAGCTACTACGAGCTGCCATACTATCTGAAACTGTGTCTCTTGTACTTTGGGATGTTGCCTGAGGATTACTCAATAAGACATGCAAGACTGATACGACTATGGATAGCAGAGGGTTTTGTGAAAGGAGTAAGAGGGAAGTCCGTGGAGCAGGTTGCAAAGGAATACCTGGTAGAGCTTATAAACAGAAGCTTGGTTCAAGTCTCAAGACTAGATGTTGATGAAAAAATAAGAAAAATTAGAGTGCATGATTTGATGCGTGAAATTATCCTCTCAAAGTCTGAGGAATTGCGATATGGTCATGTATGGACAGATGAAAACAGCTCAAGCGGCTTTGATTATTTAGCACGGCGGCTATCAATCCATAGATCATGCACCAATGACAATTTCCCCAAGACCACTGGTAATGGTAATGGTAATGGTAATGGTAAGTACGGGACTCGTTCCCTCCTGATTTTTGATGTTGACAAACTGCCAGAATCTATATTCCGTTCATACATGAAAATGTTCAAGCTTCTGAAAGTGCTTGATCTGTTCGATGCACCCATATCTTTTCTTCCTGAACAAGTTGGAGATTTGTATCACCTTAGGTACCTAAGTCTAAGAAACACAAACACAAAACAACTTCCAAACTCCATTGGCAGGCTACATAACCTACAGACTTTGGATCTAAAGTGCTCCTGTGTTCACGCGCTACCTGCTGAAGTGAAACAATTGCATAATCTGTTGTATCTCATTGGTTATTGCTACGATTATGAGACTGATTTCAGTATAAGCGCACAGAGAGGATTGAAGTTGGAAAAGGGGTTTGGCCAACTACAAAATCTTCAAAAGCTCTACCTTGTAGAGGCTAATCATGGGATAACCGTACTCACAGAGTTGAGAAAGTTGAAGCAATTGAGGAAGTTGGGGATCACCAAGCTGCCAACACAAAATGGGAAAATCCTATGTGAGTCCATAGCTTTGATGACCCACCTTCAATCTCTTGAAGTTTGTTCAGAAGATGAAAACAAGACGTTGGATCTACAGTTTTTGTCATCCCCTCCTCAATTCCTTCAACGCCTCTACTTAAAAGGTCGGCTACAGAAGATACCTGACTGGATTCCCAAGCTCAACAATCTTGTTACACTAAGTATAATGTGGTCCGGTCTCATGATTGACCCACTTCACATCCTCCAGCACCTGCCTATTTTATCCGAACTTGTATTCCAGGAGACATTTCTCGGCCAACAACTGATTTTTCAAGCTCACGGATTTCAGAAGCTGAAAATTTTAAAGCTCTACGACATGAACACGTTAACAAATTTGACAATAGAGAAGGGGGCATTGCCTTCAGTACAACTCCTTAAAATTGGTCCTATCCCAAGGTTAAACAGTGTTCCCACAGGAATCCAATATCTAACAAAACTTGGTGCTCTTCGCTTCTACGATGTGTCCAAGGAATTCACACTCAGACTACTTCCACATCAAGGACAAGACTTTTGGGTGGTGCAACACGTTCAAACACTGCTTTTCCATTTCCAGATACAAGGGGAACGTTACAAGACCTGTACGCTTAATGAACTGGATTTCCTCTGCAAGTGAGAGCTCTTTATTTTAACTGTTTTTTTTTTCTTTCAATCTTTCTTAGACCAGTTGCATGGTTTTACTCGTTTGCTAGGAATGAGATTTTACATGTAACAAAAAAAAAATGTATTTTACAAGTTTTTTTTATTCAAGGGGCCTTACCTTCTTAGCTTGTGTGTATAAGCAAAATTTAGAATATCAATGAAATATCTGTAGAAATTGAGGGGTGTTTTGAGTATGTTCCGCATAAAATTATCTCTGGTGGTTATGCAGATCAAATATTGTTAACACTTCTTAATTTAAGTAAAAACAAAAGATAAACTCATAAAACTCTGGCAATCATCAAACAAAAATCAAAGATTTAATTATAAGGAAGTAAAAGAAAATACATTAATGATGTATACATTGGAAAATAAAACCAACTACAGTTACTATTGTTTAGAGTGGCTATGATTCAAAGACAAGAAACTAGGCACAACTTTTAGAACTCCCATAAGTTGTATCGTCCTCTCATCTAACCCTTGTATCTTCATGGTCATTTCCTCACTTTCTTTTTCTTCAACATTATACATATGGAGCTTCTTATCTTTGTGTGACAACATCAATATGTTGCCATTGTTAAAGACCCGAATCACCTCAAACGAGTCTGATAGTTTAAATTCATGTATTGCTGTTAGCTTTGTCCAACAACTTTCTCCATTCGTCACCCATACCACGAACCCGTCGGACCATGTACTAGTTCCCATGTAAAGGGACTCACCCACTACACCCAATGAACCTCCAAAGTAGCCGGAATTATAAGTACTGTGGGGTGTTGAGATCAAACTGAACTCTTCTGTGTCGAAATCGAACTTCAAAATTTCAGTCTGTTTCTCTACTAGACAAAATACAGAACCCTTTACCACCACCAAATCTTGGGAATGGTCTAGGATTTGTTTGTTGAACTCGTTATAGAGAAGATTGTTAGAAGAAGTTGTTCTCCTCCAATGCAAATTAGATGTATCATCTAGAGTAAGGATGTCATAGTGGCTATTTGAAAATCTAACCACTTTATATTTGCCCATTTGTTGGATATAACCAAAAGTATATCTGCAGTCATAACAAATGCATTCAAGTTAGAGTTTGAAAAAAGCAATAGATCAGCTCTAAATATCTTCGAGTTAAAGAATGCAGAAAACAAAGACGATATATTTTTAATAAAGCTGAGTTTTCTTCACTTAAAATAAGTTGATCAGTCTGAATTTATTTGGATATATATTGGTTTAGTAACGCGTATTGCTCAAAATTCTAATTTTCATACATTTCACCAATACGAATAATTATTTATTGTATAAGCATATGAAAAAGATTTATAGAAAATGTGTAGCCTGGTCGAGTTTAATCTGATCCTAAGAAGAAAAGAAACTAATAAAGATCGTGAAATAAAGTAAAGAGAACATAGCCTAACCTGCAAAACGGTAAGCTATGCGATGATCTGAAGGGAACAATCGTCACATAACGATGAGTGATAGGATTCACTAAGCGCAAGGACTCGGCACTAAGATAACAAACACCACGACGATCAATTTTATCATATAATGTTCTTACAAGGAGCCAACCATTGCAAGAAGCTAGGACCAAAGGTGGCGATGATACAAAATTTCTTCCGATATTTTCAACAAAATCCATGTTAAGTTGGGTGGACATGAAGTCATTATTGTTAGGATCATACTCAATCAAAAAAGTTTTGTCTTGATCGTAAGCTAAGAAGCTGCATGGCTTAATATTATCGTAAGCTTGGAATAAAATAGGAAACTTAGGGTCTGAAATAATGTTATGTAATTCTTTATTACATAATACAGATGAACGCTTGAAAGTTTTGTAGAGGGTACTAGCTGGTGATCTACATAATATTTCTGTTATCATATCAGTTGGGAGCTCCATGATATTTTTTTTAATTTTCCTAGCTTGGACCGACTGTAAAAACAAAGAAGAATGAAGGAGAATTTTTTTTTCTTGTTGCTAGATGATTTTTGTTGTTGAATTGTGTGGTATGATCTTTATCTATAGTTTGATAATCCAAGTTTTCCTAGTAGTTGTAGAATAAGGAAAATAATGTGCGTATGACAAAATATAGTAGTTGTTTTTTAAGTTTTTTCAAAAAAAAAAAAAAAAAAATAGATGAGTTTTTATGAGTTATTTCGGAAGTTTTAATGTAAATAATGTGGAAACCTTGTGAACGAAGTTATTTTGGTATTTTGCGCATTATGTTGGTTTTTCTTGAATAAGGAAGTGTCGCACATTATAGTTATGTTAAGAGTTATGGTATGTTTAGAGTTCTAACTAGTATGTTTAGGAAACTACAGTATATGTTAATTTAGGTAACTAATATTACAGTGACCGACACCTATTATACTTAAAGTTATGGTAAGTGACCTATACTTATCATACTCTAGTTTCCTAAACATATTCGAGCCTGAACATATACTATAACTCCCACATAACTCTAATATGTACCCATTTGGAAACAGAGGACATATCTTCTTTGAACAATTCTGAAAGGATTTTGTTTTTGCCAACTAAAAGTGATCAAGAAGGTAATGGAACTAGGGTGTGTATTTTTGGATATCGGACTCGATCCGATCCAAAAATCCGGATCGTGAAAAAAGCAATCCGAAAAATCCGGATTTTTCGGATCGAATCAATTTGATATCCAATACGAAATCTTTTGAATAAAAAAATCTAAAGTAAGTTGACACTTAATTAATCTTTCTCTTATTTTATTTTTTTCCGATCAGAAAATCCGAATTCATTCCGAAAATCTGAATCCAATCCGATAATTTATTTAACTAAAGTTCATTTCGGTAGAATAAAAAAAATGTAAATTTTGGATTATCCCAAATCTAAAAAAACTGATTTGTATCCGAATTTTTTCCGGATATCCGATCCAAATTATTTGAAACTTAAAAGTCGGATCAAAGTTCCTACATTTCGAATCGAATAAACGGATAAACGGGTTGAATTGTTCGGATCAGATTTTTTTACGCATCCCTAAATAGAACACATAGCCTAGGGGGAAAAATATATTACAACAACAAAAAAAAAATCTGAAGGAAGAAGGGATACAATTGTTATGGAATCTTCACGCAGTTATTTTTAAATGATCGTAAATTAAATATGGTCTATTATATAGGAACGAAGGAGGTATTATAACTCGTTTTAGATATGGACAAATCAATCTATCAAATTATTCAAAGGGTTTTTCTACGTTATACCCTTATATTTCTTCGATTTCTAAGTTGTACCCTACCGTTCTTAGCATCACATAATACCCTTAAACTTATCTTTCTCTAATGTATATGTGTCATTAGTTTCATTTACTTTTTGTCACTTAGTGGAACAATTCTAACAAAAAAAAGTTTTTTGCAAGAATCAAACTACATATAAGTTATATCAGTTCTACTAGACTATAAAAGCTAGCTAGATGAGGATTGTTGCAGTAAAAAGGTATATTTAGGGATACTATATGGAATTTTAGAAAGGGAAGCACAACATAAAACTGAACAAACATAAGAATATAACGTAACAAAACCCAATATTCATATTAACTAAACGTAATTTCGAACCATTTTTAAAATAAATATATTCTTCAACACGCTTGTTATCAAACAAGTTTCTAATTAGATTATAACTTAAGATGTGGATTGGAAGGGATTTTAAATGATATCCTGTCATTATGCTCCTCTTTTTAAATTTGTGTCTTTTACTTATATGTAAGAAGGGATGCGATTATGCGAACATTGATGTTCATCACCTTGTTAAGTTTGTGCCTTTTGTTATATTTAAAGGTTTTCAAGGCTACAATGAAGAACAAGATATGAACAAGAAATTTGAACTTGTTGTGTCGTGGTAAACAAACCACTGCCTTGAAAACGAGATTTGGTGCAACTGTGGTGCACAATTGTACTCACCGATTCGTTCCCTAAGGTTTACACAACTCTCACCACACAATGGCACTCTTGGATCTGAGATGGAGTTACTAGAACTTATGCCCAAAATGATGAAGAAAGGAAGAAGAGAGAGAGAAGAAAGATGTATCTCAAAATCATAAAATGAATTATATTTAAAGGAGGGAAGGAGAAGAAGTAACCTCCAAAGGAAATCAAAGGACTCCAAGGAATCCAATGATCATAATCAATCCAAATAAACACAAGATAATGGAGAATAAAAACTCCCATCATCAATAGGAATTATGGAGAAGAATAAACCACCATAAAAGGATGATCATCATCTTTAAACCACGTAATTAAGGGGATGTTACAAAAGGGATCCAAGGAAATAAAGGGAAAAACCGAAAAACGGCAAAAAGGGCCTTCGTCCGATCTGGTCGGGAGAGCCCCATCGGGCCCGAGACCAAAACTCCAAGACTCACTGAGGTCGCCCGAACGGGCGCCAACAGCGACTACGAAAAGTCGCCCTCCCGATGGGGCGCCTCTTTTCTTCCCCTTTTTCCAACTTTAATCCCAACAATCCCCCACTAAAGATGAGAAAAAGATACCAAACGAAAGTAAGGAAATTCCAAGCATAAGAGGAGATCAATACATAACATCCGGTGTTACATTTAAGTAAATTGAAACCAAATGTTTAGTGAAGTGGTACAATGACTTACAAGTCCAAGGGTGGACGAACCTTGAAACCCTCAAACTTTTGATCAAAGAGTGGACTAACCTTGAAACTCTAAGATTTAAGTCACGCCCATATAGGTGATACCCTTGTGCTTCTCAATTGCACAAAACATCTCTTAGGATTCATTAAGAGTTTAAACAAACTCAACCTCCACAAAAATTACAACGGTGGATTTCTCAAATACTTAGCTAGAGCACCTACCACATAAGTATAAATCTATTAAGAATTCTTCAACGAATTCATCCTACTACAAGCATTACAACACAAAACACCATAGGGGTGAAATATTAGTAATGCTAATTAGATACTCTTCATGGGCTTAAGCCCCATCCCCCTTGACGAATCAAGAACTTGGTTCCTTGCCAATGCAACCCCTTAGTCAAAGGATCCGCCAAATTTCTTTCGGACCTTACATAGTCCAAAGCAATGACTCAATTCTTGAGTAATTGTCTCACCGAACTATGTCTAAGGTGTATGTGCCTCTTCTTACCATTATAATTGCTATTGTTAGCTACACCAATTGCAACTTGAGAATCACAATGCAAAGAAACCGGGGAAGATCTTTTCCCCCACAATGGGATGTCGGCAAGAAGACTCCTTAGCCAATCCGCTTCTTGACCTGCCAACTCAAGAGCAATGAATTCAGATTCCATGGTGGAGCGAGCTAAACATGGTTGTTTTGAGGACTTCCATGATATAGCACCTCCACCCAACATAAACACATAACCACTAGTAGAGACTACTTCATCATTATCGGACACCCAATTAGCATCACAAAAACCTTCCAAGACATTAGGAAATCGATTAAAATGCAAACCAATTTCCATGGTGCCCTTAAGATACCTTAGTAACCGATAAAGTGCATTCCAATGTTCACTACTAGGATTATGACTATAACGACTTAATCTACTTACCGCATAAGCAATGTCGGGACGTGTGCAATTCATAAAAAACATTACACTCCCTATTACCTTAGCATATTGCTCTTGTGACACACTAGGACCCTTGTTCTTCATGAGCCTTACACTTGCATCATATGGAGTCTTACATGGCTCCACATCATAGCAATTGAACTTCTTCAAGATTTTCTCCACATAGTGAGATTGATTCATTGAGAAACCATCCTTGAGCTTGGTCAACCGGATACCAAGGATCACATCGGCTTCACCTAAATCCTTCATTTCAAACTTAGTAGAGAGGAAATCTTTAGTGTAATTTACAACCTCAAGGTTAGTACCAATAATAAGCATGTCACCAACATAAAGACAAATAATAACACAAGAAGAATCCAAAACTTTAGAATATACACAAGAGTCCGAAGAATTAGTCACAAAACCATCACTCATACGAGTACTATCAAACTTTTCATACCATTGCTTAGGAGCTTGTTTCAAACCATACAAAGACTTCCTAAGCCTACACACCTTGTGTTCTTGACCCTTAACCACAAAACCTTCCGGTTGAGTCATGACTTAGTGGTTCATCATGTTGTCGGATAATCCGAAACTTAAAAGCATTGCATTCATAGTTTCTTTTAAAGATCTATTCTTTCTTTCGGCAATACCATTTTGTTGTGGAGTGTAAGGGGAGCTTAGCTCATGGATGATTCCATTGGCTTCACAAAATTCTATTAAAGTCCATTTTCCATATTCACCACCTCTATCGGTCCTAACCCTTATAATCTTAAGATCAAGTTGATTTTAAACCTCGGCTTTATACTTTAAAAATGCAATTTCGGCCTCATCCTTAGTTTTCAAAAGATAAACTTTAGCGAACCTTGAAAAATCATCAACAAAAGTTATGTAATAATTTTTCCCTCCTTTACTAGTAGTGCAATTTTTAAAGTCCGCTAAATCCGAGTGAATCAACTCTAGCAATTTGATACAACTTGCTTGAATGGTTTCTTAGTATGTTTGGCCTCAACACAAATAGGACCTTTAGAGGCTTTGTCAATTTGATCAAAAGAAATTAAGTCCATGTCCTTTAGTTTTTTCATGTAAGAAACATTTAAATGTCCTAAACGATTGTGCCAAACATCCATAGACTCAACAATATAAGCAAAAAAAGTACTTTCATTATTATTCAAAACATTCATCACAAACAATCCTCCACTAAGGTAACATTTCCCAACAAAGTCTCCATTCTTAGTGATAACAATCTTGTCCGCCTCAAAGACAAGCTTTAAACCGGCTTTGTTGAGAAGGGCACCCAAAACAAGATTCCTCCTAAGGGAGGGAACATACAAGACATTATTCAAAAACAAATTTTTTCCAGAAGTGAGTTTAAGGTGGACCTTCCCTTTGCCAAGAACTCCCGCGGTGCTACTATTTCCCATGTAAACATGGTCTCCATCGGTAGCATCTTCAAAGTCCGTCATGAGAGCCTTGTTAGCACAAATATGCCTTGATGCTCCCGTGTCCAAGATCCACTCTACCTTGTTCTCCACCAAGTTGGTTTCGACTACCACCGCGGCTATCACATCATCCTTTTCAACAAGATTGGCTTGGGAGGCACCATTGGAGTTGTTCTTGCGGTGGACACATTGATAGGCCTTGTGTCCTATCTTTCCACACACATAGCATGCTCCTTTGGTCTTTTGAATCTTGTTGTTAAAAGTGAAATTCCCTTTGTTTCCATTATTCTTATTCTTACCTTTGAACCTGTTTCTAGCCATAGTATCACTAGATTCAACCAAGTTAGCTTTAGAAGAATTCAAAGAGAGAGAATCAAACTTATCTTTGAGGCGGTTGGCCTCCTCGGTCCTCATGTGACCAATAAGCTCTTGAAGGTTCGTGTCCTTCTTCTTGTGCTTCAAAGAGTTTCGGTAGTCATTCCATGAAGGTGGGAATTTCTCCAAAAGCACATTGGCTTGAAGAGTCTCACACATTTTCATCCCTTCACCAAGGATATCGGTGACAATGTTCTCATAGTCATGAACTTGATCCATGATGGATTTGCCATCCGTCATCTTGAAGTTAATCCACTTACCAACAACATATTTCTTCTTACCGGCATCATCGGCACCATACTTCTTTTGCAAAGTGTCCCAAATGGACTTGCTTGATCGATTAATGATAAGGAGATCAAATAAGATTCCACTCACATGATGGAGGATATGAGCTCGAACAAGCTTGTTGTCTTTCTCCTTCTTGGTTAATGCATCTGCCGCTTTCATGAGATCCTTCGCCGAAAGGGAGGCATCCGGGACTACCGCTTCAATTGCTTCAATCACATCCTCATAGAGGACATAATCAATTTCAAGTTGCTCAAAAAAGATCAACAGTTTTTGTGACCATCTCTTATAGTTCTTGCCATCAAGAGGCTCTAACTTAGAGATGTCGGGAAGAGTCTTGTTCAACATTGGATTAGCCAAAACAATCGACATAATATCTCGTTTTCAAATTGCTGTATTTAAAGGTTTTCAACGCTAGAATGAAGAACAAGATATGAACAAGAAATTTGAACTTGTTGTGCCGTGGTAAACAAACCATTGCCTTGAAAACGAGATTCGGTGCAACCAGGGTGCACAATTGTACTCACCGATTCGTTCCCTAAGGTTTACACAACTCTCACCACACAATGGCACTCTTAGGTGTGAGATGGAGTTACTAGAACTTATGCCCAAAATGATGAAGAAAGGAAGAAGAAAGAGAGAAGAGAGATGTATCTCAAAATCAGAAAATGAAATATATTTAAAGGAGGGAAGGAGAAGAAGTAACCTCCAAAGGAAATCAAAGGACTCCAAGGAATCCAATGATCATAATCAATCCAAATAAACACAAGATAATGTAAAAACTCCCATCATCAATAGGAATTATGGGGAAGAATAAACCACCATAAAAGGATGATCGTCATCTTTAAACCACGTAATTAAGGGGAGGTTACAAAATGGATTCAACAAAATAAAGGGAAAAACCGAAAAACGGCAAAAAGGGCCTTCGCCCGATCGGGTCGGGTGAGCCCCGCCCAATCGGGCCCGAGACCAAAACTCCAAGGCTCACTGAGGTCGCCCAAACGGGCACCAACAGCGACTACGAAAAGTCGCCCGCCCGATCGGGCGCCTGCGCTCGATCCAATCGGGCACCTCTTTCCTTCCCCTTTTTCCAACTTTAATCCTAACACCTTTTGGTACAGAATAGTGTTGGAAGAATCGTCACTGCCCCTCAGAGATCTCTTCATATATATAGATAGACACTCTGTCTCTTAATAGATGCATGTATTGTTGTATTTTGGTGCACATAGATGCATGTGTTGTTTTCCCTCAAGAAAAATGTATACGTTTAAGAACAACATTTAAATTAATGGAATTTCTATCCTATGAACCAGTGTATTAAAAAATAATTACACCCGTCTTTTTTAATAGGGACTTTCATATTCTTCCTCCTTTAATTATATGAGGAAAATTGAAACTAATTTAGTTTGGTATGTCTAATAAAAGAAAGAGGATTAATCAGTCTAAATTATCATTGGTGAGGCAGGGTAAAATATAAGCCAATAAAAATGTTACCAATATTTATGCAATAAATAAGACAAAATTGAACCTACGACATAATAGCATATGAGAATTGGTCGTGTGATCATTAATTTCTAATTTCTAATCAATAATAATAATAAATAATAAATATAAATAAAGGACGAACTTTTCGGGAGCATAGGGAGCTCCTCAAGATTTCGAGATCATATGGCGCGCCACGTAGGATTGTCATGTCATCAAATTTTTATTTTTATCTTTTAAAAAAATAGAGTTCTACATAGATTTAAATACTCATAAGGGGTTCTAGATAAGCTAAAATTAGAGTTTGGTTTTGAATGAACAACCTAAATTATTATATTATGTAAATTGTGTATAACTCTTGCTACGTAGTTCAGAATATTATAATTTTTGTTCCAGTGGATAGTGCTCGAAATATGCTCCGAAATAAGATCAATTTACAATACAGTTCTACAACTTATGAAATAGAGAGCGCCACGTAGAATTGTCATGTCATTTATTTTTATTTTAAATATTTTAAAAAATAGAGTTCTACACATATTTAAATACATTTGTATAACGAGAAATTAGAGTTTCGTTTTGAATAAACAACCTAAATTATTGTATTATGTAAATTGAATATAACTTTTGCTACCTAATTCAAAACATTATAATTTTTTATCATTTGAGAGTGCTTGAAATATGCTTCAAAATAAGATCCATTTACGATATAGTTTTACAACTCATGAAAATATATTTAATTAGATGAATGGTAAGACATTATTTAGTCTTTCTTTTAGATAAATATAATAATAGCTATAACTATAGTGTACTATATGTGATTATAGCATTTAATCATAGGTCCAATTTACAGGATTAAACATATATATAATCTTTAAAAACCTCAGCCTTACGAGTTCCGAATCCTCTAGAATTTTAATCAATTCTACAAGGTAGAGTTGTATATGAACCAGACATTTTAAAATCAAAGGCTCGAAGGGGGGAAATAAGGGGTGGATTTTAATGAGAAAAATAGAGGGGGTTTTGGAAAGATAATATATGAGCCATTGGTTTTATTTTAAATGGTTGATATTGCTCAAACTTTACATTGTAGAGTTCGTTTAGAACTTTATAGGATCCAAACACCAGCCTCACTCAACTGAACCAAAGCAAATTAGTATTGCAACCAAATTTATTAAGGAAACTTTGTTGTTAGAACAAAAATTAAAATCTATATATATTAGAGTTTTGGATGATGAAAAAAATTAGAGTATGATTTTAAAAAAACAACCTTAGGATATTATAGAGAGCTCCACCTAAACATAACATGTCATTCTTTTTAATTTAATTTTTTTTTTTTCAAAATAGTGTTTAACATAGATATATATAAGGTGTTTTTAATAAGTGAAGATTACACTCTGATTTTAAATAAACAACCTAAATTATTCAACTATGCAAATTGAATATAACTGTTGCTACATAATTCGCAATATTATAAATTTCTTACCATCGGAGAGTGCTCGAAATATGTTTCCATATACAATATAGTTTTACAACTTATGAAAAATATATTTATTTAGATGAACAATAATATATTATTTATTCTTTATTTAAAATACATACAATAATAACTATAAAAATAGCGTATTATATGTGAAAATAGCAATTATGTCTTTAAAAATCAAACTTTTAAAAATTGAGTTATATAAAGATAAAAAAATACAAATCTGTAGTTTTGAGCATAGCATAATGGCATTACATGAAGAATCAAATGAAAGTTAAATCAAATGAAAGTTTATCAACGACATTGCAGAGGTATTATGTAATTGACTAATTATTTATGTTTTTCTTTTTCATATATTTATATGTCATATCTTATTCTTTTCTCAATAAACTTAATTCTACTAAAACTAATTGGGAAATCAAGGTTCGAGTTTCTAGACTATTTGAGGTCACAGATCATAAAAAAGGAGTAAGTTTGATAAGTTTTGATATGGTCATGATTGATGAAGAGATATTTTCGTCTTTAATAATATTTTCGATTATTAATAAAGGTTAGTTTTATATTTAATTTATTTTATTCATGATACCATCATTATGATCTTCTTTTTGGCCTTTTCATCTTCTATTCTATATGCGTTAGTGTTTATGTGTTATATTAAAAGTTGAAGTTATGGCTGGCACTCATATTTTTTCACTATTCTTTCTGTCCTGCATCTATTAAATTATTACCCTCTACTTTCTTAAAGTATCGTTCGGGTATTTTCCATGTTAAAACTGTGTTAGCTATTGTTAATCATATTAATTATTGGGATACTATTTAGTAATAGACTTAGCTACAATATTCAATTGAACATTAAAAATATAAAATTTATATATCACAATAACAAATCTAGAAATTAAAGTATAATGACAAATACTTTCTATGTTTTTTTTTTACTGCAACAATGGGTTTGGGTATGGTTTTTAAGAAAATAAAACAAAAGAGGTAGTTTAGCATAGAGGGGTTAACTAGAGTAGGGGATAGGTAAATCCTTAATAAAGTAAATGCAACTTTATGAGGTAATTTGAGTAATTAATGATGGTTTTATTAACATAAAGTCAAGGTGATGTTGTCAACTATAGTTGTTTTTTTTATTTACCAAAAGTGGAATGGTTCAAATAGGTAAAACTACCCAAAGTGGTAATTGTTACAATAGGATAAGAATGGAGGAAGTATATAAAATAAAATGGTGTTGAAAAATCTCATTTCACAACAACAAAAAATCAACAATGTTAATAAAAATTTGAAAAAAATAAAATAAACAACAACTCGTGCAACGTACGGGTTTCAAAGCTAGTACCTAACAAGAGAAAACTAAACCATTAAAAAGGTCAAATTGAAAGCAAATGAGTTGGGACAAATATAATCTATTGCTTCTTCTTTATTCAAGTAATCATACAAGTAAGAACCAAAGGCGCCTCCTCCCCTTTTTTCTCTCTTCTCTCTCCTCTCCCACAAAACCCTAATTTTCTACCAAGGGGCTACCGCCACCCTTTTGGGCGGTGGTAAGCCCCTTTTCTCCTTTTGTTACTAGTTTTTATGTTAATGTTTCTAATAAACTTTAGTCTCTCTCTAATGGAGAGTTTTTCTACCCATTTATTGGGTTATATCTACCCATATATTGGGTTTTATCTCTCTCCATGTGAGAGTTTAGAGACTTTGTTTTTGGGTTTTTGTGTAATTCAAGAGGTTGATTTGTTGATTGAAATTTGTGCGGGGTTGCAACAGATGTCAGTACCTCGTTTACAATCACTTGAATTGGATCCAGTTCTACTTCAAAACTACAAAAGATCGATAGACCCCTTGCGAAGGCGCCGCATCGACAAATGATGTGAAAGACGAGGGTTTTCAGAAGTGTTAGATCTACTCAACGATCGTGGTTTTGTCATATTAGAATTGTATTTATTTCATTTTGATATGTATTTGTTTAGTTTTGACTTCTATTGTAGATGTCGTATGAGTTTGAATCAATGAATTAATTTTTAATTTCAAAAAAAAAAAAAAAAAAAAAAAAGTAATCATACAAGTGATATATCTCCAAATATATAGATAAAATATTAACACTTCTTAGTTTGAGTAAAGAAAAAGATGATAAAATCATCAAACTCTGGCAATTTCAACTGATTTCTTAAGGGCTGCAAGAAGGCTCTTCATGAGTCTTGGCTCACCAAGAGGCACCTTATTTTTGAGGACTCCATTTCGTGTAGCTTTGAACATCGGAAATTCAGAATCGTTGCTTCTTGAAATTACTTGACAATCAATGTATACATCAACCCTTGTCTTCCCATCATCAATTTCTACAAAGCCTAGTCTTACCCCTCCTTCAATCTTGTCCACCTGTTCCATCCAAACCAAATTAAACAAGTTTTTTTTTGCAGGAAGTGGTAAGGGAATTTCTATAAAATTGCGGAGTGAACTTGCACCCGATGGCAATCTCTAACACGACATTTAACCCAAAAAAGAACCTCAGACACAACCAAGATCACGACGTCCACGAAGTTAGTGAGAGAAATCCGAATCCGACATGCCACAAATATGAAATCAATCTGACCCGACTACGACACCTATCGAAAATTGGCATGGAACGGACATAAACACGATTGGTTTAACCAAATTGGTAGCTCTATTCTTAACCATGTGTATAACTCATGTTCTCGCAACTCCCAGTCTGCCACAGACCCACACCAATGAACAAATGTCACGCATCATAGCAATGGCGCACTGTGCACGTCAGTTAGGAGCAGGGTATAGGCCATAAGGCTTTGAATTCATCCTAAATTCAATCATAGGAGAATATTCTCATATTCGATCACCTCTATCAATGTGGACTACTGATAATCAGGCCCGGCCCTGAGGGGCGGTGGCCCAGGGCCCAAAAGAACAGGGGGCCCATTTTTTGGAAAATCCAGAAATTTAAACCAAGAGATAATAAGGGTTTTGCTAAACAACGCCCTAGAATTTCCTAGTAACGCCATAAATACCGTATTTTTATATGGTAGTTACATACTTGTATTCCTTTTCTCTCTCCTCCCCTTGACTCACTTCCCTAATATTTTCTCATTTTCAGATTTTATCCCCTTCTTCATTCACTTTCCCTCCCATCTTCTTCCACTCACCACTGGACACCGGTACTGCCGCACAACCACCACCGCACCACCAGCGTCGTACCCCACCAACACCCCCTCTCTCTGTTTTTTTTTCATTTACAGTGAATTTTTCTTTAAAAAAAAGGGAGGCGTCCATGGTGGACGCCTCCCTTTTAAAAAACAATAAAAAAAAAAAAGAGGAGAGAAGGGGTGGTGGTGATGATGTGTCGGGGTACGGTGGTGGTGGTGTGTCGGGGTACGATGGTGGTGCCGTGGAGAAGAAGATGGTGATGGTGGTGGTGGTGGTGGTGTCTTTTGAAATTGGAGGAGGAGGGGTTAGGGAAGTGAGTCAAGGGGAGGAGAGAGAAAAGAAATGCAAGTATATAAATACGGTATAAAAATACTGTATTTATGGCGTTACTAGGAAATTCTAGGGCGTTGTTTAGCAATTCAGGATAATAATGAATACCTGATTTTCCTACTTTCCTTCGGTCCTTCCCCCTCTCAAGTCTCAATCACCTTCTACTGTACTTTTTCTATCTTCTCTACTCTAAAATCTGGTAAACGAAATATTCACGCTTCACTGCTTCAGTTCAACAACAATCAATCAATCACTCATGGCTACTCAGTATCCTGGAGATTTTGCAAAAGGAACAAATTATATGATAAATTTTGCATCTGATATCTAGTTTTTGCATCTGAAAATTTCAATCCTGGGTTTTCTCATCTCTAGTTTTTGCATCTAAAAATTTCAATCTTTCGGTTTCTCTGATATCTCTTTCTTATCAAATACTCAATTCATAATTGAATACTCAATTTATAATTGATCATATGAGTTTGGTCAAAATTGATTTTGGGGGCTTTGGACTTTGGTGGTGAATCAATGTCGTTTGTCGACAATTTTCAATTTCAATCTGCCAAGCTTAAATCTTCCTTTAACGATGAGTTTCTTATTTCCTTACTTTGTATTATTAAAGTCAGTAATGTAACATGTGTTTATCTTAATTCTTACTTCGTAGATTGCATGATTGATGTTGTTAATTTTTTATTCATTAAATTATGAAGTAATTCTTTTAATAATTTATGGTATCTTATGTATTAATATACAGAGCATACGTATATATAAGACTAAAGACTTATTATTGCTGAAGGCTTTGGCAATTTAGCGTGGGTTTAATGTGTAGGTTTTAGGCGCTTATATTTTTGCTTGGACATGGTTATCTCAATTATGGATGAAAGCTTCGAAGTAGATGAATTGTTTTACATGAAATTGTTTATACATCTTTTTGAGTTTTGTAACAACTAGATTACTAAATATGTAATACAAATTAATATTTTAATGAAATTGATATTTTTTGGTTGATCCATAAGTTATATTAGAATATATGTATATAAAGGGCCCACATTTATCAAACCGCCCCGGGCCTAGAAATTGTCAGGACCGGGCCTGTTGATAATCACTGATAACCTATATATCATCAAAACTGGTCAACAACCTTTGGCCTCAAACGCTTTGGAAACCAGACAAACAAAGAATCAACGTCAAACAATAATAGAACAACGAAATTGAAAAAAGCAATAAATAGACAAAAAGGAATTTTAACGTGGAAACCCGAGAACCGGGAGAAATACCACGAATATGCACTAGGAATTAAGATGATGTTTCAATAGTGATTACAAGCTCTCTGGGGGTGTTTGGTTCAAAAAAAGAAGGTATGAGGTATGGGTTTAGAATGACTAAAACCTATACCTAGTGTTTGTTTGCAAAATTTTAAATTTCTAAACTCATACCTCAAACCCCAAGGGCGGAGGTGGGTATGACTCATACCAAACCTTGAAGTATAAAAATAAAAGGAAAAAAAATCATTCCAAGATAAATCCAAACACATGGAATCAAGTATCAAGTTCCAACCCTATACCTACCCTGGTTTCATTCCTTATTCCAATCCTATACCACTTCGTGAACCAAACACCCCCTAAGTTTTCTCTAAAGCTTTCTCACTCTCTTTAATCTGAGAATAATAATCAGGTTAAAATAACCTAAAAGAGTGTTTATATGATAGGGTTATAAATTAGCAATCCTAGTAAACTAAGGAAACTAATTTAATGAAGTATAATAGAGAAGAAGCTGCGATAAACGTGCTGCCACGCTACAGCATTGGTGCTGTGCGCCACTTCCTGCGGGCGCAGGTTCAGACCTGTGGGCCGGCAGGAAGTTTTGGCTTCTTGGCTTGCCCAAGCCTGTGGGCGCAGGAAATCACAAGCCTTCCTTGCTGCGTACTTTGTGAACTTGATGCTGCTGCCTCATGCACACACACACTAAGCTACACTCCACACCAAGCTACACTCCACACCAAGCTACACTCCACAGTCCACACACACGCCTCTTCACATCTCCATCAGCACAAGTCTTCCGACTACCATCTCCACACACACCATTACCCAACAGAAGTATCTAGTATTTATAATAGAACAGACAGGTAACGAGCTGCCCAGACAATTGTATTTAGTAGTGCAGTAAATAGAGAGGCGTAACTCGTAGCTTTGATGGAACTGATGAAGTCAGTGTTCCCAGTATCTTTGTCCCATGTTGTAAGATTGAAGTAGATCTCAATCTTTCTACCTAGTATGTGGAGAGGAGGCAATGATTGAAGGCTTGTTCTCACATCCTAGTAATGGATGAATTTCGTTTTATGCATGATCCAAAAATGCACTAATTTTTGCCTCATGTTAAACACAGCACAATGCTAGCTAACAGATCCATGCACAACAAGTTTTGCTTATAAAAAAGTGAGCCTCTCACGTGATACTCCCTCTCCTAGTTGTTCCCACAGAGGTGTAATTAACATAGCACATTGGGTGGACAGAGTATCCAACCACAAGGGTTTTTCTGATACTTGGAGCCTAAACTGGGGTATTTCGGGTATATCTCGGCCAAATAGAGGGGGGAGGGGGATGGGAATTGGGAAGGAAAAACCCTTGGGGATGGACAAACATATGCTGGGGTTAGCAACTCCCACCCCCACCGCCCCTCTCTTTCCGTGCTCGAGACCATATTCACAGTGTCTATATTGATATTATAGTGTCTGATATGATACTATACTGTCTATATGTTACGATGAATCACATGAGGGGGCCGTCAAAAAGTGTGAAACTATAGCGTCACCCTTGCGCGAAGTGCTGGGTTAACTAGTACTACTATAATCCTACTCTATTACCTTAAACATTGCTATACTGATAAGTGATAACAATGCGTGAAACTCAGAATGTCACACTATTTACTCAACGTATCTTGTACTCTTTCCAAAACCCCCTGTTTTTCCCCGAGTTTCTTCTCAAATACTCCGGTTATAAGTTATATCAGTTAGGAATACATTACTTCTCATATTTCTAAACACATAAAAAGCCAAATAGATTTAATTATGAAACATATGAATAATATAGTACCTTCGAAGTTTAAACTCAGGACAACTGACTGTGATAATTACTCACATAACTAATACTTCCTCCGCTTTTTCTATACTTGCATCATTTCTTTTTGCAAAGGACCAAGGTGAAAAGAAGAATAGAAGATATAAAGAGATAAAAAGGAGCTCCATGTGCTGTTGGAAAATGCTTCAAAGTTAAGATTATTCCTTCAATACAACGTGGAGAGTGGTCAACCGTAATTGCTTTGTGATTCCTACATGATAGGAGCTGTTACTGGGATTTAGTCAAATAAGTTATTTGTTGACTAGAAGCAGATAGTCGAGGATAGACGACCCAGTGAGTAAATTACCTACTACTAACGGAATTTAATATAGGGTGGAAATGGAATCCAGTTCAACATTAACAATTATTTATGGAATCATTGGTTCACCACTATCTTTTTGTTATTGCTTAATTTTATTTGTAAGTTGGATATTGTAGTGCCTATTTAAGGGGCCATTTATGCTTTATGAAATTAAGGAAATAAGCAGTAGCTTTTCTCACCTCCTCTTATACATTATACATAGACATATATTGTCAAAAATAAAAACGATGTACGTAATTAAAAATTGTCAAAAGTAGAAAACGATGCAAGTAATAAAATAAAATAGGAGGAAGTAATACAAGGGAAAGTGAAAATATTAGAGGTGATCATGGGCCGGGCCGAGCCAAAAAAATTTGCCCATTGATCGGGCCGGGCCCAAATCCGGGCCAAATAATTGTGCCCGAAGCTCATTATTTCGGGGCGGGCCGAGTGAGCTTTTTCGGGCCAAAAAATTAGCCTAAAATGTCTTTTTTGCCTTGTCCAAAGCCCGTCCAAAAAAAAAACGGACCGGGCCCGCCCGCGGGCAAAAAAAACTGTCCAAGACCGCCCCAAACCGGGCCGGGCCGGGCTGATGTTGATGAGCTCTAGAAAATATCATACTAAAAACAAAACTAACCTTGAGTGGAACAGGAAATGGCAGCTGAGCTCCTTGGTTCAGACTGTTTGCCCACTGTTCATCAACATCCCCAAAAGATCACAACTTTTATCTTAATTCTTCACTTAAAATTACATATATAAGGAAACTAAAAACATAAACAAAAACAAACAAAAAAAAAAGAGTAAGAAAAGTGCAGTGTAATAGTAGTAAATTTACCTGAAACAGTAAAGTCTCAAACCTAGGAATATCAGTGTTTGCAGGCAATTTCATGGTTCCAAGAGATACACCCTCCTCAGTATCACTTGAAACGACGCCGTCTTTCCCAGGTGATGACTTCACTGCAAAGGTCAAATTTCGGTGGCCGGAAAATAAGGAACATAATTTAGGAGAGTAATTGTGATTACCATTAAAATTAAGATTAGATAATGTGAATGACAGAGAATTGGAAATGGGTTGATGAGATGAAAAAAGGCGTTTGTTGGAATGTAATGTTTGTGGATTGATTAATTGATTAGCACCTGCTGAAGCCATTATTCTCCTCACTCTTGGGAGAATAATAAGCTAGGAGAATTTTTTTTTTTTTCCTTTTTTGTTTATTTTGAATGATTTTATTGAAGGTTTTTTTTTTTAAAAAAATTATTTAATGGATTTTTGCTTTTGTTGGAGCAATTTATGTGATGGTAAGAGGTTGAATGAAGACTAGAGGATAGGATTTTGGTCTTATGGCTTATGCTCACCCCTCAAACCTTTGTATCTCTTCCTTATACTTGGGCATGGGTCGGGCCAGGCATGTTCATGGGCTCGGCCCGCGGGCTTGAGGAAATGGCGGGCCGGGCCGGATCCCGTGAGTGTCGGACCTGAAATTTCCATAATTTTGTTTACGGGCCTAGCCCGTGTTTTATGTTGTTTTTTTGGACTTTTAGCAGTTTAAGGCCAAAAAACAAAGAAAAGGGGAGTTCGGCCCACGAGCTATATAGGCGGGCTCGTGCCAGTGTGGGCTTGGAATAAATTTCTTAACCGTGGTAGGCCCACGGAGCGGACAACAGTCCGGGCCGGGCCTTGGACCGGGTCCAAACCATGTCGGGCCAGGCCGGTCCATGCCCACCTCTACTCTTTCTTATTGGGTGACGAGAAATGATAAACATCTAACTACTAGACAGGGGTAAAACTGTCAATGTATATGGGAAAAAGTTGTCAGTCAAACAAAAAAGTGATCTCGAAAATTCCGATGCTAATAAATAGTGTTCATGCTACTACAACTAGTGTTCGTGTAACTACAAATAGTGTTTATGCAACTAACAAATAGTGTTCATGAAATTTAAATAGTGTTTTATTCCTATTCTATTCCCTGGGACCCACATCACCACCTTTTCAGCCTTTTATTATTTTTTATTCCCTGTTAGATGTTTGTAAACATCTAGCAGTTAGATTTATATCATTTCTCATTGGGTGACAAGCTATGAAGAGTAGGAGCTATGATAAACATAGCTATAAACATCTAGCAAGAGTAAAATTGTTAATTTACATGGGACAAGAAAGATAAAGTTGTCAGTTAAACGAAAAGGTGACCTCGGAAAATGTGATGCTAACAAATAGTGTTCGTGTAACTACAAATAATGTTTATGCAGGTAACAAATAGTGTTCATGAAATATAAATAGTGTTTACAAATAGCGTCAGTCTAACAAAAAGGTTGACCTCGAAAAATGCGATGTTAACAAATAGTGTTCATGCAACTACAAATAGTGTTCATGTATTTGTAAGTAGTGTTTATGCAACTAACAAATAGTGTTCATAAAATATTAATAGTGTTCATGAAACCAACTGACGTTTTAATATATTAAAAGGTAAATAAAAATCTGCAAACAAAAAATTTATTTTTTCTTTCTATATTGTCTTTTATTACTTTTTTAAACATCTAGTAATTAGATATTTATCATAGCTCTAAAGAGTATTGTGAAGAAACTTTGAGTAGGAGAGCTGTCATGTTAATCATATTTTTACAGATCAAGTGGCAAGTTTATAAATATCCATATACAGAAACATTATAAACTACGCACTCAAATAAATTGTTTATGTAGTTTTTTTGTCAAACGAATACAGTTAAACATATACATTTTACAATAATATGTGTTAAATATGCAATTTAGACTACTGTGTATTGTCAGTTATACTTTATTTGACATGTACAATAATAGTTAACTTTTCATTTTACTTTTTCTTTCTCATCTACAATTGTGTCTGTTTGGACCCATGACCTGGTCAAATAATATTTTAAAAGAGCCCATCAAATGGTCCAAAAGGTGTGCTCAAAAGCAGCCCATTAGTCCCTTGGAGCTGAAAAGAGCTTAAAGAGAGATAACTTTCCCAAAAGTTGGGATGTCTCCCATTAGGTTTTCCTGTCAACACTATAAAAGGAACTAGTCACATCAATGAACATGTATTCGATTCTCACCTACAAAAACCATAGCATCTCTCTCTACATTTACTCACTTTCTTTCTCTACCTCAATCACAACTGACTTGAGTGTCGGATCTCTGGTGACAAGACGCTCGGGATTGAACTCCTTCTCGGAATTTTGGACTCTCAACAACACTCATTTCTTTGACCAGTTTCTAGATAGAAATAGTGCCTTATATAACAAACATGCACTTGATTGGCAAAAGTTGTCAATCACCATGATTAACTTCGACTTTTCCCTTTGCTTAGTGTAGTCGTCAGCTAATTTATTTGTTAAGTTGTTGCGAGAGTAGAATTGAAGATCCATGATCGAAAATTGTCTACACCTCTACGCTATGTGATTTTAGAACACTTTTCAAAAAAAATTGGAATCAATACCTGTCAAAAAACTTCAAAACCCTAACTATTGGAAACAAATGTTTTGTTCCTAACAAGGAGATTTTACTGGAACCAAAGGGCGAAAATAGAGGATAGGAGGTCAGGAAGAGTAAGATATGGCAGTAGTTTGGGATAAGCTTTGTTCCTAACACAAATAGTAACATTGAGTTCCTCAATACTTCTCACAATAGATTATTAATGCACCATTTTATATTGAAGAACAAGAGGTTTCAGCGTATCATTGGTCAAGAAAGAAAAGAACCAGAGAAGAAATAGAACAGCACTTAATTCTGAAACTATGATGCATCAGTTTATCCAACAAATGTTCTTAGGATTAACATACAAGTCTGTTAGTCTTCTTTATGTGCACAATATTACAGACAATTCGTGATACCTGATTTTAACAACTCATCTGGGTGTTTTACAAGTTAGAATCTCCAGAAAATTCTGAAATGTTTACTACAACAGAGGAGGAAAGTTCACACCCCTGAAAAGCTGAAAAATCCTTAATTTACAAGAGAAACAGATGCTCTTGGCATTCCTTTGGACCACCCCGTTCCTTTTGGGCTGCTTGTACCTATCGCCTCAATACTCAAGAAGAACAGGCTTCAAGCTTTGGAAGCAAACCTCTCCAAGCTTCAGCAATGCTGTTGGCCAAGCGTGCCTGTCCTTTAGCAAATTCATGGAATGCTAGCCCCATATCTGCTGTTTTTTGTTCTTGAAAGCGTTCCATCTCTTCGTTCATTAATCGAACAATCGTCTCAAATCTTCTTGTTGCTTCCTCACTCTCTGCTTTTAACTGAGTGACAAAAAACACTCCAGAGTTATTGGGAAGTTAGGGAGAAACTCCAATTAATACGAACATGAATGCTAAACTTACCTCTCTATATTCAGTGTCAGCATCTCCAAACTTGTCTGACCTTGTCAGCATGAGCTTGTCTCTGGTGGTTATTGAACAAATTAATGGATTATCAATAATGAATATAAAAACATCGCACTGCAATCTCAATTAGACAGTAAAATGTGATTCAATTAGAGAAGTTTGACACAGAATTTCAAAAAAATTAGTTTGGGAAGTCAACAAACTAAAAGGTATGCTGAAATGATCAGACATTGCATAATCATAAAACTATTTAGCTAGCATTTGTATTACAAGCAATATGCAAGCATCTCAACTCTGGAGTTTAAAAACAATGATAACATACTTGACCTTAACAAAAACGATTGGTGCATGAAGTTTATAATATCAGAAGACGGATACAAGATATCTTACAGATTTATCTCCTTCAGCTTCACTGTTTCAGAAAGCTCGCAATGTTGCTTGAACGCGGTAGCTCTCTCTGCTATGGTAGCCTGTTCAATAAGTGCCAGAAGTTAATTATAATGTTTCCAACTACTGAAAGACCCTATCAAATGATAAATAAATTGTACTGAAACATGCAAGGTATGTGGCTTAGATATTCACTTATGTCATTATTTTAAGCTCTGCACTTCTAGTTCTAAGTGCTGTTATACTTTCACTTGGTCTACAAAATCTAGCCTTCACCCGAAAAGCTTCTTAAAAATGAAGAGCACAATTGTGCTTTAAATGAGTCAAAAGTAAACCTTGATAGACTGCACAGCACGAACATAATCTTTCAGAGGTTCTTCAAAATTCATCAATAGATGGTGAGCCTGCATGTTAACGGAAAGCAATTACTCGGATGCTCAACTAGTAACCACAAAGAACAATTACCGATGAACAAAAGCCAGTAACAATACAAGTAGAGGTTATAATGAGGAGACCCTGCCTCTGCTTGCAGCTTGATTGACAATGATTCTGACTTCGTGCCAAGCTCAGAAAATGCCTTTCCAAGAGAATCTCCCTCACAGGCACCTAAAACCTTGACTGCCTTTCCAAAATCTGATAATGATTGTCCCAGCTCTGGAATTGAAGATTGAATGTTGTTTATGAGACACTAATTGCTACTTCATATGCCAACAGTTATAATATAGATAATAAAATACAGTAAGTTTGCAGAAATCCCTTCCCAGACCTCTGTGCCTCTTAACAAGGCGAAAGGCATGCTTCTGTGCTTCTGCCAAATGCTCTTCAAGCTCAAAGATATAACGTTTCATTTTCTCATACTCAGGAGTTGATTCTTCGATAGGCTTCTCCTTGCCTAAAACAACATCACTGACTTTGGATTGCATGTCCTGTCCAAATGGATAAAAATTGTAACATGCAGTTATAAAATGATAGGTATAAAGCATTTGGCAGACATCTTTTCTCCTACATGATCAATATTCATCCAAATAAGCATTATTCCCTCTATCCCCCAATTTATTTTTCTCGTGTGGGTTTGCCATGTAGATTAAGAATAGCAATTGAACAAAATTGATTTGGAAGTGGATAGAGGAAGAAGAAAAGTGAAAGTGTTGAGAGAGAGAAAAAGGGTTGATGTACTGGAGAGAGAAAGTACAAAGAAAAAACAACATATTACTTGAATGCATTGTCTATATTTAAAACGGAAATGTGAAGAAACTTTTGGGGCTGTCAAAAATAAAAGTATGAAGATATTCAGGAACAAAGGAAACATATTACAACTGACAAGTTATTTTTATAAAACTACTATCAATAGATCATGAAAAAGAATTTCTTCAGCCATTAGACTTCATGTTTAACGAGACCATAAATGTAATTATTTAGTTGAGCTGCTTTTGGCAAGTCATTTTGTTGATTGACCATACCTTGAACATTTGCATTAGATCACCGGGCTTCTTATTGAAAATACCAAGCTCTTGAGCCCTCACTCTCTCCATCGTCTGAAAAACAGGGAAGCCAAAATTCTCATCAGCAAGTTTAAAAGAAGAAATCTATAGATCTATTAGATAATCATTGTGGTATACAATCCCACACAGCAATTAATGCTTCTCTTTTATTGCAGTATATGAATGAAGACATTTCGAAGAAAGGTTTTAACAAGCATAGCATTAGCTCAAGGTAACAAAAAGGCAGTGCCTATACAGAGATAGAGAGACAGAGAGACAGACAGAGACAGAGAAATGAAGCCACACTCAATACAAACAACAAAGATCTAGCCAATCTTTTTCCAATATCTGAAGTCTGAACAATTAGTCTATTTCCTAAACATTAGAGTGTGTGTCAGAGATGAATAAAGCAATATTTACTACATTAGCAAGTTGTAAAACTTAAACATCTATGGTGTCCACACTCCACAGCGACAAGCTCAACCATCGAGCTCCCTGATTGGCCAGGTGAAAAATACTAGTCTTCCTAGAGAATTTTGATGACCCATCTGCAATCACCCATGAAGCGTCGAAAATATTCTCCACTCTCTCCTTCATACTTCTGCTGTCCTAGAAACATTTCAAAACACCCCAAACAATACGAAACAAATCAAAAGAGCCAGGCTGGGTGTCAAATGTTTTAAACTTCAAAATATTCAACAAAAGACCATTAGGTAAACTGTTCTGATTGGCAAAAAAACCTAATTTCCTGCCCAGGAACGTCTAGGAAGAATAGGGGGTAACAAATAAAAAAAGTACCTGGAAACCCTAGCTACTGACTGAAGTCAACTAAACTAACACCTATAACTCTCTCTCACTCTATTCTTGCCTCTGATTTCACATTCTCAATCTACCAGATCTCTGAGACTCTGACTCAGTCAGTCTCAATCTCGGTGAGTCTCCTACATTGACAACTGATCTATTCTATGAAGCTTTTTTCTCTCTGTTCACCATCCTAAATTATCCATCGTAAATTTGATATATTTAGCATTTTCTAAGTTCTAGTGTTCCGTTTATTAAATTGGCTGTGGTACTGATGCTTACAATTAAATTTGCAATTTGGTGCATTTACAGTGTTTCATTTTTCTTTTTTTAATAGATTGTGTTCCCTGTTTTGAACTTTCTGGAAAATTGCTCGTTTTTCCAGTGTTGCAAACGCATTCACCTATAAGACACCCAAACAGGTGGTATGGCAATAATTAAAAAAGCATTGAAGTTGGCTTTTATTTTCTCCAATACCAACCTAGATTTAAACAGATGAGTTACTTTAGTTCCCACGAGCTGTTAGCTGTTTTCAGTGCTTCCACTATGTGAATTTAACATACTAGGTATCGGCCATAAAGAATTTTCCTGAAACTCAAATATGATATAGACTACATTACGAACTTCACCTATGATAGAAGACATAAAAGACCTTCAGAAAATCAACACACACTTTTCAAGGAAATACACACTTATGTGAGATATTATTCTTGCCGTCGTGAAAATTTCTAAACTCTATAACTTGGATGCCTATCATTGGTTTACATATTGGCCTACAGAAAATGAATAGTAATGTTTATGTGGAACCTCAACTGATTAGTTAGATTCTGGTTTAAATTATAAACTTGCAGAAAGCAGTATTGCGGCTTTATGCAAGTTTGTAAGCTTATTTCTTGGCGGAGGGGTTTGAGGAGCTTGCATAAACAGTCCATATTAAAACTAGAAGTATGTTACTCGAATTCTTCATTTTATGTCCAGTACCTGTGTTGACACTTTGACACTTCATTTTAGGCCCAAAAACATGGAAAATTCTCATAAAATAGGCGAGACAGACCGACACTCACCTGTGTCCAAGCCCAACACGAGTACCCGAGTCCGAGTAACACAAGTTAGAAGAGCTTGTTTGCAGCTTTTCACTAGTCTATAGCTTGTTGACAAAGGGGCATAGTTCGGGAAGAATTCAAACACCTGTGTAACCTAAGAAGACTAGTTTCTTGTTAGATTGAAGCCTAGCAGCTAGCAAGTAGCTTGCAGGAGGAGGGCATAATTGGAGAGAAGAATGAGAAGTCCATATAAACTAACCCCCACTAGACGTAGCTTCTGGGAGCTTCTCACTATAGTGAGCACATATAACCCTATGCAGACCTAAATGCTGAATCTAACAATTGAACTAAATTGATAATGTCCCCAACCTCAAATACTTCAAACGTTCTGCAATACTACTAACCAAAAAGTTACATGAACTATTAATGCAGTATTTTGACCATGTAACGAAACAGTGTTGAAATCATAAATATCGCTGATTTGCTATAGTTAGATATGATACGACGCCACATGAAAAAGTAACGAGTTTATCACAGATAAATTAGTTATCCCGATTCCAGCAAGACTTTTCTTTCATGAATGAGTAAATGCAGTTATATTATGGTATTTCTGGGATAAGGGAAGGCGACTGACCTCTTCATCTGCTTGCAAAAACAACCTGAGGTCATCACTTTGGCGAAGTTCAGGATGTGAAGCTATCCGGTTAACAAATATATCCAATCCTTGACGCCTCATTTCAATGAATTCAGCACTAAAGCGAAATTTCTCTACAAAAAGCAAACAAAAATATAGCCATCAGTCCAAATACAAGCAGCTCTCTCAAGAACTAGGCTTAACTAGGTTAGGTGATTGACATGTCTACCAAAAAAAAAAGTAACAGAAAAATTTAATCACCAACATTTTCAGCACTGGTGATAATTTCTCAACAAAGAAAAATGATAAAAGACACAACAATTTATTTTTAATGGCACAACAGTTCAGCTACTAACTAGAAGTAACTCAATTGACAGATATGATGACTTTTAAAGAAGTTTAAGTAAATAGTGGATGTACAGAAAGTAAAGACAAATCTCGTGCACTGCTACAAAAATCAAATAACAGAAATATTATATCCGCAGTTTCCACAGGAGCACAATAGCATGTAAATTTCAAAACAAAAAGGCTTACATCTTTCTCAAAATTTCTTTGACCTTACCATACGGACAAGCACTATAAGAAGGAGCAACTGCTCTAAGTACTATACCAGCTTGCATCTTGAAAACATTCATAACTTTTGCAAGAGATATAAGGTTGAAAAAGACATCGTAAGACCATATACACTTCTAAAGGAGCATAAGAAGGATCTTCGAAATCCACAGCATCACAGAAAGGGTAAAGAAAGTGCATATCCTACAGATCAACATACTTTGCCAAGGACATGAAGACATAGGCAATAAAAGGGGTAGTCCCAGTAATAACAGTCATGATGCAGTGGAAACAATGTGCGTTACTATTGCTTCGCGGCTATGATAGTATAAATTGATAGATTAAAAAGTTTCCACTTATCATTGCAATTCAAGAGAAGTTAAACATATCATTGAAAATATTGTTGCACATATACTTTTGAAACTTAATCTTGCTATTTAGGGGTTGTTCTTTTCACCTTTATAACTAAGTTTCATAAAGAATATGTTTGCCCAAGGGCCAACAGTTTTAGATAAGGAAGACCCAAGTTCGATTCACATCTAAAATAAGTTCATGCAAGGGCTAATAATAAGGTTTTTCAAGAAAAAAGAATGAATCAAAGGATAGAAAAATGAAGCTTCAAAATATTGTTTTAGTGACTAAGATATGAATACAAACTTTTCCTATAAATAATTCAATTGTACCTATATAACTAACATCTTAAACAACGACTGATGTGGTAATGTAATATTTTCAAACACGCGTTAGGCATTAAACAGCAAGTTGGAAATCCCTACAAAACCGCCTTTACATAATGAAAAGGTTTCAATTTGATTCCATGTGTAGAGCATATATGTAAAT
Organism: Beta lomatogona; assembly: GCA_947646795.1. Classification (NCBI taxonomy): domain Eukaryota; kingdom Viridiplantae; phylum Streptophyta; class Magnoliopsida; order Caryophyllales; family Amaranthaceae; genus Beta; species Beta lomatogona. The sequence goes on along the minus strand of CANSNZ010000314.1, from coordinate 550,615 downwards.
CCTTGTCCCCAATCATTTCCCCTTATACATGATGGCAAGCCATAATTTGTAAAGCCAATAACTAACACCTGCAGCCATAAGCTCATGACATAGTCTCTATTGCAAAAACATTGCACATTCTCTAATCGGCAAATAAAAGAGTGCACGATGTTTATGCGTAAGCTAAGAAATGAAAATATTACTGCCACAATTATGAGGCTGCATCAACAATTGCTTTCCATAAAATGCAAAAGGAAAATATGCTCTATTTCCCACACGGAATTGTCATGGCCTAGATTTGATTCTCAGATTGCTGTGATTACAATTTTAAGGTATATCTCGCTGTTTCGGAGATCTCCCAAGCAGCATTACCTAATTCTTGGAACACTTTGGTACGCAGAACTGGTATGTCTAGCTCGTTGGCTGATTCCAATTTGTGAGGGGTTGTTTTGCGAGAATTCTGGAAATCCGATCCAAGCTATTTATTACTTCTTGCAACCAGAATTTGATATGTAAGTCCAAGAAGATATGACGATTAATAAGAAGGCTCATTCATATCTTTGTATAATGATATATATAATTTCCTATTTTTGTGATGGTACATTTACCTAGTTTAAATAATCTACATTCTTTATTGAGTTCATTGTCAAAGCATACTAACTTTGAAAAGACAAAACCAATCCCTTTACCGGGTGGATATGATTACATAAGATTTTACTATTTAGATTTTAAAAAGGAAAAGATTTAGGAAAGAGAGTAAAAATTGAGACAGTAAGAGATTAAATAAAGTTTCGTCCCATGGGGTTGCTTCCACTTTCCAATGTTAACTAACCTCTCCTCTTCCCATCCCGGGTCAAAAGAAGATAGAACAAAGCGTTGAACACGGTCACGACAATAAATAAATAAAAAACAAGAGGCCAAGCCTCACCATCGTCAAAGAAGAGCACCAGAGATGACAATCAAAGACAATATAATCACAGTATTCAAATCCACCTTATTAGCAAAAAGCCCCAACATTCTAACAGAAAATTAGGTGAATTTCGCCCTCGATTACCAAATCTTGGGTTTAGTTCTCGTAACTTGGATCAATCAAATTTTAAAATTGTTGCCCTCTTTTGCATTTATTCTTTAAATCAAAGTCTTCTTGCTATGGGTTTAGTAAGCCGATATGGGGGTTCCAGATCGTGCACCGTAGCGACTTGGGTCGCAAATAAACCGGGAATGGATGAACCCAAATGAGAGTAGTGGGGGTAGGGTGTGAATGAGGTAACAATGATCCCAAACATAGATTTGTATAAGCTATACCAAAAGGGGTTTCCACCAATTCAAAGACAAAATTTCTTATTCACAGATGTAGCGGAACGCTCAACATAATGAGCAGAAAGCACTTAGCATCAACACCAAAATTTCGCAAAAATTAGAGTATAAACCGGAGAGAATTTAGAGAATCCTCACCAACAGCACTTTTCTCCGGAAGAGGGGGTATAAAGATGCCTTTATATCTTTCGAAAAGACGATCTCGTAACCAAACAAAATCGTTGTATCGTCGAATGACAATTTTTTCAGGCCCTTGATAATCCGGTAAATTCGTCTGCCAAGCATGAAAACACAGCACTAGCATGTTAAGCTTAGGTATCTCCAAGTTGCATAAATCAAACATACGCCATGTTCATCACCTCAGATCAGCAGAAGACCATGTGAATTTATTTTAGAGTATAATGTGCAGCAGATAAACATTGCACCCTCTTAGAAAGTTAAAAACTCACCAAGAAAAGAAGTTCAGGTAAACCAAGGAGCAGCGAAATCAACGAATCTATGTAAAACTATTTGTGCTTAATTCAACAGATATATAAGCAACAAAGTTAACCAGTAGATGTCAAACCGGTAGAAGGAAAGAAATCATTTAATTACAAGAAAAGAAAGAGCCGTCTTAATCAGCAATCCACATTAATTGCTAGCCAATGTCCATAAAGTCATGCCCAGGCATATTTATTAGCATACTTGACTGCCGTTGCACATGTAACCATTTCATTCAGCTGCCCGTTATTAAAGATCAACATCATCAATTAAGTTTCACCTTAATGTTCAATATTTTTTAGGTGCAAGCTAACTTTACACATCTCAATAAAGGAGTCTGCGTCATAAGCTTTCAGAATAATCACCTTTCTGACTAATTGATGATTGCTAAGCCACAAGGTTATACTCTCAAGTACAGCCATTCAAAGCTTCATATATGGAGCATATTCTACCCAGAAATATTTATGAAAGATATAAAGTCGATCCACTTGTTAATACAAATGCAAAAAAGCCCATGTTTAATTATTCACAGAGATTGCACTTAGCGTATCCAGATTAACTTTTTGCATCCTTCAATTTATTACATATTTAAAAACACAACTATGAATGTTGAGGAAAGCATCAGACTCATGGTAAAACCTTGTTAACTTCTAAACAGTTCTTCAAAGTTCAAATTGATTCTACAACCTTCATCAGACCATATACTTTGGCATACATTTTTAAACTTTCTCAAATACCCCATGAAAGCATCGATATAAACCTTTGAAACAAGAAAATCCAAGTTACGCATATGCATGCTAGTAAAACTACAGCTCCCAAAGCATTGAATCTCAGATAAATATAATTCCTTTACAAGAACAAGATCTCAGTAAAATAACAGTTTTCATATAAACAATGTTGGTTCCTTGTATTAAGAATTTATAATTACTAAATACTAATCATAGTCTTGTTATTTGATTAGGGTGCTCAACCAAATGAACATCAATAGAGAAAAAGGCTTTATATCTACAAACTGAGTGGAGTCCTAATGTTGTAGGAGAAATGATCCTCAAGAATTCATAGATACTAGGAGAGAATTCCTTGGATTTACCCTTCTTCCTCTTTTTTCTTTTAAATGTTGCTTGGACAAAAACAAAAGTCGAAGAACTATGGGAAAGGGCTCGTTACGTTTCTCTATCTTTATTTCACAAACCAATGCCCCGCTTTGACGAGTTCTATTGAATCTGTTTTTATCTTTGTCCTGATCCTATCAATAGCCACTAGATCTCAAGAGTAAGAAAACCAAAAAATTGGTCTTCCTGTTTTCTTTTCACTGTGCTGGATCATATTACGAAAAAAAACTTCAGGAAGCATGAAGTACTTCTATTTTTCCTCTAAATTTAGTGGGTGAGAAATCCTATAAATGTACTTTTTTTCTATGTTACTTGGACTCTTCGTATTACTTCAAGTACCCGTGTCGGATCCTCGATACTCAGACATGGGTACAACACTTAGACACTTCATTTTGGGCCAAACTCATTGAAAATTATCACAAAAAAGCCGAGTCGGACACTTGGACAGGCACCCGTACCGGACATGGGTACCCGAGTCTATGTAACATAGCTTTCTTTTATGTGTTCAGTTGTACTTAGTACTATTACTTTGACCCTCTACGAAGTCTAGAGAATACTGTAACATTAGCATAACTATAAACTGAAAATAATCTAAGTACAGATATAAAACTTTCATGTAGGAAATTTTCTCTGCCATATTTCACATGATGTAAGTGGGTTTGCTTTTGTCCCTCTTTCAAGTGAAAGAAAGAGTCATCATATTAGGCATTTTATGTTCCTAAGCGACAATGTGGAGTAAGTCGGTTAGATGCCTGGATTGTCCATGGTCGCTGTCAAGAATAATGAATGATTTCGTAAAAAAATTCCACAAAACTGCAAACTAATTTATTGTCATGATTGAGTGATGTTATAGCCTGGAAGATAAGTTTGTCATCGAGTAATTAAATGAACTCAACGTATTGGACTCTATTTTATGTATTTAATCTATTAGATCTTATACTCGTGCTACCAATTTTAAACTTTCATGATCTGCCACTATCCCAAAAGATTTCATGACTTACCACCAATCATCATCATCCCAAAGACCCGAAACACTGTTAAGCAAATAGTTACCCCTATGCCAATCTCAAATTCCAACTGCCGGAGATTAAGCGACAAAGATCTTCAATCCTCGAAACTCGAGAAATCTTAGCTCATTTATTATGTTGTGAAAGCATTTACGCATAGTTACTCGTTTCAGAACTCGTTAGGTCATCCGCCAGATAACTGAAATTACCAAACCTAAACGATTCACTAGTCTCCGTAGTTCCCATAATAGCTCAAATCTTCCCATCATAATGCATGCAGAAAACCACAGATTGAGATCTAGAAAGTCTCTACTAATAGGGTTTCTACATGTCACCACAAAACAAACAAACAGAAAACGTCACTTCAACTTTATAACACATCAAATATACCTAATATGCAAATTCACATAACTATATATACATACACACACCAAGAATTACATAATGCCAAACAATCACTTAGTTTACCATCATCAATTCTTCAAATATCAATACCATTATCTACATCTCATCAAAAGCATACTAAGCTAAATGGTAATAACTTCCACCATATGACCTCAAATAATGCCAATAATACTCAAAAAATACAGAAAATTCATAAATTGGTCAAAATGTCAACAACATTTCCCCATTTTACAACCAAATATACTTCAAACTCCAAACAACATCACAAATAGAGTCAAAATTACAGAACGACATCAAAACTGAAAATAATTGAGGAATCATAAAATTAGAAGCAGTAAATCCCTAATTGAAAAATAATCGAATGTTTACCTTAGAGAGAACTCTGTAAGAGATGTAAGCTTGAACGCCATTGCCTAATTTGACGGGATCAGAGACTGAAATTGAGAGAAATGGATGAGATTGTGGAGATCTAGGGCTTTGCGATGAACCTGATGATGAACTTCTCTGATTTTGCTGCATTTTTTTTTGAATTTGAAGAAATTAAAAAGTTTCGCAACAAAATTGAGCTTTTTTGTAGGATTAGTTTATAAATGGAAGAGTGAGTGGAATTTAAGTCGTCTGTTTTTCCCAATTAGAAATCCGTTTTGTTAGTAATTAGCCCATCATCTGACTTAGGACTTGGGAGTTGGGTTGGGTGCGTATGCGTTAGGTGAGAGATGGAAATTTTAGAAACTTTGCTTTTGTTTTTGTTGGAACTTTTGGAAATCCATTATTTTCTTTTCTTTTTGTTGCTTTTTTCATAGTAGAGCTGATCAACTCTAACCTGGCCCGGTTTTGGGGCGGGTTTGGGCAATTTTTTTGGCCCGCGGTCGGACCAGTCCCGGCACGGCCCTTTTTTTTTGGGCGGGCTTTGGACAAGCCAAAAAAGACTTTTGAGCCTAATTTTTGACTCAGCCCGACTTTGGCCCGAAAAGCCCGCTCGGCCTGGCTCGAAATAACGAACTTTGGGCATAAATTTTTGCCCCGGATTTTGGCCCGACCCGACCAATGGGCAAATTTTTTTTACCGCGGCCCGGCCCATGATCACCTTTATTTCAGAGTAAGTTTTTTTTTTGTGTAGACGAGCGGTTAAGCGCACTGATGTAGACGGGTTTCAATTCTACATCTTGGGTACTAGTATCGCCCCCACAAGACTTTATCCTTAGTAATATAGACCTGGGCATGGGCCGGGCCGGGCCTGTTCACGGGCTCGGTCCGCAGGCTTGGGGAAATGGCGGGCTGGGCCGGGCTCGAGCCCGTGAGTGGCGGGCCGTGCCGGGCCGGGCTTTCAGGTTTTGACCACGGCCCGGCCCAGGCCCGCGGGCCTGGCCCGTGTTTTATGTTGTTTTTTTGTATTTTTGACAGTTTTAGGCTAAAAACACAAAGGAAAGGAGCGTTCGGCCCGCCGGCCGGCCCACGCGGGCTCGTGCCGGTGCGGGCCTGAAATAAAATTTCTTGACCGTGCAGGCCCACTGCCCACGGAGCGGACAACGGGCCGGTCCGGGCCTTGAACGGGCTCGTGCTGGGCCGGCCCGCGTGCTGGCCCGGCCCATGCCCACCCCTACTAATATTTATTGGAACTAGTCTCAAATTATCCTAATTAGTTAGGACTTATTTGAACTTATTGAATTGACATTTACTAGACATTAGTGAAATTTAGGCTTTGTGTTGCTTAACTTATATTAATGTACTTCATAAGAAATAGATTTAGATAACTTAAGATATAAGTTCAAGTAAGTTTTAACAAGTTTTAATAAGTTCAAATAAAATCTAGCACCTTATAAAATAAGTTGCAATAAGTTCAAAGAAGTTCATATCAGTGAAAATAAGTTGAAATAACACAACTTTATTTCATCAAGTGTCATACCTTATTGAAAATTATCGAACTTTTTTTTTAAGGGAGAAACTTATCGGGGATATCTTAACTAGTTGGAACCTACTCGTATTTATTCAACCTGAAACTAATTTTTAAGTGAGGAAAATGTATCTGCAAGCGATACAATTCACCACATCGCCTACTCTCTAAAAGAAACTTTTTTTTTATTAAGGTAAGTTGAAGTCCCTTGCAAGTAGGAGAAATTTGGGGATCCCTCTTGCAAGAGGTGAGACTCGATCCCAATATCTTTGAATTCGAAAGTGATACCAACATCACTAGCCTATCACCTGCTGCTATCTCTAAAAAAATTGTTATTGCAAAAAATTGTGCCCAAAACATGTTATGACGCCACATCTTGACCTTCCTCTATTATACTACTAACTAATGACTTGCAAACTAAACTACTAAAGAACTAGCCACTTGAGCTATAGACTTTAACACTTAACTTAGTCTTGTGTGGACCAAAAGCCCACACGTGCCAGTGAGGCCAAGCAATGTAACCGACCCAAAAATAAGGCTTTTTTTCACCTCACTATGTTAGCTCCTCCTACTCTCCAGTCTCTATTCACCTTATCTCTCTTCCAATTTCTCTCCTCTAGTGACTTTCCCTCATCCCTTTTCTCACTCCTGGTCTGGTTGTTTTCATTTCCTTCTTTGTTGTTAACTTCTTCACCATTCTTAAACTCAACAGGCATTGTGAATTCCAAGTCGCCACAATCTAATAAGTTTGTCTGAAATAAAATTATCTGAAACTTGAAGACTACGAAGCTCAAAGATGAAGCAGCATATTCAGTAGGTCGATTACTTGATTCATGGTGGAAATCTCACTTCTTGATTTAATCAACAAAGTTTTTTTATTTAATAGTGATTTAAAAAGAAGAAAATGGAGACAGAGAAATCATTTCGTGACATATTCACCTTTTCTTTTACCATGATTTTTCATAATTATAGTTGTCCTTTCTAACATAGTGAGCTTTCATCTCATACAATCACCACCTTCTAACTTATAGTTACTTTTTTTTATGACTATAATTTCCAGATTCAATGACCCTTGTGTAAAATATAGTTACCATTTATAACGTACAATTATCCTATCTTATATTAACTACGATTTAACATAGTTGCCTTCTTTTAACCATATAGTCAGTCTTTTCAACCTATAGTTATTTATCTTTTATATTTATTATTTTGCAATATAATGACCATTTTTTATACAGTCACCCTTTTCATCCTACAATTACTCTTCTTCTAAATCTAGTATTTTCTAACACAATGACTCTCTCTTCATATAATGACCTTTTTCAACATATGGTTACTCATTCTTTTATGTTACGACATAATGACCTTTTTTTATAAAATCACCATTTTCCATTCTATAATTACTCTTCTTTTGTATATACTACTTTCTAATATAATGACCTTTTTTCATATAGTGACCTTTTTCAACCTATAGTTACTCCTCGTTTGTAATACTATTTTCTAACATAGTGACCAATTTTTATATAGTCATCCCTTCCAACCCAAAAAAAAATAATCTAGAGAAAAGCTCATAGAACTTATGAATTCTCTTACTCAAATTTGTAAAAAAATTGAGTAGATAATGTGGTGGAACAAAGTTTATTCGTACATAATCTTTTCCATTCCCTATTCTCTATTCTCGTATGTTCCTTAAGATGGGAGAAGATAATTTGTTCATGGAGATTTAAAACTGTGAGTTGAATTTGTTAAATTTTTGAATGGATGAGAAAGACAATAAAGGGAAGCAAACTGAGTCACATATCCAACCATTGGTCCACTTTATTAATGTGGACAAGGTCCATTTAAGAATTTTGCATAAAAAAGATACTACATATTATTATACATTAAAGATTTTTTAAGAAAATAAAAAGGTCGATCATACTTCAAACCACCCCTTCCCAGACACTGTATATGCCCCTTTTCACAACAAATCTAATTCTCACGGCATAGTTAATATTTCAGCATAGGCGCCTAGTACACAAAAAAAAAATCTAAATATATATACCATATTACAAATGATAACTTAAGGCGTAGTTTGCGATAAAAATTAGTAAATATTAAAAGGATAAACAATAAACAAGACTTATACTTCCTCAATTTCTTTTTAAATGCAACAAATGAATATTTTATATCTCACAAAAAATACCCTTTGTTGCATTTAAAAAGAAACGGACGAAGTCTTATACACTTGAGTGTACCGTACACTAATTTTGCTTATAATAACCTTGGAGCCTGGAGGTATGGTTCAATAAGAAGTATAAAGATGACAATTTATGGACCAAAACCTATAATTTTTAGTTTCATAGGTTCAATACCTACTAATTAATAATTACAAATGTACAAATTCTTGGGGGTGAGGTTTCCTCTTATCTTTTAAGGCTAAATTCTGAGAATATTGGTAAATCTATACTCCTTTATTTGTTCCATATTATTTGCAATATACATACTATTTAGAGGTCAAGATTGATAAACTTATTTTTCATTAATGCATATAAAAATATATCATCATGTGCAAATACATTAGATTTGCCTCAATATATCAATTTATTTATAAATTAGAGATTGTGAAACAACTAAGTAAAAAACCCCCCATACATTTGATGATAGTTAAGTTAACATGCATTAATAACCCCCCTTCTCTCTCAAACCCTAGCCTCCCTTACCCCTTATTCATCAGTTAGGGGGCTGCTATGGACAATTTCATCCATGGCAAGCCCCTTTTACCCTTTTATTTTGAGTTTTTAGTTAATTTATGTATTGTTTTGTTAAATAAATTAGTCTCTCTTTATGAGATTTTTTCAAACCTTATTATGGGGATCTTAGTCTCTGTTGTGGAGAACTTCTTCTCCCTATGGGAGTAGCGAGTATATTTTTTTGTCTTCGGGTATGCGAAAATGTTCTCATTGGTTGAAGTTCGAGACTCAACATGAAGGTATTGGAATCTCATATGCGGTCAACATGGCTCGATCAAGAATGCTCTTCCGAAACTATGTTAGAATGATAGGCTTCCTCATCAATAGCTGCTTGATTAAGCAAATACAAGGGGGTTGCGCTGTATTATTCGATCTGGTTCATTGTACTTTCTTCGAAGATGAATTTGATTTAACCTTGTTTGATTGTATATTGTTTTTCTTTAATACTTATTGTAGATGCCACTTGGTTTTCAATTAATGAAATTTCTCTTTAAAAAAACATACATTAATAATTTAGTATTTTACTTTAAAATATTAAGTCATATCCTAATCTAAGCTTATTAGAAATTATTTAAGCTTATTAAAACTTATTAAAATATATTTCATAAGACATTAGAACTTATCTAAAACTTACTAAATCTAAGACTTACATTTTCCAAAGGTGAAAAAGAAAAAAAAACACCCATATATAGTATTTCCATCCGTCTTTCACTAGTAGAATAATTGCTTATTGCTGCGGTCATTAAGTGGCCTATTGCTGCGGTTTTAGCCGCGCAGCAATTAAGGGCGCAGCAATAGGTAATTACCTATTGCTGCGGTTTTTAACCGCAGCAATATAGCAACTTATTGCTGCGGTTTTTACCCAAAACCGCAGCAATAGGTAGTGTGAATAACAAAAAAAATAATTAAAAAATAACTTATTGCTGCTGTTGTTGGTAAAAACAGCAGCAATAGAAAGGTCGTATTTAACGACGGCTACAAGCCGTCGGTAATATAAGGAAAACCGTCGGCAACACATCACCGACCGCTAAACCGTCGTTAAAAGGCAGTCGGTGCACAGGTGGTCGCTGAATTTAGAATCAACGACCGCTAAGCCGTCGGTAATTCCCCAACGGTTATAAACAGTCGTTGTATGGACCACATCAACGTCTGTTATAAACCGTCGCTATTATGTAAAAGCAGTCGTTGAAGTGGAAGTCCTTGGGTCCATGGTATACCTTACAACGACTGCCTAGCCGTCGTTGATTTAATGTTTAGCCGTCGTTGTTTTTTTGAAATAATATTATTTAGAATATTTTTGTTGTTACCAATAATTAAACCTGTACCAGCACAGCTGCATGCTTGTGGACCACACTAAAGCTGTTCCTCCATCGCATTCAATTACAAAAATATGCAATTTTGATATATATTACAATTTGCATTGATACTTGTAATTTGCATTGTTACTTGTATAATTACATGAAATAGATTACAATTATGTACACAAAACAGATCCCGATGTCGGGAAATAAAGTAGAATTCTGTGTTTACAAAAAATATATATCGACAAAGCTGGAAACTAATAAGCTAGATGCCGATAAATATAGACACTAAATGTCTATAGTTAGACAAACTACCTAGATTAAATATATGTACGCAAAATAGATCCCGGTGTCGAGAAATAAAGTAGAAGTCGGGTTCCAAAAAAAATAACCCGACACATCTAGAAACAAAGCGAGATGCCGATAAATATTGACACTAAATGCATAAAAGTTAGTTACCAAGTTGCCGAAACCAAAAACACTACACTGTCAAGGGTGTACGTGTAGCACTACCGCCACCACCAAACCCCCGGGTCATCGTGCGGTCTGCGATGTGGAGGGGGGCCTGGGTTGTAACCTCGAGGACATGTGGCCGAAACTAGACATGTTCCTCATCATTTCCTCAACAATGGCCCGACTTGACGCTTCCACCCGTGCTGCGACCATTGCCTCCACCTCTTCCATCCGTGCAGCGACCTTTGCCTCCACCTGCGCCTCAATCTGAGATAAAATGGACGGCTCATATGGTTGTGAAGAGCCGCTATCTCCTCGCCCAGATGAAGAGTTGTAGTACAAATGATCTCCCCGACCCAACCCCCGAACTTTTCCTCGGTTCCTCCCCCCAACCTGTCTCCCAATACAACAGATCAGTGTTCGGCTGTGACCCCTGAGTGGTACAATGATCCAGCTTCTTCTTGTACGTCTCCTGCATTTGGTTAAATATACTCATATTCAAGTAAAATAAAGTGGGTAAAATGGCCTATATTAGCCTACATTTGGTTCTAACTTTCCTACTTTGTGTATTTTCAATCAAAACAACTTATAAATACATTAAACTAACTACATATATGATGTTTGAGGTGGTTATAACTTAAACTAGCATCAAAGTACTCGTATTCATTCAATTTCAAGTAAAAAGGCCTAAAATGGCCTATATTAGGCTACATTTGGTTCTAACTTTCCTACTTTGTGTATTTTCAATCAAAACAACTTATAAATACATTAAACTAACTACATATATGATGTTTGAGGTGGTTATAACTTAAACTAGCATCAAAGTACTCGTATTCATTCAATTTCAAGTAAAAAAGCCTAAAATGGCCTATATTAGGCTACATTTGGTTCTAACTTTCCTACTTTGTGTATTTTCAATCAAAAAAACTTATAAATACACTAAACTAACTACATATATGATGTTTGAGGTGATTATAACTTGAACTAGCATCAAAGTACTCGTATTCATTCAATTTCAAGTAAAAAGGCCTAAAATGGCCTATATTAGCCTACATTTGGTTCTAACTTTCCTACTTTGTGTATTTTCAATCAAAACAACTTATAAATACATTAAACTAACTACATATATGATGTTTGAGGTGGTTATAACTTAAACTAGCATCTAAGTACTCGTATTCATTCAATTTCAAGTAAAAAGGCCTAAAATGGCCTATATTAGCCTACATTTGGTTCTAACTTTCCTACTTTGTGTATTTTCAATCAAAACAACTTATAAATACACTAAACTAACTACATATATGATGTTTGAGGTGATTATAACTTAAACTAGCATCAAAGTACTCGTATTCATTCAATTTCAAGTAAAAAGGCCTAAAATGGCCTATATTAGCCTACATTTGGTTCTAACTTTCCTACTTTGTGTATTCTCAATCAAAAAAACTTATAAATACACTAAACTAACTAAATATATGATGTTTGAGGTGGTTATAACTTAAACTAGCATCAAAGTACTCGTATTCATTCAATTTCAAGTAAAAAGGCCTAAAATTGTATCCATTAGCCTACATTTGGTTCTAACTTTCCTACTTTGTGTATTTTCAATCAAAAAAACTTATAAATACACTAAACTAACTACATATATGATGTTTGAGGTGATTATAACTTAAACTAGCATCAAAGTACTCGTATTCATTCAATTTCAAGTAAAAAAGCCTAAAATGGCCTATATTAGCCTACATTTGGTTCTATCTTTCCTACTTTGTGTATTTTCAATCAAAACAACTTATAAATACACTAAACTAACTACATATATGATGTTTGAGGTGATTACAACTTAAACTAGCATCAAAGTACTCGTATTCATTCAATTTCATGTAAAAAGGCCTAAAATGGCCTATATTAGCCTACATTTGGTTCTAACTTTCCTACTTTGTGTATTTTCAATCAAAAAAACTTATAAATACACTAAACAAACTACATATATGATGTTTGAGGTGGTTATAACTTAAACTAGCATCAAAGTACTCGTATTCATTCAATTTCAAGCAAAAAGGCCTAAAATTGTATCCATTAGCCTACATTTGGTTCTAACTTTCCTACTTTGTGTATTTTCAATCAAAAAAACTTATAAATACACTAAACTAACTACATATATGATGTTTGAGGTGATTATAACTTAAACTAGCATCAAAGTACTCGTATTCATTCAATTTCAAGTAAAAAAGCCTAGAATGGCCTATATTAGCCTACATTTGGTTCTAACTTTCCTACTTTGTGTATTTTCAATCAAAACAACTTATAAATACATTAAACTAACTACATATATGATGTTTGACGTGGTTATTGTAACAGCCTGATTTAATTAGGGAAGATTAAAAAGTAAAAATTTGAACGATTAAGTGTAATGTATGTGATTAGTGTGTTAATTGAGGATACTTTTAAAAATGTGATAAAGTTTTTTTTTATATATAAAAGTTCTTTAGGGAACGAGTATTCTATTCTGTTACATCTACGTATCTGTATGCGATTACGAGTGTGTGAATTATTAGTTATCAGAATATGTGTGATGGAGTGCTAAGCACCTTCATTCATTAGTTATGTGTTATTTGTTGTTAAAATATATATGGAAAATTATTAGAAATATCAATGGAAAATAGTAAGGCAAAAGTGCTCATGTACTTATGAGTAAAGATTAGTACCAGAAGAATTTTTTTTACAAAAATACTTGGTTTTAAGTTTGAGGATATAAGAGGGTCTAAACTCAAGTAAGGAAAGTGGTGGACCATGTGGGGTCCCAAAACCACTAATAAGGATAGTAAATTATATAATTAAGGTTGATTAAAACAAGAAAGGAAATCAGAATTGTTGTTGTTGACCACTTGGGATCAAAAGACCAAAACACCCTTATTAGGGGGGAGAAAGCCACGAAATAAATCATTCACATCCTTCCTCACATACACCTTCATCTCTCATCAAAAATTCAGCTCCAAATCATCACTAAAAAGAGATGCCCAGAAGTGATCCCTCACCTCTCTCTCTGCTCGCCAGTTTCACGGTGAAGAGGAGTCTTCACCTTTGCTCATTTTCTTCCATTTTCTCTTGAAATCTCTTGCATGCAAGGCTTAATTATTGTTCTACACATCCAAGAGCATAATGGACAAGCTTTGATTCGAGCATAAGGGCTAAATAAATAGGAAAAACAAGGTCATCTTCTTCATTGAGGAAAACAGTAAGTTTTGTCAATTTTTGGGTAAATTAAGTCACTTATCTTAGGGGGTTTCTTACGAAATTTTGTGTGATTGTTAAAGCATGTTTGAGGATGTTAAGAAGACAAAGAAATCAGGTTGGAGAGAAGGAATTAATCAAGTTACAAGCTTTGGAGTTTAAGGTACACAAATTCACTCCATTTTGGTAACATAGGAATTTCGGTTATTATGATGTTTTTGAAGAATAAATTATAGGCATGGATTTGAGCTAGTTGTGGAATGTATCTACTGTATAATTGAGTTTTAATCTATTTAAGTGGTTGTATGTTTGAGGAATTGAGTAAAGATATCGGTTTTATTACTTAAGTGCATTAGTATTCGTTAATCGGTTTTCTTGTGAGGAAACTTGTGTGTGATTGTGTTTGGATTGCTTGTGGAATTGTGTTTCAATTATTTTGGCATGAATGGGCAGTAGGTGTTCTTGGTTCTAAGAGGTTCCATGTGAGGCTATATTAGCCCAAGATTTGTATAAGGATTTCTAAGTGATCTAGTCACAAAAGGTGATTAAATGACATCTTGTTTTCCAACTAAAAAGTAGGTTTTAGCTCACAAAGATTTTGCATATCAATTTCCAAAATTTATGATTTGAAATATGGCAGTAAGAATGTGGTACTTATCAAGAGGAATTTAAATAGATCGAGTGTTTAAGGATTTGCAATGTAATTCCTTCAAAGAATCGCTAGAAAGCCACTGATTTTGTAAATGAATTTCTTTAGACTTCAAGATAAATTTAAGAACATAATTTTGAGACAACAAAGTGATTTATTGCAGTAGCTCAAATATAAATATAGTGTGTGCTAATAAGATTTAAACTATTAATATTTAGTCCTTTCCGGGAAGTATCGCTAAATACTCAAAAACAACGTTTTTGAACATTATTTTCAAATTTCCGAAACAACAAGTTAGGAATCTTACTTCACTTGATATAATGCCAAATATGGCAGTACCTAAGAAGTATTTTGGTTTAGAACATGTTACACCCTTATTTTAAAGATATTTCTCAAATAAGCGGAAAAACCTCTGTTTTAGCTCAAGGATTTTAGTTACTTTCATAAGAGTCTATGGTGTAGGTTTTTCCTTGAATGTTTTCTTATTAGAACCTCATAAACCAAGTGCCACTGGCCCTAGGCCACCTATATGTTACTTAAGTTCTTAAATGGTTTGATAAGCGAAGCTAGATTTCAAAAGTTAAACTAGCAGTTATGTGGTTTAGAGTTGTGTTCTTTTTGGAAAAGAGTTGGATTTCCAAATGTGTTACTAAGTGGAATTTAGATTCGAAAACATGTATTTGAATTTGTTTTTATGGGAAGGAGACTATGTGTGAATTTTGTGGGGACATGTCCTAGCTTGCAAGCGCGAAACAAATCGGGAGTGCAAACTCCGAAATATGTGGAGGTCAATACCTAGTGTATGCCTCAATGTGAGTTCTCCTCCCGAAATAATTTATCCAGAAACGGATTTGTCATAATGAGAAAACATATGTTTAGTTAGCTATCAAATTTTTGTTATGAGTTGTGGAGTCATATGTTGGGTTGTTTATCATAAACCGATGTGTTTTCCAAAACATGATTTCTCTATCAAAGAAGCTCTTTTTGATTAAAGTGTGTGTGGGTCAAAATGACTATAAAGTTGTTTTGCTTTCTTCTTTAAAAGACATTCTTTGTATTATCTTAGCAACCATAAAGATGTATCGGTTTTCCGTTAATTACTTCTTAAGGAATCATGGAATTGATTCCTTTACTTTCAGCCACCCTACTATTTTCTAGGAATGAATTGTGTACCAAGCATAAGCCGATTTTGTTCTTTGAACCTGTCCCGGTGGGGGCGGACTCTTAATTTGTGCGGGGATTTCGAGGTAGGAAATCGGGCAACTTAAGGACCTTGTGATGTGATTACGCTATGGCAGAGTCGGGTGCTTCGAACATAATACTTGCTTTACGATTTCTAAATTGTAATTTATGATATTTTGTTACTGTAATGGGTTCCCACATCTTTGTTGTATTTAAACTATGTAATTTATTTGCTCGGACTCCAGCAGGTAACAACCTCCGCTATACTTTGTACATGTGCTTCCGCTGATCAGATCTAAGTATGATTAGTTTGGTTGTGATTAGTAGCGGGCACATTACGGGTGGTATCGAGCCAAGGTTTTCTTTTAAAAGAAAAGGATTTCAATTACTTAGCTTCATATAAGTATTTGCAAACGGTTTTAAAACATAAAAGATTTGCAACTGGTTATGTTCGAAAAGCCTGAGGATTGCCTTGTGATGAGTTGTGTGATAATAGTGTGAGTTTACGATTCATATAAATAGTGAATGATTGGTTAGTTGTGTATGTGTGCACCATTGTGTATTAAGTGAATTGCATGTGATTATATGCTATCCAAGTTAGGACGTGATAGACCTCATCCAAAGGAAATCGTCGAAATGATGTTAGCCAACATTCTTACTGTTGTCAAGGAGATTCTGGTAATTAAAAGCGAACTTGTAGGAAGAAGTCATACATTATGTGCTTAAAGTAAAGGTTAATATGGAAGGCAGAACATGGAATAGGGGATCATAAACCGTACACGCATTAGGGAATTTAGGCATATATGATTATTAAGACCCTATCTCTGCCTAAAGAATGGGCGACATTGGACGCACTTATTCCAGGTTGGTGATTAATATGTGGCTATCGAAGGCCTGTAAAGTGAGAACACCACCATCGGAAATGTGAATATGAACCTGATTATGTGGCAGGGAGCACTAAATGAGTTACAACGTCAAATAAAAATGGCCAAGGAATAACTACGTGAAGGAGTCGTATACCAAAGAACATATCTAGTATTAGTGGTCCTTATCTCGTACCGAAAGCGCCCGTTTCAAAGTAGCAACGATAACGGCTTATTATTACGATCCGTGCGACTTATGCTGAAGAAGCAAGAGGGAGCCGACAAATCGCAAGGCGACTAGTTTGAATGTGTTCGTTTCACGTTCTCGGAATTATCGTATACATGCTTGACTTTTCAATGGGATTGGGGTTCTATGTATGAGGTTGTGTGCAGCGAAAATTAAGGGAATGAGAAGTATTAGGAAGAATGTGTGTGATTATGCTTGAGTAATGTGATTATGCTTTGGTAATACGTATACGAACTTAATGAGCAAGGGAATAAATGGATGCGAAGTAGTGTGTATTAGGAAATTCCTTGGTGATAAAAGTGAACACCAAATGAATGTACCGTCATTTGTGACAAAAGTCAAATGTGTTGCCTTATAGGAAATGGTCATCATAAAGATAGCCGTGAAATAATCAGAATGAGGAGTCCTAAATCAAAAGGACGGATCAGATACATTGAAGGATAAAAAGATTTGTTAAATTCGGAAAACAAGTATACAAGTATGGATAATGGTGGAAAGCAGTAGCAATAATAAGGGAAATAATTTTCTACCTTAAGGCAAGATCGGATGTTGGAGACAACCTATACTGTTGAGTTTGTGTAATACATTTTGATAGACTCCTGACTATATGAGTAATAGAAGGGATAATTGAACTGAGATTCCTTGAAGGATTAAATTTAAATGCCAAGGGAAAATTTTGGGTATATAAAGTTTTGAAGACTTGTATGGCCGGGCTCTAAAATATGAATACTTCAAGCAAAACGATAACGACATTCAGAAAAAGAAGAAAAGTGAAGAGAACTTCGCGGAAACGGAAGTAAGAAGCCTAATATTGAGTCCGCTGGAAATTTTCTTTTTGCACACACCTCATCAGAAAGGAACGTCATGGAATTAATTTCAAACGAAGGAACATCCGCTTCAATTACAAGAGGATAGGGAATCTAATCAAGAAACCTTATATGATAAACCAAGGGAAGGAACTTCCGAAGCAATCAAGACCCAAGGAAAGTATTACAGCTTAAGTAAGCACGGAGATTGAACTATGAGTGAAACAACAAAAGAGGATCATCCAAGACTTAATGTGGTATATCAGAACTTATGTTATGTGTGAACTATCGTGCATGTGAGTCATTCGTCTAGGAGCATTACACTCCGTCTGTTTGAATATGTTTGCATCAAGGATAGGAAATAAAATTGTGTATGACGCCAGACGATCTGAATGTATATAAAATAGAAGATTCGATCCGATGTGATTATATGTTGGAAAAGTGTGGTGTTAGGATGGTAAATCTATTTTATAGCGGATTCGATTCTATTTGACATAAGTTGGTATGGTGGGATTTTAGAAATAAAGGGGTTAATTAAATTGATCTGTTGGAATTGTGAAATCTAAGCCATTTTGAGAGTAAGCTATAGCTTATGAAGAGGACATAAAGGAGGGGCCACAGGAAGAGTTTATGTGTCAGGTAATAGGAATTTGTGGAAATAAACTCAAAATAAAAGGACATCTCTAGTCCACAAATGTTTCGATGATGTGTCCCAGAAGAACTGCCGGGATTACCCGTTATCGTATTGACCTTATCTCGAGTGCTATTTTCATCTGTTATCGTATTGACCTTATCTCGGGTGCTACTTCCATCTGGAAAAAAAAAAAGCATATAAATCGGCGCCGCGAGAGCAAAGTGGAATTAGGAAGCAAATAAAGCGATTCTTTGCTGAAGGGTATACTAAAGCGGAGTATAGTTTGGAAAGGCCTCGTTTCTTCATTGACGAGAAACATGAGTCATTGTTGTGTTTATCAAGTAATATGGAATCAATAAGGTCACCATCTGAAATAGATATCAACTCAAATAAGTGAGTCAGTCAGTCACGAGAAACAACTAAAACCTTACCGAAGATTCACCTCGGTCAAGATTGCACCACCGCTTCCGACAAAGGAAGGTATTCGTAAGATTACGTTCCCGACCGATATGAGCACTGCGAGTTTGGTAGTTAACCAATGGCACCTACAACTTCTATGGATCTAATGTTGCAATGTTTAATTCATATTTGGGTCAAATTGTAGTGACATCCACCAATCACATTATAAATTATTTGGGGAACCAAAAAGTTGTGAAGAGTTACTTGAGAACAAAATCAGAAGTGATTTACGAACTGGAAATGCATGCCAATGTATCAAGTACGACATCTAGATTAAAGGAGATAAATTTCGAAAGTATGTAATATTAAGTTATATGAGCAGTTCAAGGATGGCCGACTCTCGCAAACAACTTAAAGATGAGGAAATACCAGGATTAGCTGGATTTAACCGAGGATTTGAGAGATAATTCATCTATATAGCTTTGCTAGTTCGAGCCTAAATAAGGTAATCATTAGAGTTCAGTAGAATGAGAAATATAGGCAGTATTTTGAGGATTTAAGCAAAGAATAACCAGTGTTTCGACCTTAACCGCTACCTTGGAGTAGAGGGGTTTGGAATTTGAGTTATCTCTCCTAGGAGAAACTAGGGTGCATGTGTATGCAGCGGCGTATGGTGGGATCTTGCGTGTTCCATCAACTAGAACCACATAAGAATATTTTTCAGGTGCTCAACCTTAAGCTCACAATCATGGTATGAACATTAAGTTATACTGATGCTACCCGTATAGGGTTATGTGTATGGTATATGTGCTTCGATGACTGAAGGAAATTAAGTTAAGGATCGATGCTCTTTGAGGCACCCCAGTCAGGGTGGAAGAACTCTAACCGATGATTAACGCGCTACAAGCCTAAACTCGATACTTATGAGAACAACTAAAAGGAGTCAAGACATAAATGGATTTATTAGAGAGTTGAGATACAGTTGAAGCTCAAAATTTGCAAAGTTTGGGAATGAAACAACAGAAATAAGCGACGATTGTGTTAGTACACAATAATGAGAATTTGAAGGAAGGAATATTAAGGACACCCAAATATTCATATTCAGTTCACCAAGGAAGAAGTAGTTGATTTAAGATTTTGAGATATTTTCCTGATAAGAAGACCTCAAAGGTGAACCGTTAAAATACCTTGTCAATGCTCAAGTAAGCTGCAGAGTAGATGTGACAGGCAGATAATGCCAAAATTATTCGACTCCTCCAATATGGAATGGAATGAGTTAATGTGATTAATTGTGAACCGTCTTGCGAATACCGCAAGCTTTATCATTGTGTGGGGAAAAATCAAGCTTCAAACTCGCAGGGCATCCACAACCACCATCTCATCGCTCGAAAAAAAATTTGCAATAAGCATGGGGAAAACGTTGAAAGAAATAAAAATTTGTTTTCAGCCGAGGGTCAACTCGAGTGGGTGCATTAGACTTCAAGGATTGATGTCAAATCGGTTAGCCATGATTGCAACATTCTAGTATCATTCACTGAGCACCACCAGAACGTCACCAAACAAGGAATTTTGGATGAGGATCGGGCAGTACAAGAGACATAGGCTGTTCAAAATGAAAAAAAAAATATGTGCGACTATCCAAAGAAGAAATTCGAGCACTATGAAAGAAGGAAAAGTAATTATAAGGTATACTCTCCCAAGTTGTATGAAATGATTCAGATTACAAGCGAACCAGCCAGGGTCATGGACTGTGGGAATTATAAGAAAGTGTGATGAGGTAACTTATGCGAATTCGATTTTAGTAGTGATAATACGAGTTCACTATATTTTTCTTCTGGCTTCAGTTGTAAAAGGCATACGATCGCTACCCAATCTTATCAGAGTTGTTATTGGAAGCTTCGGGACGAAACTTCTTAAGGGGAGGAGTATGTAACAGCCTGATTTAATTAGGGAAGATTAAAAAGTAAAAATTTGAACGATTAAGTGTAATGTATGTGATTAGTGTGTTAATTGAGGATACTTTTAAAAATGTGATAAAGTTTTTTTTTTTATATATAAAAGTTCTTTAGGGAACGAGTATTCTATTCTGTTACATCTACGTATCTGTATGCGATTACGAGTGTGTGAATTATTAGTTATCAGAATATGTGTGATGGAGTGCTAAGCACCTTCATTCATTAGTTATGTGTTATTTGTTGTTAAAATATATATGGAAAATTATTAGAAATATCAATGGAAAATAGTAAGGCAAAAGTGCTCATGTACTTATGAGTAAAGATTAGTACCAGAAGAATTTTTTTTACAAAAATACTTGGTTTTAAGTTTGAGGATATAAGAGGGTCTAAACTCAAGTAAGGAAAGTGGTGGACCATGTGGGGTCCCAAAACCACTAATAAGGATAGTAAATTATATAATTAAGGTTGATTAAAACAAGAAAGGAAATCAGAATTGTTGTTGTTGACCACTTGGGATCAAAAGACCAAAACACCCTTATTAGGGGGGAGAAAGCCACGAAATAAATCATTCACATCCTTCCTCACATACACCTTCATCTCTCATCAAAAATTCAGCTCCAAATCATCACTAAAAAGAGATGCCCAGAAGTGATCCCTCACCTCTCTCTCTGCTCGCCAGTTTCACGGTGAAGAGGAGTCTTCACCTTTGCTCATTTTCTTCCATTTTCTCTTGAAATCTCTTGCATGCAAGGCTTAATTATTGTTCTACACATCCAAGAGCATAATGGACAAGCTTTGATTCGAGCATAAGGGCTAAATAAATAGGAAAAACAAGGTCATCTTCTTCATTGAGGAAAACAGTAAGTTTTGTCAATTTTTGGGTAAATTAAGTCACTTATCTTAGGGGGTTTCTTACGAAATTTTGTGTGATTGTTAAAGCATGTTTGAGGATGTTAAGAAGACAAAGAAATCAGGTTGGAGAGAAGGAATTAATCAAGTTACAAGCTTTGGAGTTTAAGGTACACAAATTCACTCCATTTTGGTAACATAGGAATTTCGGTTATTATGATGTTTTTGAAGAATAAATTATAGGCATGGATTTGAGCTAGTTGTGGAATGTATCTACTGTATAATTGAGTTTTAATCTATTTAAGTGGTTGTATGTTTGAGGAATTGAGTAAAGATATCGGTTTTATTACTTAAGTGCATTAGTATTCGTTAATCGGTTTTCTTGTGAGGAAACTTGTGTGTGATTGTGTTTGGATTGCTGTGGAATTGTGTTTCAATTATTTTGGCATGAATGGGCAGTAGGTGTTCTTGGTTCTAAGAGGTTGCATGTGAGGCTATATTAGCCCAAGATTTGTATAAGGATTTCTAAGTGATCTAGTCACAAAAGGTGATTAAATGACATCTTGTTTTCCAACTAAAAAGTAGGTTTTAGCTCACAAAGATTTTGCATATCAATTTCCAAAATTTATGATTTGAAATATGGCAGTAAGAATGTGGTACTTATCAAGAGGAATTTAAATAGATCGAGTGTTTAAGGATTTGCAATGTAATTCCTTCAAAGAATCGCTAGAAAGCCACTGATTTTGTAAATGAATTTCTTTAGACTTCAAGATAAATTTAAGAACATAATTTTGAGACAACAAAGTGATTTATTGCAGTAGCTCAAATATAAATATAGTGTGTGCTAATAAGATTTAAACTATTAATATTTAGTCCTTTCCGGGAAGTATCGCTAAATACTCAAAAACAACGTTTTTGAACATTATTTTCAAATTTCCGAAACAACAAGTTAGGAATCTTACTTCACTTGATATAATGCCAAATATGGCAGTACCTAAGAAGTATTTTGGTTTAGAACATGTTACACCCTTATTTTAAAGATATTTCTCAAATAAGCGGAAAAACCTCTGTTTTAGCTCAAGGATTTTAGTTACTTTCATAAGAGTCTATGGTGTAGGTTTTTCCTTGAATGTTTTCTTATTAGAACCTCATAAACCAAGTGCCACTGGCCCTAGGCCACCTATATGTTACTTAAGTTCTTAAATGGTTTGATAAGCGAAGCTAGATTTCAAAAGTTAAACTAGCAGTTATGTGGTTTAGAGTTGTGTTCTTTTTGGAAAAGAGTTGGATTTCCAAATGTGTTACTAAGTGGAATTTAGATTCGAAAACATGTATTTGAATTTGTTTTTATGGGAAGGAGACTATGTGTGAATTTTGTGGGGACATGTCCTAGCTTGCAAGCGCGAAACAAATCAGGAGTGCAAACTCCGAAATATGTGGAGGTCAATACCTAGTGTATGCCTCAATGTGAGTTCTCCTCCCGAAATAATTTATCCAGAAACGGATTTGTCATAATGAGAAAACATATGTTTAGTTAGCTATCAAATTTTTGTTATGAGTTGTGGAGTCATATGTTTGGTTGTTTATCATAAACCGATGTGTTTTCCAAAACATGATTTCTCTATCAAAGAAGCTCTTTTTGATTAAAGTGTGTGTGGGTCAAAATGACTATAAAGTTGTTTTGCTTTCTTCTTTAAAAGACATTCTTTGTATTATCTTAGCAACCATAAAGATGTATCGGTTTTCCGTTAATTACTTCTTAAGGAATCATGGAATTGATTCCTTTACTTTCAGCCACCCTACTATTTTCTAGGAATGAATTGTGTACCAGCATAAGCTGATTTTGTTCTTTGAACCTGTCTGGTGGGGGCGGACTCTTAATTTGTGCGGGGATTTCGAGGTAGGAAATCAGGCAACTTAAGGACCTTGTGATGTGATTACGCTATGGCAGAGTCGGGTGCTTCGAACATAATACTTGCTTTACGATTTCTAAATTGTAATTTATGATATTTTGTTACTGTAATGGGTTCCCACATCTTTGTTGTATTTAAACTATGTAATTTATTTGCTCGGACTCCAGCAGGTAACAACCTCCGCTATACTTTGTACATGTGCTTCCGCTGATCAGATCTAAGTATGATTAGTTTGGTTGTGATTAGTAGCGGGCTGTTACAGTTATAACTTAAACTAGCATCAAAGTACTCGTATTCATTCAATTTCAAGTAAAAAGGCCTAAAATGGCCTATATTAGCCTACATTTGGTTGTAACTTTCCTACTTTGTGTATTTTCAATCAAAACAACTTATAAATACATTAAACTAACTACATATATGATGTTTGAGGTGGTTATAACTTAAACTAGCATCAAAGTACTCGTATTCATTCAATTTCAAGTAAAAAGGCCTAAAATGGCCTATATTAGCCTACATTTGGTTCTAACTTTCCTACTTTGTGTATTTTCAATCAAAAAAACTTATAAATACACTAAACTAACTACATATATGATGTTTGAGGTGATTATAACTTAAACTAGCATCAAAGTACTCGTATTCATTCAATTTCAAGTAAAAAGGCCTAAAATGGCCTATATTAGCCTACATTTGGTTCTAACTTTCCTACTTTGTGTATTTTCAATCAAAAAAACTTATAAATACACTAAACTAACTACATATATGATGTTTGAGGTGATTATAACTTAAAGTAGCATCAAAGTACTCGTATTCATTCAATTTCAAGTAAAAAGGCCTAAAATGGCCTATATTAGCCTACATTTGGTTCTAACTTTCCTACTTTGTGTATTTTCAATCAAAACAACTTATAAATACACTAAACTAACTACATATATGATGTTTGAGGTGGTTATAACTTAAACTAGCATCAAAGTACTCGTATTCATTCAATTTCAAGTAAAAAGGCCTAAAATGGCCTATATTAGCCTACATTTGGTTCTAACTTTCCTACTTTGTGTATTTTCAATCAAAAAAACTTATAAATACACTAAACTAACTACATATATGATGTTTGAGGTGATTATAACTTAAACTAGCATCAAAGTACTCGTATTCATTCAATTTCAAGTAAAAAGGCCTAAAATGGCCTATATTAGGCTACATTTGGTTCTAACTTTCCTACTTTGTGTATTTTCAATCAAAAAAACTTATAAATACACTAAACTAACTACATATATGATGTTTGAGGTGGTTATAACTTAAACTAGCATCAAAGTACTCGTATTCATTCAATTTCAAGTAAAAAGGCCTAAAATGGCCTATATTAGCCTACATTTGGTTCTAACTTTCCTACTTTGTGTATTTTCAATCAAAACAACTTATAAATACACTAAACTAACTACATATATGATGTTTGAGGTGGTTATAACTTAAACTAGCATCAAAGTACTCGTATTCATTCAATTTCAAGTAAAAAGGCCTAAAATGGCCTATATTAGCCTACATTTGGTTCTAACTTTCCTACTTTGTGTATTTTCAATCAAAAAAACTTATAAATACACTAAACTAACTACATATATGATGTTTGAGGTGGTTATAACTTAAACTAGCATCAAAGTACTCGTATTCATTCAATTTCAAGTAAAAAGGCCTAAAATGGCCTATATTAGCCTACATTTGGTTCTAACTTTCCTACTTTGTGTATTTTCAATCAAAACAACTTATAAATACACTAAACTAACTACATATATGATGTTTGAGGTGGTTATAACTTAAACTAGCATCAAAGTACTCGTATTCATTCAATTTCAAGTAAAAAGGCCTAAAATGGCCTATATTAGCCTACATTTGGTTCTAACTTTCCTACTTTGTGTATTTTCAATCAAAACAACTTATAAATACACTAAACTAACTACATATATGATGTTTGAGGTGGTTATAACTTAAACTAGCATCAAAGTACTCGTATTCATTCAATTTCAAGTAAAAAGGCCTATATTAGCCTACATTTGGTTCTAACTTTCCTACTTTGTGTATTTTCAATCAAAAAAACTTATAAATACACTAAACTAACTACATATATGATGTTTGAGGTGGTTATAACTTAAACTAGCATCAAAGTACTCGTATTCATTCAATTTCAAGTAAAAAGGCCTAAAATGGCCTATATTAGCCTACATTTGATTCTAACTTAAACTACCATCAAACTTTTCAATCATATTTGCCTATAAATATATGTTTAGAAGTATGTACCGAGATTTGCTTTGATTTCTTGTTTGCTGGAATTTCTCCTTTTCCAGGAACAGTCTTGAAATGAGTCTTCAAGAACAACTCGGGAGCAGTAGGGAGTACTCCTCCTCTACTCTTTGCCTGTAGACATTGTTGAATTAACAAAGGTTTTATGGAACATATTCATGTAAATCACACTAAGTAGTAGATATGAAACATATTTACCATCTTCCTAGCATGCTGTGCCGCCGAAATAGAACCCTGAAAGTGTGACGGCTCAGTTGGATTAGACAGGGAGCCACCTCTTCGGTTCTTCTTCGCCTGTTCAGATTTTTCCCGAAATGTTGGGTCTTCACTTCTCTTCTTCGTGTCTTCGTATATCGTCTCCCCCAACCATTTTGGCTTTTCTTTGGCTTTCTTAACCACCCAGTATCGCATGTCTCGCAGACGAGATGAAGCTTTTTTCTTGTAATCCTTCCTCACTAGGCCTTCTAACTCAGGAGGCCATTCGTGAATACCCTTTAGTCAAACATTAAACAAAGATATTAATAAAGTAATATAATCAATTTCATTTTTCATAATTCGATTCATACATACTGTGAAAATGTTCCACCAATGCGTCTTTGTTGCATCATCAACCTCACTGTAATTGAACCATGGTTGTCGAAAATGGCCCTGGAAAATGTCAGTGATGGACCCACTAACCTTGTTATCATCAAACCTGAATTGAAAACCAAACAAACACGTGAATTGTGAATATCATTGCATACAAATATCATGAAATGAAGGCTTACGAACTTACCACAATCCAGTAGGGCTTAAAACCTTTCTTGGTGCACGGTTCGAACCTTCACCTTCCTCCGTATGAGTCATCGGAGTCTCCGGTACGTGGTCACCAATGTCACGTGCCTCGTGAATCATCTCCCAAGGTGTCTCGACATAGGGTTCTGGCTTCCTTGTACATCTGGTGACTGAAAAAGCTCCCTCGGAGTCAAAGTCCCACGACCTTGGCTTCCACCTAAGCCACCTCGACCTCCGCGACCCTTAGGATTAGACATGATTACCTAAAATGCAAGAAAGTAGAAACGCGCAAGATTAAAAAAAACACAATAAAATGTAAGTTATTTCTTAACCCCCCTCCTCACTCCCCCGCTGGCCCTCACCGACCCTCCCGCCCCTCCCCCGCCCTCCCCCCATGCCGGCTCGCGGCCCCCCCCCCTCCCCCCTCACACGCCTGCAGCCCTCCCGCCCCTCCCCCTGCCTTCCCCCCTCACTCCCCATGCTGGCCTGGCCCCACTCCCCTCCCCCCCCCCCCCCCTTTTGTTAGAATGTTAGTGAAATAGGGAGAACCAATAAACACAAATAAACTCCATACAAATAAAGAGCATATATGAGATTTTATCAAAAAAATCCATTGACATAATGTAAAGTTATAAAATTATAGATCATATTCATATAGAGTCCCTTGTATGTCTACACAACACATTACTAGACATACTAATTCAAACTAGACATATAAAGATGGGCCTTGTTAGAGATTTGCAAGTACCAATAATCCAAACTAAGTCGGTGGGGTAGATTATGAAGTAGTCCTATATAATTTATGTAATCAATGTTTTAGCTTTTTAATCTAAAAAACAAAAGAAGTTTGTGTCCCCTGTATAATAATTACTAGGTTTGAAGTGGGGAGAAAGCAAGGCAGAGGAAACATAAATATTAATGCGAAAAGAGAAGTGGGGAGAAAGCAAGTACTAATTAAATATTAGAAAAACACTAAGAAAAACCACAGGTGCGAGAATGGATCATGTTACTCAACAACAAAGAAGAAAAACTACGATGGAAATGTCATAACAAGTAATCTTCAACATTTCATTACAAAAGTCCTATATTTTTATTGAAATGTTGTCCTTAATACAAGCTATGATATACTCAAACAAATCAAAGAGAATTCCCATCATCGCTTAGTTCATCATCACTATCGTCATCCCAAAAACCATCATCGTCATCGTCATCATCCTCGCTTTCTCCGGACTCGAAACTAGACTCTTCTCCATCATCACCTGATGGGGCTTCAAACAAAATTTCTTCGTCATCTCCTTCAACACACTCGACATCATTACCACCTTCATAATCGGGAATATCATTTGGATCACAAAGCGTTGGAGTCCCAACACTTGTCTCCTGAAGGAAGTCGAAGTCAACCGGAGCATCAATCACAGACCTTGCCTTTGTCCTAAACACAGCCCACCATTGAGCACGATCTCTTTTCAAGCTTGGGTACGGTGCGAAATATACTTGGCTAACCTGGTATGATAGCACAAAGGGATCAAACTTGGGGTATTTCTTGGTGTGGTTGACTTCAACTAGCTTGTATTGATCGATGTTCATTCCCCTCACATTGTCCATCCAATTGCACTTGAACAAAACAGTGCTATATTGACTACGAGCACCGGTAAACTTCAATTCTATAACATCATCTAGAATCCCAAAGAAATCACTCCCACCGTCATTAGACACACACACTCCATAATTCATGGTGGATTTGTGGTTGCTTGATGCTTTTGTTTGGAAATTGTATCCATTAACATAGTATCTATTCCAAGTGCGAACTAATGTCGAAGGACCCATTGCCAAAGCAAACAAGTACATCATCATTGGGTTTGTCTTGAATAACCTATTGAAATTCATTCATATTGTTAATACATTAACATTTCTTGAATAACCTATTGAATAACCTATAGTCACACAAACTCACTTTCGATCTAAACCAATCAAGGTATTCTGCTTCATGTTGCACCCACACATCTTCCCTACGTAGAGTAGGTCGAATTTGAAGAATGTGGTCCTCGAAATCCCTTACAAACATAACAATTGTTAATGTCTAAATTTAAAATGAAAGTTAAATTTATAAATAATATGATTAATAACAAGTGTTTTACTTCTCAAATTCTTGTAAGATGCCTGTATTTGCTAACACATATAGGTGTGCACGTTGTAGTTCCACTTCAGTTAAAAATCGTGTTCCTCCTGCATTAGACGGCCGACCACAATTAACCCTGAATAGCTCTGGGACAGTTTCGTCGAGCATCCTATCAAGTTCATCATTTACATTACGGCCTGAATCTCGTGTCTTAGTATCCACTCCTTGCTGAAAGTAGTTTGAACAGAAGTTTGCAATCTCTTCACACAAGTACGCATTGCAAATAGAACCCTCCACACGAGCCTTGTTACCAATTTTGCGTTTCAAATGATTGAGGAACCTAAGAAGGTGGTTATAAAAAAGAGTTACACAATTGCGAACAATAATAAAAAAGGATATATGAAAATGAAGGATAAGGTACCTTTCAAAGGGATACATCCAACGGTATTGCACGGGACCACATAGCCTAGCTTCGCGTGGAAGGTGAACTGGTAAGTGTTCCATGGAATTGAAGAATGATGGTGGGAAAATCTTTTCGAGTTTACAAAGGATCTCGGCTATGTCCTTTTCCAACCTTTCCATGTCACTTACTGTGATGGTGGAGCAACACAAATCACGGAAAAAAAGGCTAATCTCAGTGACAACTTTCCACACATGAACCGGAAGCAACTCCTTTAATGCAATCGGCAATAATCTTTCCATGAAGACATGACAGTCATGGCTTTTCATACTGTGCAGCTTACCGGACTGCATGTCCACACATCTTGTTAAGTCGGAAGCATAGCCATCGGGAAATTTCAAATCTCTGACCCAGTTGCATAATACTTTCCTTTGGGACTTGTCCAGTGCGAAAGGTGCTTTTGGTGGAGTTTCTTTTCCGTTCGCATCCTTGGTGACATGAAGTTGAGGCCTTTTGCACAATTTAGCAATGTCTTTTCTAGATGCAACGGTGTCTGCTGTCTGTTTTTTCACATCCATAACTGTGTGAATGAGTTGGTCGAAGAAGTTTTTCTCAATGTGCTTGACGTCAAGGTTGTGACGAAGATGCAGATCTTTCTAGTATGGGAGCTCCCAAAGACAGCTTTGTTTGAACCACCCATTTTTCAACTTTTCAAAGCGTTAAGTGCATCTGGTCCATCTGTAGCCTTTGGCAAGTCTTTAACACATGACCACAACTCTTCCCCGGACATGATGTGTGGTGGAGACCCTTTTTCAACCTTATTTCTGCAAAAAGCTACTTTGTTTCTACGAAAAGGATGATCTTCAGGAAGAAATTGACGGTGACAATCAAACCAAGAAACTTTACCCCCATGCTCGAGCCAAAAAGCTTTCGATTTATCCATACAATAAGGACAAGCCTTTTTCCCAGCGGTAGACCAGCCAGATAGCATACCGTAAGCAGGAAAATCATTTATTGTCCAAAGAATGGCGGCACGCATATTGAAATTTTGTTTCCTAGAAATGTCATAAGTAGTTGCTCCAACATCCCATAATTGCTTCAATTCCTCGATTAAGGGTTGCATGTACACATCCAAGTTTCCCTTCGGATTTTTAGGACCAGTAACGAGCAACGAAAGGAACATGAAGGGTTTTTTCATGCACATCGATGGCGGCAAGTTGTACGGGGTTAAGATGACCGGCCAACATGAATATTGACCCCCAAACTTTCCATGTGGACCAAACCCATCGGTACACAAACCGAGCCGAATATTCCTAGGCTCAGATGCAAATTCGCCAAATGATCTATCCAAATGCTTCCAAGCTTCACTGTCGCTAGGGTGAGCCATTTTGTCTTCGACTCTTGGATTTTTGGCATGCCATGTCATTTCTTCAGCAACGTTCTTTGTTGCATACAACCTCTGCAATCTCGGTGTGATTGGGAAATAAATCAAAACTTTCATTGGAACTAAAGACCCCTTAGAAGTCCTCTTGTATCCTGCGCTATCGCACACTCTACATCTGTCCAAGTGTGCATCGGTTCTCCAAAACAAAGATACAACCTTTGGGGCAAGCATGAATCTTCTCGTGGGGAAGCTCTAATCCCTCCAAGATCTTCTTCGTATCGTAAAATGTGTTACTCATGTTGTTGTTGCTAGGTATTGCTTCTTTCATTAATGATGCAAAAGCATCAACACACCTATGTGGCAAATTGTACTCACACTTCAAAGATACGATTCTAGATGCCATTTCCAACACAGACATGGAGCTCCCGTCGTACAACGGTTCCTCAGAAGCCTTTAATAGGTCAAGAAACACCTTTGCTTGAGGATTAGGCTCCTCCTCCATTCCACTAGGCTCTTCAACAGTGGACGGTTCCGGGTTATTCCCAAGAGCATCGAAAACCATTTCACGATACGGATTAGATAGCTCTTCTGCGGGTTGAGGTAACTCTTCACCATGAGAATACCAACCGTAGTAATCAGGTATAAAGCCCTTGCTATACAAATGCACTTTAATCGTGTCTGCGTCATGCATACGTCTGTTCTTGCATTTCGGACACGGACATCTAACTTCATCCTTACCTGGGGTTTCGGGATTGACTTTGCAAAAATCAATGAATTCATCAACCCCCCTCAAGAACTCGGGCCTCAAGTTACGCACATTGTCATATCTATCATACATCCACCAACGCTCCTTCCGTTTCATGGTGACCAATTCTACAATTCTAAACCATTTCAATGACAATACTCATTAACAACCAACATACGTACAATTAAAACATATTTGTGAAATACATATAGGGCCTAAAATGATGTCCAAAGCTCCTTATCACTCCAACCTAACCCATTCTTCGACGTCTAACCCCACTAGTGAATGTATGCCAACTATTCGCTTCTACGTAAATTCCGGTAGCATTTCCCATGAGTTCTCCAAGTACACAATGTCAGCTTCGTAAAAGCTTACATATGTACCCAGAGAACAACATAGAGAAACAACATCACCGGAAATTACATAGAATAGAACAAAAGGCATACATTCACCACCTAAGTGAGGTCAAACGTCGAAGAACAGTCCCAATCGGGGGCTATTCAAGATATACTCCTAATGAGTATACCTTGAACGGGTATCTAGGCACATGATGATGCAAACATATTTATTTAAACACTTAAATTAAATTTATAACATCATCCAAACTATTTCCACGAAAACAAATATGTCAAAAACAATATAAACAATTTAAATAGTGTAAACTAAATAAAGGAATGTGCAATATATAAATTATTGTGATAATTATATAGTTTTTCACTTTTATAACCTTTAATAAACGAACCACTATAAAAACTATTGTGATAATTATATAGTAACTTAAACTTATACAATTAAAGTAACTTAAACTTCAAAGTAATATAAACTAATAAATTATAAAGTTTTTAACATTCTCTAAACAAAAGTTTTTTTAATACATTACATTTCATGATATAAATAGAAAATGAAGACAAAATATGGTCAAAATTGCCACTAACCTTACAATTAAGCCAAAGAGAAACACCAAAATGCTACGTAATCCTACATCATGTAGAAAATCAATTATTAAACGGTAATCTTTAAGCATTTAGCAGAATTTATACATAAAATTAAGTAATTAAACATATAAACTAAATTTACTATTAAAATTAAAGAATTTAAAAATTAAAGAGTACCTAGAGGCGGCAGGGCTCCGACACAGGCGGACGGCAGTCGGGGCGCGGTGATTGGCCACCTACATTGACAATATCAATATCAACCTCAGATGTTGCGATAAAGTGTCCCGAGCATAAACTAACAAGTAACAATATCAATCAGAAATTCAACAAAAAGAGAGGAAAATCAGCAATTATTCACACTTAGATAATTTCTAATTCAAGCCAAATTAAACATACATTACAACAGTGAATCCTCTTCAAACCCTTAAACCCTCCAATTTGCCTCTTAAACCCCTGAAACCCTCCAATTTGATTCTTCAATGTTCCAAACAAAAAATGTGCAGAATGATAACTATGATTGCATTGAACTAATAAATTTACACCAATAACTATGTATATATATTATGTAATATAAGTAAGTAATTTAAATATGAATTGAAAAAATTGTATTAATTGCAAAATTAACTTACCAAAAAAAAAATATAGAGGAGGCAGAAGCAGCAATGTCAGTGCGTGGGCGGCGCCGCCGTGGTTGAGTGGCTGACGTGGCACCGTGAAAAACAGGAAAAAGGAGGGAGTTGTGACTGCTTCAGCCTGCAATGCGGCTTTAATTCGACAGGGAAAACCCACTTTTTAGGGTTTGGTTTCATGAGTAACAAAAAAAAAAAAAAAAAAAAGAACAGAAAATGAAGCAGTGCTAACCGGCGGCAAAGAGGAGGAGAGAAAATGAGGTCGTCGTTCGTTGGTTAGAGGTCGGCCGTCAATGGCTTCTTGCCTTCTTCAATTCGCCGACTGAAAGAGGCAACTTCTCTCTTTAAGTTGCGTTGAAACAAAACCCGACTGAAAGGGGCCACTTTATGTTAACCCCCTTTTCCTTCCATCACCGACCGTTTCAGACCGTCGCCTTAGGTAAACAAAATTTCAGAGTCACATTAATCAACTTAACGACGGCTTGGAACCGTCGTTGTTTTTCAACGACTGCTAAACCGTCGTTGTATCCTTTACAAGCAGTTGATGTTCACCGACGGCTTACAGCGGTTGTTGTTTTAGTATTAACGACCGTTTTTCTGACCGTCGTTGTGAAGCAGTCGTTGTTTTAGCATTTTCTTGTAGGTATTGCTGCTGTTTTTACCAAACAACAGCAGCAATAGGTTGTTTTTTTTTTTATAAAAAAAAATTTATTCATTTATAATGTCATATACTAGTATACTACATTCTATACCCACACAACATTTTCAAAACCACAACCAAATTTATTGAATTCATTCAAGCATCAAATAAATTAACAAATTACATAACAACATTATACAAATTACAAATTCATCATAAACCTAAATTACAAATTATACAAATTACAAATTATATCTAAAGAAAATACAAATTAATTTAATTCATCATAAACCTAAATTACAAATTCAATTAGATCTACAAAATTAACAAAAAATTAAATTGAAAAAAGATCCACAAAATCAGAAACAACAGATGTAGAAAAAATGAAATACAGATGTAAAAAAAATGAAATACAGAACGAAAAAAAATTAACAAAAAAAATTAGCAATTTCGAGGCGGAGGTTAGAGCAACGATTCTTCGTCTTCGTCCGGTGACCGACGAAGAAAGGCCGAAGAACAACGAGAAGGAAACTCGTCGGAGGATGAGAGAGAGTTTTGGGACGAAATTCGTTGTTTGGGACGAAAGAGGAAAAGGAGATCCGGTGGTGACCGGTGCTGAAGGAGACGCGAAAGAAGAGATCCGGTGGTGACCGGTGAACGAAGGAGGAGCGTCGACCAAGGCGTTGTGCGACGCTTGCTGTGGTCGGCGTTGTGCGACGCTTGCTGTGTCGGCGTTGTGCGAAGGAGGAGCGAACAAGATGGTCGACGTTGAAGATGTCGATGGTCGGCGTTGTGCGAAGGAGGAACGAACAAGATGGTCGACGTTGAAGATGGCGATGGTCGGCGTTGAAGATTGAAGGTGGCCGTGTGTGAGAGAGGTAGGGAGGATTTCAGATTTTGTTGGCTGAGAGAGAGAGAGAGGAGAGAGAGAGGAGAGAGAGGAGTGGGTTATGACCATAAGGAAACGGCTCAATTATAAGGCTCCCTATTTTTCAAAAAAAACCCTAATGATCCTATTGCTGCGGTTTTTTAAAAAAACCGCAGCAATAGATTAAAATATTATTTTTTTTAATAATATTTTAATATATTGTTGCGGTTTTTGACAAAAACCGCAGCAATAGGTTTTTCAAAAAATTTCTTGTTGATACCATATTGCTGCAGTTTTTGGAGGAAACCGCAGCAATATCTTTATTTTATATTTTACCTTTTCTTTTTACGTGATATATTGCTGCGTATGGGTAAAAACGCAGCAATAAGCAATTATTCTACTAGTGTTTTGTGTTTTCTCCATTATTCTTCGTTTACTACGTTGAAAGAGTTAATACTTAACAGACTTTAATCTGTTTTATCAATTCAAATTGCATGTGCCAAATTTAATTATTCAAGAACAAAACAAAATGAGGAATTTTCTGATACCATATTATATAATCCCTTTTTTCTAGTCATACACCTAAACTAAACTTAAAACTTTTAACTTTTTATTAAAAAACCAAAACAGTACTACTATTAAAAAACTTTAATTAAAGTCTAAAGATGACGACTTCCAATGACTTCCTTATGTTACACACTGCGTCTCTCCGCCACGTCTTCATCTTTAATCTATCTCTCTCTCTCTCCTCCCATTTTTCTATATAAATTCCAATCTTCTCCCCCCCACTTTCCCTTCTTACTCTCTCTCCTCTCACCCACCCACCATCACCACCAAACTTACGCGAAAAATCAAAAAAACAATGGACATCAACGGCGTTAGCAACTACCGTCACAGAAAAACCCCCTCCTCCGACAGATTCCTCACCCACTTCTCTCTCTCCTCCATACCTTTCGCCGGAAACATCTCCGACGACGAACTCACTGAGGCCGATCTCTTCTGGATCGACGCCGACTCGTCCGACTCAACTCGCTCCTCCGCCGATTCTCGCCGGAAAATCAACCTCGCTCGTGAAAACTCCGGCATACTCGCCGCTCTCCCCGACGACTGCGGTAACCGCGTTATGACGCCTTTTAAAGCTATTCCGAAGCCTCCTCATCACCGAATGGCCGCCGAGTTGACTCAGTCGAGGAAGTTCCAGCACTCTGCTCCGGTGAATGTGCCGATGATGATGCGGAATGCGAGGCGGAGATTCTCCGAGGAGAGAGAAAATGATAACCACGACAACGACGATGATGATGATGATGAAGAGATGCTTCCGCCGCATGAGATAGTGGCGATGAAGCTGAAATCAACGTCGAGTGTTTTAGAAGGTGTTGGAAGGACGTTGAAAGGGAGGGATCTGAGGCAGGTGCGTAATGCAGTGTGGCGTCAGACTGGTTTTCTTGACTAATTAAGGAGTAATTTATCTCTTTTTGAAGATATTTGGATAATTTTTTTTTTTTTTTTTTTTGATTTTTGGCCTTTTTTTGCGGGGGGGTGGGGTTGGTGAGTGGAAGTTGTTTGTTTTTGGTTACTTCTTTCATTATCACTTGGAAAATTTAGATGTGAAAAAGAAGGAAAAAAGAGAGTACATATGATGAATATCAGAATATGTGTAGACTTATTTGTTTTTGGTGAAAGATGGCGTAACAATGATGATATAATTGATATGGTATGCTTCCTTTTTTAATTTCCTTTTTTGGCTCTATTTTGATTAAAGGAAGTGTACAACACTCTTTTTTTGTGGACTTTACTATATTTGAGTTTTTAGTGGAAAATATTATTGAATCTAATAAGTAAGTTTTATCCAAATTTAGTGTTATAGTATTGTACTACTGATTCGTCTTAATATGTATTTTATTAACATGTATTTTTTATAATTATTACAAATTCAAAATTAGAGATATTAATCCTTAAAGTTTTGCATTTGGAGTGTAACCATTAAAAAAGAATGAAGTTTATGTAACAAAATAAAGTAATTTAAGAGGGATTTTTATTTTTGAATGTGTGAAATTGACGGGTGTATGAAGGAAAATGTGCATTTTAATTGTGGTGGTTGCTTCACTCAATATGAAGTATCTTGTGTTGTAAAAGAGGACAATTGGACAGATGATCTGTGAATGTGATTGCAATGGAGTGAGCTTGGGCGATTTTTTTTTTTGTGTACGAAATTTAAAAACTTATCCACAAGTGGAAATGAATATCATAAAATATTAATTCATTCCCCCCACCCACCCAATCCCCCTCCACCACATCCCCTCCTCACCCACAACCACTTTATCGACCACCGCGGATCGTCCAACCACCCGGATCCAACCACTCGATCTCTTCACCACCGGATCCTCCTCCGATCCAACCACTTTCGATCACTTCAACGCCGGGATCTCGACCACCGTCGACCGCCCCACCATCGATCTCTTCACCTCGTCCGAATCTCTTCCTCGATTCGATCTCCTCTCGATTCCTTCTTCATCCCTTCTTTCTATTCTCTCTCTCGATCTCCGCATCTCTCTCCGATCTCCTCTTATCTCCCTTTCTTGTAGATATGGTGGTTCGGGGGTGAGGTTGTTGATTCGTTGCTGGGGTGGTTGTTCAGATGGAATGGGGTTTTGATGGGTAACATTGGTGGTTTGAGTGGGTTTCGGTGTGTGAATTCGGGGCCGGTGGTGCGAGGACGGGGCGTCGGGTGTGGTTTGGGCTAGTGGTGGTGGCACGGGTGGAAGGTGGTGGCGGCTGGTGGGGGGTGGTGCGGGGGGTGGTGGGGTGGTGGTGGTGGTGGTGTTTTTGTGGGTGGTTTTTTTGTGGTGGTGGTGGTGGTGGTGTGGTTGTTGTGTTTTTTTTTTGTGTTGGTGTTTTTTTTTGGTGGTGGTGTGTTTTTGGTGGTGGTGTTTTTGGTGGTGGTGTTTCTGGGGTGGGGGTGTGGGGGGTTTTTTTTTTTTCTTTTTTTTATTTATTCCAAAAAATTTATCCTTTCCCTTTTTGCGTTTAATTTGGAACGGAGGAAGTATTGAATGTTGTGGATTGGTGGGGATCTTGGATTTTGGAAATACCAATCTGTCTTTGGTTATTTGTTTTATTTGATCTTTGACGTACAAGTATTTTGAATTATGTATGAGCGAAAATTATAAAGAAAAATTGACATTTTGAGAAAAAAAATGAAAATAGAGCAAGCAAATTTGACTACATTAACTCTGAAAAATGAAAGAGACCAAACAATTAGAAAGGTGTAAGATGTGAGTATATTTAGTTCTCATTGCAACTAAAAGCATTATCAGAAAATTTTATAGTCAATGTAGATTTTAAAAATTGTGCATTTTTATTTTGTAAGGGAAGAGGAGGAAGACACAAACCCTCATAAAATAATAATATCGTATTTTCATTTTAGATAGTATTTCTTTGGAGCTTTGTCGTATTTTAGAGGGGTGGCTTTACCACGCTTCATACCAATTACCGAAGCACTTCAAAACAGCATTACAAGTTTACAACTCATTGCCAATAACCAGTTTATGAGGTTAGATGATGCCCCTAATTATTACTTCTTCACAAATTCGTGGAAAAGATAGTCTCACGTTCAGTGGCGTATCCAGGATTCCAACCCTATGGGTTTGGAGTCGGTAAAAAAAAAAAATACATCTATTCACTTTGGCTTAGTGATAAAATCAAATTTTTCTCTAGCTTTATTATGAGAACTATTTAGATCCCCAACATACATTTCAAATCTTTCAATTTTGTTCCAACCTCGAAATCCTCCATTAACAAAACAGTCATGTGTCCCCAAAGACTTGATTTTGTCTTTAAACAAGTAGCACATAAAGCAAAAAGCCGCATCTTTCTCAACACTATATTCAAGCCAATCATACTTATCAAACCAAACAACATTAAAGCGACGCATACCTCCATGTAAGCGTGGAGCACACCCTTTTTTTTGGCTATGTATCCTCTCCTCACGGCATTTTGCTCATTTGATTTTTGTGACTTGTTTCCCGCACGATCTTTCCAAAAGAATTCTAAACCTTTCATAAATCATAATCTACACAAGCAAGAAATTTCAACTCCATGAGTCTAAACCCTTCAAAGTTCAATCAAAGTAACTAACAAGTAACAACTCCACAATGCACATATTACATTCATTCATTCACCAATTCAATCATTTCAATGCATATTCTAAACAACTCCACATACCACAATTCACTCCACAATTGGCACAATCCACATTCATTCATTCAATATTTAAATAATTAACAAAATTACAGAAGAATTACAATTACTACAAACTATTAAAAGAAATTCTAAGCAAATTTAAACTATACATATTCTGAGACTGAAATTCTAATGTCTAATTATCACGAATATTCAATACATATTCTAACCTAACAGACTAAAATCTGAAATTCAAATTTAGAATTGAAGAAGACAAGAAATCAGTTACCAATTGATGTGTCGCACTCGTCAGTTCAGTACTTCTTCGTGCCGCACAGCCGCGGTGGGCTCAGTCGCGCCGCGGCGGGATCGGGCCGTGCCGCGCGGCCGCGGTGGTGACTCGGTCGGTGGTGAGACGGTGAAGATCCGGATTCCCGATTACGGTGAAGCGGCCAAAGCGAGTGTTCCCTTCTTCGTCAGTTCGTTGCTTAGGGAATAGGGAGTTAGGGTTTTGGGGAAAAAATGTCGACTTTGAGCTTGGAGAGCAATTGGGCTCAGTTTTGTGTTTTAGACTTTAGAAGGAGATAAAAGAAAAGAGAGGGGAAAAAAAAAAAGGTGTTTTGCTTTTACTAGGATTCGAACCTCAAACCCGCGCGCGAACCACAGAAGTTTATGGAGAGACAAAACCATTCTGCCACCCGCTTCATTATTGTTTCACTTTGCACGCAAATTGTATATATCATATAGTTAAAATATTTTTAATTTAAAAAAAAAAAAAATGGGCAATTTTTTTCCAAAAATCACTGGGTTCAACTGAACCCAGTGAACCCATAGTAAATCCGCCCCTGCTCACGTTAGTCTTAACGTGAGACCTGTCCAAATCCAAGAGATATATGGTTTTAAAAAACAGACCGCTTCTCACGACAATATTTTTGGTGAATTAGTTAATATTTTTGGCAAATTAGTTAAGTATTTTAGCACAATAGTTTAGAGCTGTTGTACGCCCTTTGAAGCTTCCTTAGACCATTTACACATTGTCACAAGTCACAACTCGTATAAACTGGAAATTTATAAAGTTTGACTCATAAAAATATCTTTTGCAATGCAAGTATTAAAAATAAAGTAAGTATTTTCTTTGTTAGGTATACATAGAGTCTGGCTGGACTACCCTCTCTCAAAATTATTAGCCTAATTTCCCAATCCATAATTGCCCTTCTGCATCCTCCACCCAACAATAGGTTTTCCAATTTTAAGATGAAAACTAGTGCGGATATTGTGCTCCTTCATTAGACAACAACTTAAGTTTTTATAGACATACTGAAATTTTGTTCTTAAAAGGCACTATAGTTTCAAATTGAAAATGTAAGTTTGAAATTATACTGAACAACTAAATTTTCATGAACATATAAATTTTCACCCAATAAGTTTTTTAGATACAACATTTGCCTTTTTGGTGAGTGGATGATATAATCAATTGTTCATATTGTTGCATCTAAAAAAAACGGAGGTAGTACATGAGTATTAAGTATCACCAAGATTACTTTACAAATACTTAAAAATAAATTCTACTATTTTAAAATTTGGATTTATTTTGTTTCTATTTACATTTACTAAATTTATATCAACTTCTTATAAACTTTATTAACAAATAATT
The DNA here is from genome assembly GCA_947646795.1 of Beta lomatogona. NCBI lineage: Eukaryota > Viridiplantae > Streptophyta > Magnoliopsida > Caryophyllales > Amaranthaceae > Beta > Beta lomatogona. Next base: position 510,591 of record CANSNZ010000314.1, on the reverse strand, counting down.
GAAGATATTAAAGTAAAAGTTGCATCTGTTAATGAGTGTGAAAGTCAATATGTTGAATTCACAAAGTAAGGAGATGGTATTGAAATATCGATTTAATAAAGGTATTTCTAATACATGGTAAGAATAATATAGAGTTTGGTTTTGTTATAATTAAAACTCAACTTTTGATTTATGTATTAATGTATTATGATCATTTTTTGTTTTAGTTAGGACTCCGTAAATTCAAAATCCTAGATCCGCCCCTGAACACAAGTACGAAGGGGTAGCAATGAATGACTCTATAACTAATTCTATCATGCATGGCAACCATTTGCCGAGTTTTTGCATTGGTGAATATAATGGTGATTGCTTATCTAACACGATCAATAAAAGAAAAAGGCACTAATGGTCACGGTGCGATATGATAGAGATGTGGACTTGCTAGGGATTAGCATTCAAGGCTGTTGCCAATCTAGGCATAGCCCATAGGATCTGATCTCAGTGAGTCAATGTCAATGTCAATGTCAATGTTCAATTCTGGATTACCGAAGCACTTCAATACAGCATTACAAGTTTACAATTCATTGCCAATAACCAGTTTCTGAGGTTAGATGATGCCCCTAGTTATTACTACTTAGCTTGTCATGCACTTCTAAGTTCTAATTACATACTCCATCTGTCCAAATTAAAGACTGCAATTTAATTTTCATGTTGTTCTAATTTATTTTTTTACACATCATTTTTGGCAATTATTTCTGTCTAAATTTTCTCTTTAGCTGGGCCTTTTATTTGGAAGGTTAATTTGTCAAAACAGAGTGTATATAAATACAACTTTTTGTGAGAAACAACATATTATAACTTTTCTGGCAATTAAGATCTTAAAAATTTATATTTTTTGTGAGATATGACCTTACCCTATTTTCAGGCATTGAGCCACCAGTATCTGATAGTGACCCACCGACTTTTAAGCTTTTATATACCACTTTTTCTATCTATGTTGCATGTCCGTGGTGTTTTTTCCTTTCCCACCCTTTCCCCTTCATTTTCTCCTCAAACGAGTATAAAAACTCGATGCACGTATATAGCACGTGCGGGATGTAAGTGGGTCAACATCGGAAACTGGTGGGTTAATGGCTGAAAATAAAGTAAGATTACAACTCACAAAAAAATTATAATATTAAGTGTTAAGTTGGCTGGAAAATTATAAAAAGTTGTTTCTCTTTAGTGATACAAAATTTGAATTGTAGCAAGCATTTAAGCCAGGCCCGGCCCTTAGCATGTCCAAAGTGGGACATGGAACAAGGCCTCACTTTCAAAGGGGCATCTAAATTGAAAAAAAAATCTTTAAACGCAAAAGACTTTAAGCTGATAGTCAAAATGTTGTAAGTTTTTTGAATTCAGCTCTTCTTGGAATGTATCAAAAGATTTGGAAGAGAAAAACTTAGCTTGATGCATGTTTGTTATTTGGTTTACTTGCATATTTTGGTGGTTTCTTTTAAAAAAAAAATTATATAGGAGCCTATTTTTCAGTATTAGCACAAGGCCTCCATATTGTTCGGGCGGAGCTAATTTAAGCACCCATGTAACTATTAATTAAGCATATATAAATAGACCAGTTGTCTCCAAAATAAATGCATAGTACTTTCTTGTCAAGTAATTTTAAGAGAAGTTGATGAAAAGAAAAGCTCCCCGTGATATTGTGAAAACAAAAAACAAAAGTAGATTTGTCATCTACTCCCTTTGTATTTTTTTTATCTTTCTCACTTGGAATCTTAACACTATTCACAATTAGAGAGAATCTTTTAAATTTTTCTCAAAATATAAGAAAAAATATAGTCATGTGAGGTCTTGTTTGATTTGTCTTAATGAGGAGTTTATTAATATTCAATTATTATAATTTTTACTAATATGTAATAAAAGATATTTAAGGTATAATAAGTACATTAGCAAACATGCAAAGTCAAAGTAGGAAAGATAAAAAAAATACAGAGGGAGTACTCTCCAATTTTTATTACTACCTCCGTCCCAGAATAGTCTGAACACTTTCTTTTTATGTTTGTCCCAAATTAGTTTGACATCTTTGTCCCACACTCTACCTTTTATCAATAAAAAGTTACCCAACTTTCTATCTCCTCTAATAAAAAATACCCCACCAACTCCTATCACATCTACTTTTTAGATAAAATAACATTTGATAACCACACCACAACTTATCACCTTAAACTACGTGTCCCAACAAGTGTTCAGATCTTTCTAGGACGGAGGGAGTAGTTTATTTACTTCTTTGGACATAGAATTTTAGAAAAAATAGATATGTGGGTTATAGTTTGAAAGATAAAATATTGATTTATTGGATATTATATTAACAAAAATAAATATTGCATTGAAGTTAATGTTGGGTAAAAAAAAAGTAGAATGAGAAGGTAAATATAATAATATGTAATTGATGTAAGAGACCATTTGAAAAACAGAAAAAAAAAGTGGGTAAACTAATAAATGACTACCCAAAAAAAAAAGGTGGGGTAAATTAATAAAAAGTCGAGGGAGTACAAGTCATGATAACATCTATTTGTAACCATATGCAAGTAAAATGACACCATATGCAAGAAAGATCGCTACCATATATTTAGGTACACCATTCGTTTCACAAAAATCTTGCTACAATCTTTTAAAATCCGTTTCTAAAATATCTTCTTATTTTTACTTTATTCCTTATTTAGTAAAAAGCTGTTTCCTTTATACATTACCTGACCTCACGTGTTGACGTAACATAATTATACACTCACTCTTAACCACATTCTCTCTCCTATTTAATAAACAAAAAAGACTACTTTCACACACATTCTATCCTCATTTCCTTGGTATTTATTGCTCTAGTACAATAATCGTTATAGAAAACAGGGGGAGTATAATGGTAGTCCAAGTATATTTTGTTCTTTTTTTCTTGAGGGAGACTGTTTAATTTGGTACTTAAACTACTACTTCCTCTATATTTTTTATAATTTGTTCACTTGGAATATTGACACTATTTACAGTTGGAGAAAGAATCTTTTAAATTTTTCCTAATATATAATATGATATATAGTCATGTACGGTCTTGTTTGATTCGTCTTAATGAGTATTATTAATATTCAATCGTTGTAATTTTTACTCGTATATAATGAAAGATATTAAAAAGTCAAAAAAATTGACAAACGTACAAAGTCAAAATAGGCAAACTAATAAAATAGATAAGGGAGTACCAATCAAACACTTTTTAATATTCCTATTATTTAATCAAATTACTAGTACCAACTAAGCACTTCTTATATTTAATACCACCTTTTAAGAAAATAGTACTAAAATTTTCCCGTCACCTATACATTCTCCTCCATCTCTAATTTTGAGCAACATAGTAGTATTATCATTTATCAATAAGCAACCACATGTTCACATCTGCATCATATTATGGTTTTCCTAATCGTAAAATTTTATTACTTTTTAATCTTGGAAATTCATTATATTTTAATTCATGATAATTTATTTGAGTTATATTAAAATGCTTTAATTTTAATTTGATGGTTTATAGGTACTGAAATGCAATTGGCAATTTTTAATACCTTAAATAGTATTTTTAGCCCGGGCTATGCCCCTAAAAGTTACAATTATCAAATATATTATTATTCATAAGTTTCTAATTGATTTTATTAACTTTTTGTAATTTTCTTTATAGTGCGAAATTGAAAAATGAACATTATGGCATGATATATAAGCTGTTTTAAGAAAAAAAAACTTCTATAGAATTAGGGATAAAAATAAAGGAAATTCTCAGTGGTAGCCTTCAACTTTGGTTTTTTTATCATTGATAGCTAAAAAAGTTTGATTATCAGAAATAGCCTTGAGGTTTTGGCTATACTTGAAAATGTTGCATTAACAACGATTTTTCGTTAAAAACAATTGTTGAAAGGGTTGTTTTTGAACTAAGTATAGTTCCCTAAGCTAGAATGATATGAGTTTCCTTTATAAAATCTATTTTGCCTTCGTGTCTTATTAAAAACTTATTTCACTCTATTTTACAAAAGATATGAACAAAAGAAAGTTTGTCAAGGACAATTTATGTTATTTTAGACACTAGAGACCTTAATTACGATGAAAACAATCTTATTAACAATTGTTTATGGCAGAAAATGGTTGTTAATACCACATTTTCAAGTAAAGCCAAAACCTCAAGGCTATTTTTGATAATCAAACTTTTTTTTGGCTACCAATGATAAAAAGGCAAAGTTGAAGGCTACCACTGAGAATTTCTCTAAAAATAACAATGTCAATGGAATTGGGGTAAAGAGAATGTTGTTACCTTAATAAAAGTGTTAGAGGTCAAAAAGTTTGTCTATGTCTTTCTAGTTAAATATAATTATAAGACCTTTTTATATTTTACTTTGAAATAATAATTATTGAAATTGTAGTAAGTTGGTGGTTAAACTTTTAAATTTCATATCAAAAAGTTTGAAACTCTTTTTAGGAGAAGGCGGAAAAAGAAACAAAAAATGCTCAACCAAAGACAATCAAAGAGAAACAAGGAACACTTTCCTTTCCATTTCCTAATACCCTCCAATCAAAACTGCCTCTTATGTTTTACTAAAGCGTTATCAACTTACTTCTACGACTTTAACGTATTTTGTTGCTTTACATTGAGAAGATTAAAAAATGCTTACAAGTTCTCAAAAAGATGGTGCAAATTACAATCTCTCTTTCCTCGGAGCAAGATACACTTGAGGACAACAACTATTCGACCGCATAAATCCAACTTCAAAAGCATATTCTTTTTTGGCATCTCAACTATATTTTTAGTTTGACGGAACCCTCAACTATATTTTAGTAGTACGCTAAAATTTGTTACATTGATATCTTAACTTTTTTTTTTTTTTTTTTTTTTTTTTTTTTGTTAAGAGATATCTTTACTTTATTGAGTGGTCTGGGTAGTTGGATACGATAAACATCAAATGTCTTTGGATAAAATAATTACAAAATAGTTCTAAATTATACTATAAAGTTGAAGTGATAACAGTTTTTAGGCCCTGTTTCTTTTGGACTTATTTTCAGCAAAAATAAGTAAAAATAAGTTCAGTTCAGCAAAAATAAGTTCAGTTCAGCCAAAATAAAATAAGTTCAGTTTAGTTCAGCCAAAATAAGTTCAAAAGAACAGGGCCTTATAGAAGGGGAGAAGAATGAGATAGTAATTCATTTTGGTAATACTATAATCCCCTATTAATATATACATAGTAATTTTTTCCTGATAATTTAATCTTTTAGGAAGATGAATCCCCCAAAAGAAAAGAAAAAAGATTACATTTTGGTAAAAAAAGGGGTTACTTACCGGTTAGATTAGATTACTAATTACTTAGGGTGTGTTCAACTCACCTTAAAAAATAAATTTCAGGTTTAATGAGTTCATAAAGTTCTAACACCTCATAAAATTAATTCCAATAAGTTTAAATAAGTGTGTAACACCCCCAAAATCCATACACGTCTAAACTACGTTGCATCGACTTTGGGAGTGTTACCGCCGCGGTGAAATGCAAAGCTTATTGAAATTAAAACACTAACTTACTCTTTACTATGAAAACTAAATTGCAGCGGAAATAAAATGTTAACTTAACTACAACTCGAGAATCACCATTGACCCCTTTTATTTAAACCATTAACTAAGTGAATCATGAACAAACACTGGAATGTTCAACCAAAACACTTTAAAAGTTTATAAACCAGTGAATATCCCCCGTATGCCCAAACTCATGCAGCATCACCAGCATACCTAATCTGCTTCCCATTGAAACTTCAATGGTTCATCACAGGTCAACAAACAACACAAATAACAAACAATCAGTTATGCTGAGTACGTACATAATCCGTTACATAATACCGTAAACATAATCAGAATAATAATAACAATTCCTAAACATGATTCTACAAAAACATTAAATTCCGTCTTTACCATTTATTTGGCATCGAACGGGCACCGTCATCTTTCTAGAATCATACGGGCTACTTAATCCTTAATAGACAACTTGGTCTATTAGATGAAATGTAAATACGGTTTCATTCCATTACACATCCATCACCTTAGTATGCATACCCCCAAGATCGTACGGAACCTTCCGCCTACTTGAGTTATCAAAATTTATAAGGACACTACTGTCGTCACAGTAGGCATGCGTAGGAGTGTAGAACAAGTCTCACACTCCCCCCATTGTTCATACTTGTAGGGATTCCAACTACAAGTTTATCGCCAAAGATCCTTCTTAGTGATATTCATTCATACAACATTAAGCATATAATCATTTAATTTTCCTTCTTAGGTACATTACTCAATTCTCTTGTTTAACATTCTTGCTACAACAATTGAACCATAGGATTCCAATCCAAATCTCATTTTCATGCTTGTGATACGATAGAATTTCGCATACCAATAATAATTCATTCCATCTCACAAGTCATACAACAAAGAAATACATACAGATTTCCAATTGATTTCATGTTACCAAACAATCACATCAATCATAATCAACCATAGTTCCCTATCATGAGTCTAGGTTCCAATAAAATAATTAACCTAACATGATACTAACGTATCTTGAACTAGTACGCGTACGTACCTTATAATGGAGAATATTCGCTGACTACTTAAAACGTTTCGCTTATGAAATTGGGACCTAATCGAATAATAAAAGTATCTCAGTGCTAAGTCCTTGACATTATTAAATAGAAAAAACAGCTTATCTACTGTGTAAAACATGATGTTTTGAAGATTAAAATAATCAAACTTGTTGCTTACTTTCTTTTCATAAACTTTATTGAAACCAACATAATTAGGACTTAATAGTATGCTTGTAACTCATTTTTGTTAACTTTACTAGACTTTATTTACAAAACCAAATTAAACCATTATATACACAAGTATTATAAAAATCAGGTTTGAGGAATACAATTATCATAAGAACTACAACATAATTATAAATCAGGTTTCTTTTACTAATTCTATACTTTACTTATAATACAACTTAATCCAAGATATATATATATATACGAATTACCAAAAATTCAGATTTTACAATTTAACTAAAGTAAAATAAAAGAATTTTATTTTATTTATACCGAAGTGACTCGCCGGCGACAACCACCGGCGACGGAATTCCGGCAGCAACACCAGCCACGCACCACACCACTCGCACACCACCCGCACGCACGACACACAACGCACGACACACACCATAAGCCTCGACGCACTCGCACGACTCGCACACCGCACCACCTCGCACACACCAACGCACTGCGCTCGCGCTTCGCAACCCCAGCACGCACAAGCCTCTGCTCCCGCACACACTCGAATCACTCGTAAACCTCGAGCCTAGCACTCGATTCGCACCACCACACTTCGCATCGCCCAGCGCTAACCTCGTACACACTCGACGCACAACCTCGACTTGCCCAGCACACACACCCGCTCACACTCCTCGACTTGCACGTTGCGCTCGCACACATCATACACACCCTCGACCCTCGCTCGAAGCCTCGCAAACACAATGTCGATGGTGGTCGACGCACACAGGGGAGGGGAGAAGGAAAGTAGCGCAGGAGAGGAGAAAGAAGAGTGACGAGGGAGAAGAAGAGAGGAGAGAGAAAAATCCTTGAGGGAAAGAGAAAGACGGCTGATTAGAAAGTTAGGGTTTTATTTTTATTTTTATTTTCTTATCTTATTTATAGCATGAGAAACCTAGGTTTAATAAGACTTGTTTTCTAAATCAAATTCTTATTTCTTGTTTTATGTATTTGGAAAACAAAACAAAACTGTATTATAATATAATTATAAAAATACCTTCAACTTTATTCTTTATAATTTCTTATTTATAAAAGAATAACTCCTAAAAATACGGAGTATTACAAAGTGCATATCAATTCATTTAAGTTCAGTTAAGTTAAGGAAAATTCAGTTGAAAAACGCGCTCTTAGGGTCCGTTCTATTCAACTTATTTTAACTTATATAAAATTTTATAAGATCAGATAAGATCATATAAGATAAGATAAGATAAGATGTTAGACACACTCAATAAACTATCTTATAAGATCAGATAAGATAAGATAAGATCAGATAAGATAAGACAAGATAAGATTTTATAAGATCTTATAAGATAAGATAAGACAAAATAAGTTGAACAGAACACCCTTAGTCTTCTCACATCTTATAAACAATCTTTCTACAAGAATCTGATCATATTAGTTTATATACGTTGACCATACAAAGTTATGACCAAAATCTTCTTTTGAAATAGAAGAAGTACTAGCTTATCTTTTTTTTTTTTTTTTTTTTTTTGAGAAAAGTACTAGCTTATCTTATCTATTAAGTCAAGTAATAAGCCGATTGTTATCTAATAGAAGTTCAGTATTGTTATGTCTAGGAGTACAATATTTTTCAATGACGTGGTTTATCCTAGATGAGATAGGATGATTAGGACTTAAAAGCGTGAACGTTTGGTAAAGATACCAATATAGTGATAAGGTTCAAACTATGAGTTGTATTTTTTTGGGTAAAGAGAAAATTTATTAATTGAAGGCCAAACGACATCTACAATAAGTATTAAAGAAAAATAAGATACAATTAAACAAGGCTAAATCAAATTCGTCTTCGAAAGAACTAAAATGAACCAGATCGAGCAATACAGCATAACTCCCTTGTATTTGCTGAATCAAGCAATTATTGATGAGGAAGTCTATCATTCTGATGTAGTTTGAGAAGAACATTCTTGACCGAGTCATGTTGACCGCATTCGTGATTATAATATTTTCATGTTGAGTCTCGGACTTCAACCAATGAGAACAATTTCTCATACCTAAAAACAAAAAAACCATACTCACAATTCCCATAGGGAGAAGGAGATTTCCAAAACAGAATCTAAAAACTCCATAACAGGGTTTGAAAAGATCTCGTAAAGAGATACTAATTTATTAAACAAAACATGAAAATGAATTAAAAACTGAAAATAAAAGGGGAAAAGGGGCTTACCATGGATGAATTCATCCATGACAGTCCCTAACTAATGAAGAAGGGGCAGGGAATGCTAGGGTTTGAGAGAGAAAGAGAGAGGAGGGAGGCTATGTCTAGCCTTTGGAGTGTTTAATTTAAACTATGAGTTGTATATATCAAATACAACAAAACAATCAGACATATTGAGGTTTCTAGTTTTTTTTTTCCCATTTCTTGTTATATTTGGGATGTAAACTAGGCCCCCCTCCTTTTAAGGACATCATTAGAGGCATAACAAGAGTAGCAATAATGTCTAAACATTATCCTCAATAGGATGGAAACGGTTGCTTATGAATATATTGCGGTAGTCAGATAAGTCTTTTGCCTCCATTCACCTCTATTAAAACTACTCCCTGCGTTTCAAAATATAATTTCTATTTCTGTTTTGGGAGTTAAACTTTAAAAACTTTGATCAAATAAACTCATTAATGTATACAAAAAAAAAATACTCACGTAGGGTCTTGTTAGATTGCCTCAATATGTATATTCATAATATCAACTTTTTATATTTTCTACTTATACGAAATAGAAGATATCGTAGGTCAAAGTTACGTCTTGGAGACTGTGCAAAAAGAAACAGGAACAATATTTTGGGACGGAGGGAGTATATGTTTCCGCAAATGTTAGTTTTTCATAGACGTAAGGCTAATAACGATTGATTTGGAAACCATTAGTAACCATAGTGATGTTCCTGATTACTCTCATGACATGCAAATTATGGAAATTGCCTCAGGATTTCTGTAAATCAATAGTTGTTCCACAAACCTAAGACCATAATATGCTCATCACGATCTTGAATTAAATTTCCTAATATGACTTAAAATTTAAGCTATATCAGCAGTTTAGGACAAACTAAGACCATTATAGTAGCAAAATCAAGCTACGAATATCAATAAGGAACAGTGGGATAGTAAATTTAAGCTTTGATACGGCAATAAGTTTCAACCAATAATAATCAATTTATTGAAAATTTAACCCTATTAAAATTTTAGTACAATTAAGGATTTATTCTCTTCACCTTATTTTTACTTATTTTCAAAAAAAAAAAAAAGGTTAAGAAAAAGTAAAAGAATTTAAAAAATATAAAAAGAAAGTTAAGAAGAAAAATTAAGGAAAATTAAGAAATATTAAGAAAAAAATGAAAAAAGTTCATAAAATGTAAAGAAATTCAAAAAGTCCCAAAAGGTTCAGAAAAAATAAGATAAGATAATCTAAGTCAAGAAAATATAAGGTGAAGAGAACCAGCCCTAATTATTAATTTAGAAATATTAGTGTTACCCAAGAAAACTTGTAAAGTTCCTTGCTTTGGTGTGGTACAAAGTGACCCCTTTCTTTGCAAGAAGTTTTTTTCTTCACGGGACATGAGAGTTTTGTCATTTTTCAATAAATTTCTACCACCAACTTTAGCTACTTATATCCAATCCAACTATCCAAGTAAGAAAATGGCAACATAATGTCACCAAGTTGGATAGCAGTAGTGTCACACCAAACTAACCTTTTCGTCATACTAGACACGCTAATCACTATTTCCTGGTCAAAAATGAAGTTTTCCAGGACACTATAATGTTGTCAAACTCGTGATTTTTGATCAAATAATGCGATATTAACCATACGTTCGATTCAATCCCGGCTTGTACAGTTTGTAGGGGCAGTATCACATTAATTAGGGAAATTCTCATTGGTACCATCCAACTATCGACTTTTCTCAATGGTAGGTATTATTCTTTTACCTTCCCAATGGTACCACTAAGTTTATGACTTAAATTGATTTTTTTATTAAAAATAAGTTAAAATTTTTAATGGCTATAAAATAGAAATACAATCCTACCCATTATCTTAACTTTCCCTCCTATAATTCAACATCCCAACCATTCATCACATCCCAATTACCCTTTTTTTTCTTTTTGGATAAAAGTTCTAACACCTTATTAATAACTTAGATGCACAAGTACCGGACATATACAATCACCTTCCTGTAGATTGGATATTTGCACATTTCTCTAACATCACAATTAATAATGACTATATATGATTAGATTGTTGCAATCAAACGATGTATTGAATTTTTAACATTATTGAATAAACCAACATAGAGCTTCCTTAACAACAGCCTAATGTTGCCATCACAGTAACTCTTCAAATCCATAATGAAAACATCACAAGCACTCCATGTATCTAAATGTTCTAAAAAGAATTTTATAAAGAATGGCTAATTTATAATTTCAAACCCATTAAAAACATCACAAAAAAGTTCCATAAGATTGTTGCTACTGTTGTTGAGAATGTGGTTATGACTGAGGTTGGGATTGTGAAGACTGGGAGTTTCCTTCCATTGTTGACGCTGCTACTTTGGCTGCTTTAGCAGCATTTGATTGATCCCTTACTCTAGGATTTTTAATCACCACAGGCTCATCTGTTGTTCTCAACTCCTTGCCAGTTAAACCCCCTTTGCAAGTCCTAGCGTTGTGCCCAAAACATCCACATTTGCTGAACTTAACAGTCTTTGTTCTCTTTCCCTTTTGGTCTTCTCCTTCCTCCCTTTTTCTGTTTCTACTTGGCCTACCAACTCCTTTTTTCATTGTGGGGAGTAGTATTGCAGGGAGATGTTCATACACAGGCCATTGTTAGTTGTCAGGAACCGGATTGATGTTGAAGTTATAAACTAGCTTGTATGTTTTAACATAAAACCAGGAACTGACGTAGTTATAAGGATCCAATTTAGCATGCACCATTGCCCTAATGGCATGCCTACATGGAATTCCAGAAATTTGCCATGCCCCACATGAGCATATCTTGTCATTTAAGCTCAAAGCAAATTGAGATTTCCCCTCATGTATCTCATATTCTCAGAGTCTTGAGTGGTATGCCCTACAGCTAATAGTTTCCTTACTTATATCCTTCAACATCTTCACAATTTTCGGACATATATTATCATCACTCCAATTCATAGCATTTTGTTGCCTTGTTGCAATCCTGACCATGCATACCCTTCTAATTCCTAAAATGCATGCCCTCCAAAACAGAATATACATTTTTGGTCCTAGAAACACCTTCTTAAAATTCCTGCTAAGGTGTCTACAACAATATCTTCTTTTTGCAATAGGCCAAACCTCTTTCAAAGCAAGGTCAACACCCTAAGTTATTAGACACAGGAAAATTCATATCAAAAAACTTGTAACTTTGCCATGATTATAAGGAATATAATACAAAAATTTATAAAAAAAGGCCTACAATATAAAGAACAATATACAACAAATACCTTTTGTTTATCTGATATAATTGTCCAATTCTCCCTGTTGGAATCTTTACCAATGTTGTGTAGGTGCCAAAAGAAGAAGCTCCAGCTTTCCTTGTCTTCAACACTAACAATTGCATCTGCCACTGGAAAAATCTCATTGTTCCCATCCAAGGCAATAGCAGATAGTAGAATCCCACCATAATTACCTTTCAAATGGCATCCATCTACACCTATCAATGGTCTGCAACCCTTGAGCAATCCCTTCCATTGACCAGTGAATGATAAAAATATTGAAGTAAACAATAACTCCCTTGGGATTGTTTCGGATTCTTTCCAAGCACAAAATGCCTTAGATCCTGGGTTTGTATCCTTTATCACCTCAGCATAAGTAGGTAGAAATGCATACGACTCATCATGACCCCCAAACAATTTTTCAATAACAAACTTCTTCATCCGGTATAAAGTGGATTGCTTCATGTATAGTCCAAATCGATTAAATAAAAGCTCATTCAGTGACTTCCCTGGAATATCCGGGGTCGCCCTAATCTCTTCCACCAATTTGGATGCAGCCCATCGAACAATGCAAATAGGATTATATGTCTCTAATCCTCTACAAGTGTGTACATTTGGCCAAATTTTCTTAATAGCCCATGTCCTGCCATTAGGTAACCTACTAGCATGTAATCTCCACTCACAACATTCTTGGTAGCATCTAACTATGTATTTCTTATTGTCTGCAGCAACCACTTCAATGGCAAAACCCACTTGAATACAATAATCTTTTAAACTACGGTTTTTTCACCATATACCCCTGACTAATTTTTTTTTGCACCGTATACCCTCGCAAGTTTTCAAATTCACCATATACCCCCCACGTTTCAAAAGATACATCAACATGCCCTTGTTAGACTTTCGTTAGTCATTATGCCCTAATCCCCCCTAAACCTAATTAACAAACCCTAAACCTAAGCTAAACCCTAACCCTAACCATCCTAACCACCACCCTCCCCCACCCCATTACCCCTAGCCACCCACTGCCCCACCACCGAGCCCCCTCCCCTCCCCTCCCTTCCCCTTCCTCGCCTGTCGCGCCGCCTCCCTCCCCTCCCCTTCCCCGCCTGTCGCCACCGCCCTCCCTCCCCTTTCCCCCCCTTCCTCGCTGTCGCGCCGCCTCCCTCCCTCTCCTTCCCCGCTTGTCGCGCCGCCCCCCCCTCCCTTCCCCGCAACCGCCGGAACCCCCTCTCCTCCCCTTCCCCGCAGTCGCGCAGCACCCCTCCCCTCCCCTCCTCTTGGGAAGGGGAGGAGATGGGGGTTGCCGGCGGTTGCGGGGAAGGGGAGGGAGGGGGGGTTGGGCGACCGCTGGGGGGGGGGAGGGGGAGAGGGGAGAGGGCATGCGAGGGTGGGGGGGGGGATGGTGGGTGGATGGTGGGGGGAAAGGGGTGGGGTGGTGGAGGGGGGTGGGGAAATGGGTGGGGGGGGGGAAGAGTGGTGGGTAGGTGGCTAGGGTTAGGGTTAGGGTTAGGGTATTAGATTAGAGTTAGGGTTAGAGTTAGGTTTAGTTTAGGTTAGTTAATTAGGGTTAGAGGGGGGATTAGGGCTTAATGACTAACGGTGTTAGACTTCCGTTAGTCATAAGGGCATGTTGATGTATTTTTTGAAATGTGGGGGGTATATGGTGAATTTGGAAATTTGCGAGGGTATACGGTGCAAAAAAAAATTAGTCAGGGGTATATGGTGAAAAAACCGTTTAAAATATCCTTAAAATGGCCCTTGTCAGTGAAAATCATCCATGGCCTAAGTTGTATCTTTCCAAACTCCTGATCTTCGTACAATTCTCCATTCTTGTACAACCTTTGAAAGTAGTCATCATCATCATTATCATCTATGAAACCATACCACTTCCCAGGCTTCCAGTTATCTTTAACTTTTGGAACCCTCACAATTTCTTCTAATTCATCTACAAAGACATATGTCGTCACAGACACAACCTCCTCATCAGAGTCACTGTTATCATCCTTTGACACCCTATCATCATTATCAACATCCTCAAGACTAAACTGAACCTTTCTTCTAACATGTTGTCTTACCACATCTTTCTTTACTCCAGTCCATAACCCTTTTCTGACTGCTGTTGTCTAAGGAACTCTTCTAGAGAATACATAATGTCGACTTTGTTGGTTATTTGGTGCAGTATTACTAGGCGTAACATAAGGAAAGTGAGGGGAAAACCTCGGGCTCCTCCTAGGCAATAGAGTCTTGAAGACTGAATTGGGTGACATGGGGTCTGGTGGTAGCTTATATTTGTGAGGGGTTGAGCTACTGACATGATCGAAAGATGGGACAGGGGTTTGTGATATAAAGGTTTGACCCTTAGCAAGTTTATTCATACAAGGCTTACCTTTAGAGGTCTGACCCGTAAAAGGTTTACCAACTGACAACATGGTTTTATCAAAGGTTTTTCTACCTATAGTGTAAGCTCTAAGCTCTTGTTCCTCTTCCATGTCTCTTTGTATATCAGACCATTTTAATTCTGTAGCATGATTCACTATATTCTCAAAATTAAGATCATCTAGTGAAGGGTTGTCATCAATGGTAGGCCTCATAAATTTGCCATTAGTTAAATCAGTAGGGTAACCAACATTTGTATGAGATGGAGACAATCTAGCACTCCTCCTAGGAACAAGTTTATTTATGGCTGGACTTTTATCATAGGTCAAAGTTTGTGGAGCTACTTCATTGCCTTTGGATTTCCTAAAGTTAATCACTAGTTGGTTTAGTGGAGTAGGTTTCAGAATAGTCCCCACCCATATTTCAATGATGGATTGGTCACGTAATTTATCAAACATATTCATCAAATCAACATCTCTTAACAAATCATAATGTTGCTCCATAAACTCATATCTCATAATTGGGTGCCTAAATTCCATAGGAGGTGTGGAACTCCTTGCAATATCTTCATACTCTATTACTACATCTAGTAAGCAACACTTGTCTACTTCTACACTAATGTCTACACTCCTCCCCCTCCACTGAAATCTCAATACCTTACTATCATCACCCATTCTGCAAAAACAACAATAACACCCTGTTACATTTCATAGCAAACACGCTGCTCATAATATGTTATCATATTATATTAAAATCAAAAAAGAATTTGTTGAAAGTGCAATTAAAGTACTATCAAACTTGAATAAGCTATATGATCATCAAACTGAAAATTTACTACACATATATGATCATAAAAAACAAAAATATTCATATATGTTCTTGGGGGTTAATTTACTCTTTTTATGCACCAAAAAAATATAAATTTCTTATATGGAGCAATTGAGAGGCCCATTAAAATAGAAAAACCACAGCACAGTAGCAACACACAGCATCAACAAATTAATCTTTTTGAATTTACGTCCAAAATGAAAATCGTATCTATTTTCCCATATCAAAGCAAACTCACACAAATACACAATATGTATCATATTAAACTTATGTCAAATTTCCTATAATAATCGCATAATTCCAATACAACAACTAATCATAAAAGACTTTCAAGACACTCATAGCAACATATTGTGGCAGGGAGCTTCCCCAGCATGCGTAATTACCAGAAATTATTCAATTTCACATAAATTATCATCAATTAAAAAAAATTACCAGAAATTTGTGATGTTCACCGTCGTTTACCGAAAAGAATTCCAGAACTTCTGCAGATATTTCCTCGCAAAATAGTTGCACAATTCACGACGATTTACTTGTGAAGTATACCAAAGCAAGATGTTGGGGTTTTCATTTGGTTTGCAACACACACGAAGAGAAGGGTAAGGGAAGATGATGAGTGTTTTACAGAGGAAGGTGGCATTGAGGCTTTTTTTTTTTTTACAGAGGAAGGTCCAATTTTGATGATGAGTATGAATTTTTGGTGTTGGGTAGTGCGTATGGCAGCCAAGTATTAGATTAGGGTAAATATTCTTTTTTTTTAATATTTATTAGTTACATTTAAAGTTTAGCCTAATTTTTGTTAACTATAAAACACTTCAAATAAAAAGTCATAAATATAGTGGTATTATTGGCAAGATAATAAAAAAATGTATACCATTGAAAAAAGTCAATAATTGGATGGTACTAGTGAAAATTTCCCCATTAATTATTCATCATCTGTTTGTTCTTTCGCTGATTAGTCTTTTGCCTTGATGTAGTCAAAATTCATTCCCGAACTTATGTACCATTCCTAACAATTCATCTTCCCAGAGTATTGCACGTTCAGATTTCACAGACTTCCAATATACATGTATACTCAATTCGTTTCTCTTATAAGAGATGCATAAAGTTACTCTTTTTTTTGATAAACATGCATAAAGTTACTCTTAATACATATTGATAAAAACAAACTACATTGTAAAAATGATTTTTTAAGTTAGATCTCATGGTATAAATTTGTAACTTTATTTTTTCGTATTATAAGAGGTATAACAAATTCAAGAATCACAAGCATCATATATTGAGAAATACAGGAAAGAGTACGAAGAATGAAAGTATATTCATAGAAATGTGTATGATCAACATATTAAATTTCTACATTTTCTATTTTTTACAAAATTATACAAAATTAATCAAAGATATCTTGAAGAACTATAAAAATAAGGTACAATCACGTATCATTTTTTGAGCAATACAAATAATTCGTATTCGTGGCTTATACAAAAAAATCGCCCTTCATACTTAATTTATCATAGTACTACATTCGAAAGAAAAAGATAGAATCTCCCACGTCAAGGTTACTACAACCGTAACACGTAAAGCCAATTGGTTAATTTACTTTGTAGAATCCCTCTTTCAGTCTTTTGTACTCTTTTTAACGCAAAAGAATGTGCAGTGTGTGTGGACTAATCTTGCTTTTCTTCACCCGAGCTTTTAATCACACTACAATGGTTCAAGCCTTCACCCCCACCCAAAAAAGCATCCAAATCTGTGTTATACGGAAAGTGACTTAACCTGCTATAGATTCTGTTTGGTTGGACATAAAACATTTCACTAAGATAAGAGGAAAGATACAATAGGGAGGAATATTTGAGACTCCTTCATTTAGAAGGGGAAATAGAAAAACCACTATCCCTGAAAATGATTTCTTTCCGGCCAAACATTCTACAACTGTAAAACGACAAGGTACATAGGGAGGTTGTTCTTTGTCAATCGGTCTGTCAAACTACTCCATCCATACCCAAAGAGTGATAAAAATTTCTGTCGAAAACAGGACGAAACACTGGGAGAGTTTCAGTCCTCATCAATGGGGAAATGCAGTAACCTGAACAAAGCATATGTGAACTTGTTGGAGACCAACATGACTAATGATATATAGAAAAGTAGAGGAGAGCTAAGCAAAGCAACTAATGCTAGATGGTCTTCAAAAATCACCATTTATAGTCCACAATAAGGCGTTGAGTCGGGAGGACTTGGCAAATCAGGATATCAATAAGCTTTAAATTGTGTTCAACAGGAATTGTATCCTTCACACATGTAATTGAATCATCATTTTTGCCATCCCCTTCACCCATGTAAATCTCAAACTAACCACACAAATTCAAACAATGAAAATCAACATAGTACAAAAACATGGGTTCATTTTACTCTCTTAAACATCACATGAATTCAGGAATCAACCTATTCTTCCTTAAAAACCGAAGTCGCAGTCTATCAAAAACCAAACCACCATATCATCCTCATCACTAGCATCAGAATCAGATAAATGTTCAAGTTTAAAAATTTTAAATCAAAGAATTAGAAGAATACAGAATAAAGTAAAAAAAAAAAAAGTAAGATTACCACATATCAAGAGTTTAGAGAGCATTCAGTATGAGTAGGAGGTTGTATTCCATTCATGAACTTGTCGGTTCTATACAAGATCATCATCATTACGCTCAATTCCTCAAACAAACAAACAAAAAAAGGTTCAAATTTTGCAATCAAATAAGATAACTTCAATATCACATAAAATGGGAGATCATCAGAAAGATGGATTAGTTAAATCAAATAATTAGAAGAATACAATATAAAATAAGAAAATAAACCAACTTAAGATTAGAACGTATTAGAGTGTAAAGAGCATTCAGTATGAGTAGGAGGTTGTATTCCATTCACGAATTTGTCGGTTCTATACAAGATCATCATCATCATTACACTCAATTCCTCAAACAAAAAGCTTAAAATTTCGCAATCAAATCAGGTAACTTTGATATCAAATAAAAACAGAGATCATCAGAAAGATGGATTACTAACATCAAAATGAACACTAATAAGTGCCTCAGACGACCGTCGTGAGAATATTAATCCAAATCATCAGTTGACCTCGTATAATTCTCATTTAAAAGAAAATGTTCAAAAATAGGAAACAATCGCAAAACAAAAAAAGAGGCAACAAGGAAAAGAATTGCGACAATCATAAGGGAAAGGGCAGAAATGAATGATTGATAGAAGAGCCAAAGTTCAAAATAACAGATTGATAACTTGAATATCCTAATACATAGCCCTAATTGACCATAACCTTAGCACGTGCATTCGATGAACGATAAGAACTAACCTAATCATCACACCTAAGGGCTACTTGTAAGGAACTAGTTTAAAACATAACCCAATCTCTTCTAACATTAAAGCACATGAATTCCTATAAGAGCTAACCCTAATTATTCCCACCTAAGGATTAATTATAAGGAACTAATTTCAAGCATAACCCCTTCTCCCCTTCTAACATTTAAAGCACACGAATTCGAGATACGCTGGCAGGTCAGAATATCAATAAGCAAATTAATTTAGAGTTCATAAGAATTTGCATCCTTCACAAATTGTATTGTATCATCATTCTTGCCAGCAACTGAAATTAACCAACCAAATCATATAAACAAAATGAAAATACACATAACTTATCTGAGCACATTCAATAAAATAAGAAATCATATTTCTTAATATATGTTTCCCCACCTAAATGCAAGCCATTTATAGCCCCCCCAATTTGAATCTCAAACACCCATTTGCTGAAAAAAACATAAACACAAACAGTATGAACTGAAATATGCTAAGCAATTTCAGCAAATTTAAAGGACGTATATCAAAACAAATTATACAGAGAAAATGAATGACAAATTTAGGTGAGGATAAAAAGGGAATAATCTCAAAAGGAAAACCCTAGTGAGAAAACCCCAAAAAATTGATTCAATTTTGCGCAGCTATGACTCGACACGCTTCCATTGTTGTAATTTTGGAAGGCGATCTTAAGGGCCGCGCTTGATTTCATACATATTTCAAACTTCAAGACAAAAAAGTAAACCTAATTTTGCAACAATTTAAATCTAACTAATATACTAATTTACCCAGTACTTAATCTTTATCTTTTGCAACAAAAAGATTCAATCTTTTTCAATTACATGTATTTCAGATGTTCCAATTGAAAAACCCAGAAAGGTTGAAATTTGTAACGGATAAATACATAAAAACTGACCTATGAACAATGAAAATCGAATACATTTGAAGGAAATAAAATTGAAGAGAGAAAAAAACCACCTCAGAAAGAAAGCAGAAGAACGTTTGATTTTGCAGCGGAATGAAGGAGAAGATGAGAGTAGTGAGGAAAAGGTGGGTTTATGTAAGCGTGGTTGGGATTTCTAGGGTTTATGATAAATCTCAACGGTAAGATTTGGGCTGACGGCTATATGTTTTTGGCATACTTTTGGGTTATAGCCATATGTGTGGGTTTGGGCTTATAGTTATAGATTGAGGTAACTTGGATAAGTTTTGCATTTATATAGATTATAGAGCATGGTTGATAATAGGCTACTAGCTATAATTTATAAACTCTTAAAATGCTACGATAGTGTTTCTATGTAGTGGTTAGGCCAAGAACCTGAATGAAAAATATTGAGTTTTTCAAGTTAAATTCTTTGAATAATGAGATAAGCCACTCGATGTCTAAGGGGTCTATTACTACAAGGTCAAATATAGGTCCTGTTTGGTAAAACTAACGGTTGCAGTAGTTGTTAGCTGTTGTAGTAGCTGTTGAGGTAGTTATTAGCGGTCAACTAGTAGCTGTTAGAGATTAGAGTTCGAAGTAGTTGTTTAGAATATAAACTAGTTATTAGGCCTAGTCTACGCCCCGGGTAAGTTTTCATTTATTAATATTACAATTTAAGATGATAACACTAAATGTTATTTGGTCTAGTGGTTAAGACTTTAGTATATGTTCTTGAAGTCTCGGGATCAAACCTTATACTACAAAATTTCTATTTTTTTTTTATTGTTGTGGATTACATGGAGTAAAACTCCCTTAGTGAGAGCGCCACTTGACACCGTATCTTATTTAGGCACGCCTTTTAATATATTAGTATAGATGTTTGGCAAAAGTAGCTGTTAGGATTGCAAAAACAAAATGAGACATTTATTTACTGATGGAATTAAATATAACAATTTGATTAATTAGTAATTTAATAATTTAACTCAATGATTAATTTTCAATGAGATTTTTTTTTGAAAGAGAAATTTCATTAGTTGAAAGTCAAACGACATCTACAATATATATTAAAGGAAAACAAGATACAATTAAACAAATTTAAATCAAATTAGTCTTCGAAGAAACTACAATGAACCAGATCGACCAATACAGCGCAACCCCCTTGTATTTATCAATGAGACTTACATATGATTATACAACTTTTACTACTCAAATAAACATATAAGTTTAGGATAGTCTTTCAACCTTTGCAAAATGGTCATCATTTATAAAACATACGTCATCCGTTTTCTTTTGATATATACATTGTAATAGCCCATATTTTCAAGCAGGTTTAATTAGACGTTAATTATGTATTTTAACTTAATTATAATATTTGAGCATAGTTTGATGGAGTTTGTTAATAAGATTTAATGTTTTAAAGCAAAAGAAAAACTCTATACCTTACAAATGATATTTCTATATTTTGTTGTAAGATTAGTATTTTGATAATTGTATATTTGTTGAGGTGTCAAGTGTTACAAGAGTTTCAAACTCTTATTTCTTCTCCTCTCTCATTCTTGTTAAGTGTTTGGGCTCATTTAATCAGCAGCCCAATAAGGAGCATAAAAGTCTCCTAAAGTACGGGACAGGTGGCAGCTGTGGGTCCCATATGAAAGTTGACCTAATCACCAGTATTTGGGAAGCCTCTAAAGGGGTGAAATAATCATTGCCTAAAAAGGTAACATGCCCATTGGTACCAAAAAGGCCCATCTGAACAATGTTTCCTGTCTGGGAAATCCCCAACACTATAAAAACCAACCGCCTCATCAATGAACATGTATTCAATTCTCACCTAACAAACTAGAGCATCTCTCTCTAGACTTTCTCTCTCTACCTCAATCATTTACTGACTTGAGCGTCGGACGGACGATCCCCGGAGCCACCCCCGAGGTAGTCTAACCTTGTTTTGCAGGATTCCGGCGTACGGATATCGGAGCTCAGGCGATTGCTCTTGGGGCCCACATCACATCTCCCAACCAATTACAATCCTTAATTTCTTAGCAGAAACAGTTTGGCGCCGCCTGTGGGGAAATTACAATCAAAGTCGCTTCGTCACCACTCAGTAAGATCCACTCCGCAATGGCCCCAGCTAAAAGCACTCGCACTCGACAGCCCTCAGCACAGCCTCAGCGATCCGAAAGGGATCTGTCTCCATCTCATCAGCGAAGGTATGAACGGCCCAAAACACTGACCGTTCAAACCCTTGACCATGAAGAAGAGGAGTAATCCATAGAAAACGGGCAGGGCCCCTCCCATCAGCTGCAGCACGCTGACCCCCATCCTATATCAACAGCGGATATGAACATGATAGCCGCTCAGCTCCAGCAAACCTTGCAGCAGAGCCTGATAGATATGTTGGCCAACCTACAGCAAGGACTCCCCCTTCAGCCCCCTAAAGACCAAGCATTGGTCCCTTCCCTTCGGGCGGAGAACCACGGTCAGCCTAGCCGGCAGCAGTCGGGGGCAAGGGAATATAGTCAGACTGGTCGGCGTCGATTAAAGCAAGGGGAGGAAGACTGACACGAGTCTAAAGGAAAATCAGCTAGGCATGCTGAAGAGACCCACATATCCAAGTCCCCTCGGGGCAACGGGGGTCACAAGCACAACGATGCCCGACACTTCCTCAACGAGAAGCGCCTCAGCAAAGGTTACGATGCGAGGCACATATTAAACGCGCGAGGGTCATGGTGATTCTGCTCAGTCGAACCCCATTCGAATTAACAGCGGGGCGCTCAAGTTCATGGTCCCATTCAGTCAGGCCATACTCGAGACGCCCAGCCCGGGGAAGATCAAAACACCATCTGTTGAGCCATTCGCAGGTCTAACCGACCCGGACGACCATATGGCAACGTACAAAGCTCAAATGAGTGTTTAGACTGGCTGCGAAGCCACCTGGTGCAGTTTCTTTCCCACAACACTCAAAGGTTTGGCCCTGAGCTGGTTTCAAGAGCTTCCCGCGGGGATCATAACTGATTTCTCGGTCCTCGAAGACCTATTCATTCACCAGTTTGTTGCAGGAAAAAGGCAAAAGAAAACAAGTCTCCACTTGATGGGGGTCAAGCAGGAGAAGAATGAGAGCCTGGCCGACTACATTAAAAGATTCAATAAGGAGTCATTGAAAATCTCAGATCTACAAGATGCAGTGGCATTCGCCGCCCTAATGTCCGGACTTCAGCCCGGTCGGCTAAGATGGTCCTTGGCCGAGAACGAAGTCAAAACCTTCTCTGAAGCGATGACTCGGGCTCAAAGATTCATCCAAGCGACAAACATATGTCGTCACTCAGACGACGGGAGCAAGAAGAGGAAGGAAGAAGGAAATCACAGGGACCAATCGAAGCAACAGAAGACGGGTGGTCGGTCAGACAGGTTTAACTACCATGGCATCGACCCCCGGTTCAGCAAAAACAGAAGAGAGATATACTTAGATATAAAAGACAAAGTCACGCTCCCCTGCCCACCTTCCATCAAAACATCGGCTGCTCGAAGAGATAAGAGCCTGTGGTGCGAATATCACAAGGAATGCGGGCACACCACTAAAGATTGTAGGGAACTCAAGAAATCCCTCGACAACCTAGCTGACCAGGGGAAGCTGAACCGATACCTCAAGCACTCCAGTGAAGAGAAGGGCAAGCAAAAGGTTGGTCAATCCAACAGTGGAGACACGGAGGGGTTCATCGGAGTCATAGCAGGTGGCTTCGCGTCGGGAGGCCTAGCCGGCCGATCACGCAAAGCCCACCTCCAAAATCTTAAGCATTAAGTGCTCGATGTCAACCATCCCCGCCCCGATTGTCCCGTCACGACGTTCGGGGAATCCAGTCGGGCTCTACATACTCCTCATGACGACCCCTGGTCATTGAGCTCAAGGTGGCCAATGCAAGAGTAAAAAGGGTGTTAGTGGATAGTGGATCCTCAGCTGACATAATCACGCTAGAGTGCCTCAGGAAACTGAAGTACAATGAAAGGGATGTAACTAGGGGTGAGCAAAACCGGGTACCCGGGGGTATTTGGTAGACCCGGACCCGGTACCGGAACTGGCGGGTCCAAAAAACTGGAATTGGAATTGGAACTGGTCCAACCGGGTACTAAATTTTTGGTCCCAGAATTGGAACCGCCAGGTACCGGGTCCGGAACTGGGTACCCGATTTTAAGTTTAACAACATATCAAAATGGGCGATTGAGCTATAGATTTCAAAAAAAATTTAATGGGCCTAAAAGCCTACTAACTTTTTACTAAGCAACAATTATCCTTTTACAAGCATATTCTCATGCTATGAAGTATCAATCATTCATCTTCATTCTCTACTTTAGTGGCCATTTTTATAACAAACATTCCAAGTTCAAACAATACAAACATCATAAATTAAACAACTAAATCCACAAATACATAATAAATTATTGCCTTACAAATCTCAAATGGCAAGAGCATAAAAGTTACTAAGTCTCACAAATTACACATTGTAAAGCTTGAACATATTCACAAGTGGGATCTTGATTCATTCCAATCATGAAATAATCTTCTCTTTCCCTAAAAATAAAACACAAACAACTTGGCGTTAGTGGCTTAGTGCATAAAAATTTGAACAATGAAATAAAGTTGTATGGAAAAAAAAAAAAACAAACCTTTAAATTAATTGTTTCCAACAATATCATTAACTTGTGTAAGACCACTAGCATCCAATTCTAAACAATTTAATCAACAAGATTAGTAAGTTTTCAAAAGACAAATAAAATAGATGATAAATATTATCAAGTAGACAAGTAATGAATGATACCTTCTTCATATTTTTCAACATCCTCTAAGAACCGCTCAATATCCACACAAATATTTGATGCTCTTATCCAATCATCATCCAAAATGATCCGTTCCGATATAGATTCTGTCATTATAAATCCACTGAAAAGGAAAAAAAACAATTAAAACAAGGTTTCATCCATTCAAACAAGGGCAAATTACATGAAGCCACTGAAGAGTTTAATTCTAAGTTGTATAAAGCCTCTGAAGAGTTTAATTCTAAGTTGCATATACTCGAAATTATTATACTAATGTCACTACTAATTAGTAATTAATCTAAATATCACGAATTTATATAAAAAAACAGGGCAAAAACACAAACTATTGAGCGAAAACAAAATACAAAAAACTGAATATATATATATATATATATATATATATATATATATATATATATATATATATATATATATATATATATATATATAACACGAATTTACAAAAAAAATAATGCAACTTGAAATGAATAAGATAAACAGTAAAAAGAAGAAAAAAAACTTATGAACTATGAGTTTAATTCTATGTTGTATATACCCGAAATTATTATACTAATGTCACTGCTAATTACATGAATCTTATTGAGCCAAAAAAACAGGGCAAAAACAAGAATTATTTAACTAATTTAAACATCACGAATTTATATAAAAACAACGAGGCAAAAACACAAATTATTGACCGAAAACAAAATACAAAAAACTGAATCTATATATAAAAAAACACAAATTAATAAAAAAATAAAGCAACTTAAAATGAATGAGATAAACAGTAGGTTGAAAAAAATACCTTATGACCTGTGATTGCTAATTGCTATGAAGATTAATGACGAGGAGAAATTTTTTTGTTTTTGTGTGATAGATGACAGATGTATAGAACTATTGGAGAAACCAAGAAACTAGAAAAGGGAGTATGAGAGAGGGGGGCAGCAAGAGCCAAGAGGCACCAAAACGGCTGGAGAATTAGGGTTAAAAACTTAAAATCATAATTCAGACTTTTTTAAGAAGTGGATTGGGCTGGGCGAATATTCGGACTTTTTTATATCTGGGTCAACTGACCACCTCACCTATGTCAAAACCAATTCCAGGTACCGGGTACCCAGTCCCGGACCTGGTTACACCGGGTACCCGGACCAGGAACCGGTTACACCGGGTACCCACCAGGCACCGGGTTCGGAAAATACTACCCAGCCTTGGAACCGTTTGCAACCGGGTCCCTTTTTTTGGACCCGGACCCGGACCCAGTTGAACCGGGTCCGGACCCGGCGGGTCCAACCGGGCCTGGGTCTGGGTTCGGGTACCCGCAATTTCTGCTCAGCCCTAGTTGTAACCCCACTCAATCAGCCACTCATAGGCTTCGGGGGAAACTCGGTACACCCTGTCGGGTCTATAAAGTTGCCTACTCGGATGGGAGAGAAGGGCAAAAGAAGAAGCCTACCGATTGACTTCCTAGTGGTAGACATCCCCTGCCATACAACATCATAATGGGAAGACCAACTCTGAACAAGGTCAAGGCAACAATTTCCATTTATCAGCTCCTCATGCAGTTCGAAACCGACGAGGGTAAAGTCGGAAAGATCCAAAGGGATCAGCAGGCAGCTAGAGAGTGTTATGTGAACAACTTGAAGAGCAAGGTCGACGTCCAAGAGGACTCGAAAAAAAGAAAGCGAGAGGATGGTCCGCTCTCAAGTGGCCTCGGGGTTTACATCACCGAAAATCCCAAGCAATACGAGCACCCTCAGCTAGCCGAGGATGACGAAGAAGTCATTATTGATGAGGAACATGGTCGGACTCTGAGAGTGGGTAAGGCCATGGACCCTCAAACAAGAAAGGAAATCATTCAGGTTCTAACAGAATACAGAGATGTCTTTGCCTACGAAGCCAATGAAATGCCCGGGCTCGACCCGAAAGTGATGTGCCACGAGCTAAACATCAGAGAGGGGTTCAAGCCGGTCAAACAAAAGTTGAGGCATCAAGGCCGCGAAAGAAACGCCGCGGCAGCTGCCGAAGTTAAGAAATTGCTTGAAGCGGGGTTCATTGAAGAACGTCAGTATTCATAATGGCTGGCCAATGTTGTCCTAGTCAAGAAGTCGAGTGGGGCATGGAGAATGTGCGTGGATTTTACAGATCTAAACAAGGCTTGTCCAAAAGATAACCATCCTCTGCCCAAGATTGATAGACTGGTCGATTCAACTGCGGGTCACGCCCTCCTAAGCTTCATGGACGCAAATGCAGGGTATCACCAAATCCCGATGGTTGAGCAGGATCGAGTCCACACCGCGTTCATCACCAACCAGGGAGTGTATTGCTATAAAATGATGCCCTTCGGGCTCAAAAATGCAGGGGCAACATATCAGCGCACCATCAACAAAATCTTTAGCGACCAGCTTGGTCGGAATATAGAGGTATATGTTGACGATATGATCGTCAAAAGCAAGGTCCAGGGCAATCATTCTTCAGACTGAAGAGAGACCCTTGGAACTTTGAGGCGCTTTCGCATGATGTTAAACCCGAAGAAGTGCGTCTTTGGAGTAAAAGGGGGTAAGTGCCTCGGATTCCTGGTTGATGAAAGGGGAATCGAAGCAAACCCCGACAAAATCAAAGCTGTAATGGAGATGAAGTCTCCTCGGAATGTAAGAGAGGTACAACGCCTAACCTGCTGTCTGGCTGCCCTCGGCCGCTTCCTATCCCGGTCAGCGGATAAGAGCTTGCACTTCTTCAAAACTCTGAAAAGAAAAGAGTTCACTTGGGATGACGAAGCCGAACAGGCCTTCACCTCCCTAAAAGAGCATCTATTGACCCTCCCGAAATTGATCTCCCCCTTGCCGGGGGAAACATTGTTCATTTATTTGGCTATTTCAGAATACAGCGAAGTGGAAAAAATGGTATTTGCCTTAGTGATGGCTAGTCGGAAGCTCAAGCCTTACTTCCAGGCCCATCGCATTAAAGTCCTCACCAGTCAGCCGCTCAGGAAGCTCATTGAAAGCAGGAATCACTCTAGTCGGATGACCGATTGGGCGGATCAACTAGTAGACTTTGGATTGGAATATGAACCCAGAAGGGCGATCAAAGCCCGGGCCTTGGCCGATTTTATAACAGAGTGCACATCCAGGCCCCCAGTCAGCAGGCAAGATAGCTGGGAGTTGCAAGTGGATGGCTCGTCCACCAAGACAGGTTGTGGAGCTGGACTGGTTATCAAACCCCCGGTCGGAGAAAAGATGGAATATGCCATCAAATTTGAATTCTTAGGCTCCAACAATGAAGCTGAATATTAATCCCTGATCCTCGGATTGGAGTTATGCATCTTGGCCGGGGAAACCGTGATTAATGCTAAATCCGACTCACAGCTGATAGTGGGTCAGATATCGGGCGAGTACGAGGCCAAGAAGGAGAACATGAGAATGTACTTGGCTAAGGCCCAAGGTATCATCAGGCAGCTGTCTCAGTTCAAAATCACACACATACCCCGATCAGAGAACCAGCAAGCTGATGCCTTGGCTCAGATGGCCAGCTCGGCGGAAGGGTCAGCTCCTCGGACAATCATGTGGGAAGTCCTCCGACAACCTAGCATCAATGTCAGGGAACAGCTCATGTTGAATCGGACATCTACATGGATGGAAGAGGTAGTCGGGTACTTAAGAGACGGGAACCTGCCTGAAGATCACAAGGAAGCCGAGCGAGTAAAGCACAAATCCGGATGGTTCCTATGGCACGAGAATCAGCTCAATAAGAAGTCTTTCACTCACCCCTTGCTCAAATGCGTCACTCCTGAGGAAGGGAATTACATTCTCAGTGAAATTCACCAAGGGGCTTGTGGAAGTCATCAAGGAGGAAGAACCATAGCCGGGAAGGCCCTCAGGGCAGGTTACTACTGGCCTACTCTGAAAACGGACGCCCACGAGCTAGTTAAAAGGTGCCCATCCTGTCAGATCCACTCGGACATCCCCAAAGCACCAACCACTCCCTTGACAACAATTCAAGCAGTTCTGCCATTCGATAAGTGGGGCATGGACCTACTCGGACCATTTCCCCCTGCCTCAGGTCAACAAAGGTTCCTCATAGTCGCCATTGACTACTTCACCAAATGGACTGAAGCCGAACCACTCTCCTCTATAACCGATAAGTAAGTTCAAATGTTCATTTGGAGGAACATCATCACCAGATTCGGCGTCCCTAGGGTCCTGATCTCCGACAATGAACGACAATTTAACAGTGGCCCTACTCGGGATTATTGTGCTCGTTTCGGAATATGCACCAAATTCTCTGCAGTATCCCGACCACAAACAAACGGGCAAGCTGAGTTGGCTAACAAAATAGTTCTCAATGGAATCAAGAAATCCTTGGAAGCTGCCAAAGGAGCATGGGTCGATGACCTACCCGGGGTACCCTGGTCGGCTCGAACTACTGCCAAGGAGGCTACGGGGCACTCGCCATTCAGCCTTGTGTACGGAAGCGAGGCGGTATTACCAGTGGAGATTGGCATCCCATCTCCTCGAATGACGTTCTATGAATTCGAGAAGAACGAGGAAGAAAAGCCGGTCAACTTGGTGATATGAATTTGAAGTCCGAAAATTCACAATGTATACCCTAGAATCTAAGTGACGTTTTTATGGTGTTTTATGATTGACAAATTAAGAAATAAGAAGTAAAATAAACAAAGATAGGCTCTATTGTTCCCTCGAGAACTAGAGGATCTCTCACTAACCTCGATTAGGAGATGCACACAAACCTCGATTTGTATGTTCTTGGTACGACGACCAAATACTCAATGCACAAGCATTCGAATAACTCAATGATCAATTCACACAAATCTGATTTTCTTTATTATGTTAGGCGCCTATTTATAAGGCTAGGAGCAACAAACAACTCTTGCCCTCCAAGACTTTACATCACACGCCCAACTAGTAGTAATTTGGAAAGTTTCCCCTAAACTTAAGCCTAGAATCTAGCTCAATTTAAGGAAACTCAAGCATAAGGAAAAATGCTCAAGACTTTCCTAAAATGCCTAGAATCACACGCCTAACCCTAGAGCTATTACAACTCAGATTTTCGGCTCTTATTACAACCAACTAAAATAAAAATGACTCAACGACATTAACTAATTTAACTAACAAACATAATAAAAGACATATTTTTCGTTACATGTAAAACCTCTACTTTAAGAGTAAAGTAAAACCATGCAACAATTCTAATAAAGCAAATAAAGATAGTAGGTGAAGTAATCCATGCACGTATCTTGCATCATTCTCCCCCTCTTGAAAAAAAACTTGTCTCAAGTTTTGATGTAACCAAGCAATCATCCACGCACGATAACCATGAACTATAAGAACAAGTACACATGAGAAATAGAAGTGGAATCCATGAGGTTTGTGGATATGTATGACAAATAATGACATCATGACAACAAAAATCAGTAGAGGATGCTTCATAATGTAGTATCCAACAATCCTTTGTAGCTTTCTCCGCACATGGAATAGCAAAGATCAGAACTTTGATGGTTGTACAAGCCAAAGAGTCAAGTTTTAAATCATCTTGAATGTCAAAGGATGGATCTTTGTTATTTGCACAACCCAAAGATTCAGTTTTGAATTCATCTTCAACATGAGAAACTTCAAACATCAAATCTTTATCCTTAGAACAAGAAAAAGCATCAATCTTTTCTTCATCTTCAACATGAGAAGGTGGTGTAGCACTTGCTTCCAATGTGTGGCATGGAGAATATTCGACAGGTTTAATAATTTCAGCAAAAAGATCATGTAAAGCATCCCCTAATCCCTCACGGAGTGCTTTTACAATTTTAGAACGACCTAGAGGTCGTATGTATAACCTCTCACGAAGCTCATCATATGGTAATTAAAATATATCCATACGAACCAAACAACAACAACCAACTGCAATCTTTCCAGTAAACTGCCCAGAAATTTCACTAAAAGTTCGAGATTTAAAACCTAAGAAAAACACCTCTAAATTTCATGAAATTTTAACACAAGATAGCCTTATGTGTCTGGAACACTCGACCAAAATTTCATCAACAAATACCCAACCAATTGTTTGCAGTTTCAATTCATCAAAAACTGGTCCATATTAGTTCGGTTTTGCCCAATTATCAAAAACTTGTTCGGCTAAATAGAAACAATTCTTCAAGAATTATGAAACTTTCCAGTCTTAAACTAGACAAAAAGTAGTCCAATTTTAAGCCAAGAAACTCTCAAAAATTCGCTATATGCTAGGAGAACGAGTTTCCTAAAGTTTACCTTAGAACTGATTGAATCTGCCAGAAAGTTTACGTAAATGTTTCTAGTTGCTGTGACTTCGTTACTGATCGGATCAACACGATATTTTGACACAACGAACTTCAAGATGTCTACTGTCGTCACACAAAATTTCACAACAATCCGCCTTCTCACGCGCCCTCACGCTCGTCTACAACCTTGCTGCTCTGATACCAAACTGATATGAATTTGAAGTCCGAAAATTCACAATGTATACCCTAGAATCTAAGTGACGTTTTTATGGTGTTTTATGATTGACAAATTAAGAAATAAGAAGTAAAATAAACAAAGATAGGCTCTATTGTTCCCTCGAGAACTAGAGGATCTCTCACTAACCTCGATTAGGAGATGCACACAAACCTCGATTTGTATGTTCTTGGTACGACGACCAAATACTCAATGCACAAGCATTCGAATAACTCAATGATCAATTCACACAAATCTGATTTTCTTTATTATGTTAGGCGCCTATTTATAAGGCTAGGAGCAACAAACAACTCTTGCCCTCCAAGACTTTACATCACACGCCCAACTAGTAGTAATTTAGGAAAGTTTCCCCTAAACTTAAGCCTAGAATCTAGCTCAATTTAAGGAAACTCAAGCATAAGGAAAGATGCTCAAGACTTTCCTAAAATGCCTAGAATCACACGCCTAACCCTAGAGCTATTACAACTCAGATTTTCGGCTCTTATTACAACCAACTAAAATAAAAATGACTCAACGACATTAACTAATTTAACTAACAAACATAATAAAAGACATATTTTTCGTTACATGTAAAACCTCTACTTTAAGAGTAAAGTAAAATCATGCAACAATTCTAATAAAGCAAATAAAGATAGTAGGTGAAGTAATCCATGCACGTATCTTGCATCACTTGGACTTGCTGCCGGAAACAAGGGGCAATGCGCTGCTAAAATCCGTTCAGTACAAGCAAAGAGTCACTCGGATGTTTAATCGCCGAGTGAGGCCCCGCCCAATCCAAGTCAGAGATTGGGTCATTCGGAAAGTTGAGGCCACTGGGCTCTCACACTTGAAGGGAAAGCTAGGACCTAACTGGGATGGCCCTTACAAAGTGACGGAAATCATCAAGCCCGGGACTTTCCGACTAGAATCCCCTGAGGGCGTTCCCCTGGCCCGACCATGGAACGCGGACAACCTTAAAAAATACTTTGTGTAGAGTTTGTTACTTGCAATAGGGGCATATATTGTAATAGTCGTAATTATAGCCGGTCGGCACTTTTGTAGCAAAGTCAAAACTTCTAAAGATGGTCCTTTTTTAGGAAATAGCCGAATCATAGTCAGTCGGCATATTTTGCACCATAGACTTAACCAGTCGAAACAAATTAACATCCATTCTGGAAATCATAGCTGGTCGGCAATTCTGCGACTGAATCGGCTCATTAATCGGTTTTCATTGTTCAGCCAAAAATCAGAAAATGAATCAACTCTTCAACACATGTCTGTTGGTCCGTGAGCAAGTCAGTCGGAGTCAATGAAATTAATCGAAAAATATTGCAATCAACAAACAAGGAAATTGAAGACAAGATGACGAGGTTCATTAAAGATGTCTCGAATTACAAAAAGAAGTCGGTACATCACTTTGAGAGGCAAAACGTAAAAATAGCTAAGTACAAGCACTACATCCTAAGAGCTAAGGGGAGGGGTAAGACCAGTCATGCTCTCGGCGTTCGGCTCGGAGTTGTCACCAGCCAACTCTTCGCCCCGACCAGCATTGTCGGCCGCCTCGGCATCATCCTCATTGTCATCGTCATCATCGCCGTCAAGGACGTTGACGTCGACTTGGCCTTCTTCATCGTCGTCCTCATCATCTTCACCCCCCTCAGCTTTCAGCCGAGCCAGGATAGCAGCGTTGTTAGCATCAATTGACATCTGGTACCCCGACCAAACGTCAGCCCAGACCAAGTCAGGGTGGGACTCGGCTAGAACCTTTTTCAGACGATCAAGCGCCTCATCCTCCCCCATCTTGTGCGCCGCACTGCCGACCTCATTGGCATAGACCTCGGCAGCATCAGATTTCTCCCAGTCGGAGAACCACTGCGCCTCGGTCTTGACTTTGCCCTCCAGCTCAGTCAGCTTGACTTCGAGGTCGGCCACCTTTTGTTCGGCCACCTGCAGCTTGACCAAGGCATCATCCTTGGCGGTCTGGGCGGTGTCCCGTGCCAAGACCAGGTCGGCCTTCTCCTTTACCCACTTAGCCCTCTCCTCCTCGAAACCCTTCTGTTCATTTTCAATGGCCTTTAGAGCATCGTCGAGCTTCGATTCGGCTATCCGCATGTCCTCGTTGGCGCGATAGACCTCGTCAAAGTGCTTTTTGGCCTTCTCTTTGACAGTGGCCACCTCTTCGGTTAAGCTCACTCGGTTCTGGGCCACATTGGCCATCCGAGCGGAGAACTGAAACAAAGGAAGGCGGTTAGAAATTTAAGCAAAAGAAAATAAAGGCGAATCAAAAAAGAGATAGGCTTACATCGTGCCAAGAGCGAAAGAGCTCATTGGTCTCATTCCGACCGTGAGTAACTTCAATATACTCCCAGTCGGCTGGGGTATATATATGCTCTAGGGCCTTAACCCAACGCCCATCCTTTTCCGCCCGGCTAAGACCGGTAAACGGCACCGAGGGCGTAGCACCTTCACCCGGGCTACCCCCAATCTGACCAGAATAAGGAGACATAGGAGTGTATTGGGGACTCCCTATCGGTCGGAAGTTCGAAGAATGCAGGGAGAGAGCTCCCCTATCGGTCGGCTGCTGCGCCCCTCTCGGGATGATCACTTCAATAGACTTGGCCTTTTTGGCCTCCTTCTCTCGATCGGCTTTTTCCCGATCAGCCTTAGCTCTCGCGAGCGCTTTCTCAGTCTGAGCGACCTTGTCGGATGACCGATCATCCGAGTGGCTCCACACCCAACTCAGCTTCTATATTCAAGTATGCACACTCGACCATCTGGGCCCATTAGCCCCTCATTCGAGTGGCTCCACACCCAACTCGGCCAACAGGAGCCCCCCTCCTTTGCCGAGTCGCTTCTATACTTGGTCAAGTATGGCCATGTATCAGCTAGTACCCACTCGGATCATCTTGGGGCTCATTAGCCCCTCATCCGAGTGGCTCCATACCCAACTCGGCCAACAGGAGCCCTCCTCCTTTGCCGAGTCGCTTCTATACTCGGTCAAGTATGGCCAAATATCAGCTAGCACCGACTCGGACCATCTTGGGGCTCATTAGCCCCTCATCCGAGTGGCTCCATACCCAACTCGGCCAACAGGAGCCCCCCTCCTTTGCCGAGTCGCTTCTATACTTGGTCAAGTATGGCCAAATATCAGCTAGCATCCACTCGAGTCATCTTGGGGCTCATTAGCCCCTCATCCGAGTGGCCTCGTACCCTATTCGGCCAACAGGAGCCCCCCTCCTTTGCTCGGCCTAAGTATCAGCTGGAAGTACCCTATTCAACGAAAGATGACCGGGTCGGCCTACTCCCTTCATCAGAGAATGACCCGGTCCACCCTCATCCCCTTCAAGGGTAAACGACCAGATCGGCGCTCTCCCCTCACCAGGGAGTGACCCGGTCGGATTTATCCCATGCAATGGAAGACGATCAGGTCGGCAGACTTCCTTCACCAGGGAATGACCCGGTCGGATTTATCCCATGCAATGGAAGACGATCAGGTCGGCAGACTTCCTTCACCCGGGAGTGACCCGGTCGGATTTATCCCATGCAATGGAAGACGACCAGATCGGCAAACTTCATTCACCAGGGAGTGACCCGGTCGGATCTATCCCATACAATGGAAGACGACCAGGTCGGCAGACTCTCTTCACCAGGGGGTGACCCGGTCGGCCTCATCCCATTCAATGGGAGATGACCGGGTCGGCGTTCTCCCTTCACCAGGGAGTGTCCCGGTCGGCCTCACCCCATTTAATGGGAGATGACCGGGTCGGCGTTCTCCCTTCACCAGGGAGTGACCTGGTCGGCCTAATCCCATTCAATGGGAGATGACCGGGTCGGCGTTCTCCCTTCACCAGGGAGTGACCCGGTCAGCCTAATCCCATTCAATGAAAGATGATCGGGTCGGCAAACTCTCTTCACCAGGGGGTGACCCGGTCGGCCTCATCCCATTCAGTGGAAGATGACCAGGTCGGCTCTCTCCCTGCAGAAGGCAACGACTCGGTCGGACCTCTAACCAGTCGGAAAGAAGACGGCTGTTATTTCGCCACAGACAGGCATCCCTCCAGTCAGGTTTCCGTGATCCCCACCTTTGGCGTGGGGCTAATTGTTTGGGCTCATTTAATCAGCAGCCCAATAAGGAGCATAAAAGTCTCCTAAAGTACGGGACAGGTGGCAGCTGTGGGTCCCATCTGAATGTTGACCTAATCACCAGTATTTGGGAAGCCACTAAAGGGGTGAAATAATCATTGCCTAAAAAGGTAACATGCCCATTGGTACCAAAAAGGCCCATCTAAACAATGTTTCCTGTCTGGGAAATCCCCAACACTATAAAAACCAACTGCCTCATCAATGAACAGGTATTCAATTCTCACCTAACAAACTAGAGCATCTCTCTCTAGACTTTCTCTCTCTACCTCAATCATTTACTGACTTGAGCGTCGGAGGGGCGATCCCGGAGCCACCCCCGGGGTAGTCTAACCTTGTTTTGCAGGATTCCGTCGTACAGATATCGGAGCTCAGGCGATCGCTCTTGGGGCACACATCACATCTCCCAACCAATTACAATCCTTAATTCTTAGCAGAAACATCAAGTATAGAGGAAGACAACCAAAAAAAAAAAAAGATTAATCCCTTGAGGTGTAAACAAATCCAATCCTTCATCAGATTTTCTAGATACAAATTCTGAATTTCTTCTTATTCATCACCAAGAATTGAAGACCAAAATCCCTTAAGTTTTCTCTCTCTGATTTTATACCCCGTACTGTGCATGTTCAATTTCTGCATTCTGGAGTTGGAATTTGCTCAATTTTATTGCATCAAATGAATTTATTGATCATTCCATAGAATTCCATTAAGATATTGTATGAAAGTAGAATTTCTTCTATTCTCAATGGAGAGTAGAAGGTTTTTTGATTGAGTTAGTAAGTTCAATTGCATATCTCGAAAAGTTATTGAACTTAGACCCAAAAATCACTCGATTCGGAGTTCGGAGCTATGAGTTATGGCCTTTGCAAGTTTGGTGTTGCTACCTTCATTTCTTTCTCCTCTGTTTTTTTCTTTCGACAATCTGTTTCCTCAATTATATTCAACATGCAATCCAATTTTGCTCTTTGTTGCTAAGTTGTAGATGACTTCGAGTTAATGAATTTGGGCACAAAAATGGCCTAAAACGGAGTTCAGAGCTATGAGTTACGCCCCTCGCAAGTTCAGCACCGTTGCTGTACTTTGTGGTGCGCTACTGCCACCGTTCCTATGGTCTGCTGCCACCATGTTGCTGCGGTTGTGTGGTGTTACGTTGCTGCTGCTCCTTGCCGGCGTAGCCACTGCTGGTGGTTGTGTTGTTGTTGTTGAGCTTTGCTTAGTTTTGAAATTCATTGGCAGGTATAAAATTTAGTTATGATTTTCACAAGTATAATTGAATTTGTTCTTGATTTGCAAAATCAGCTTATGGGATTGAAATTAGTAGTATTTGGGTTATTGAGCTTAAAGATTAGAACTTTTGTTGAATTATTAGATTAAAACTTATTTTTGAATCGATATTGATTTCACTTCCTATTTCGTTTAGTTCAATTGCAAAATCAGTAATGGTAGTATGTTTTAGTAAAAGATTGAATTTTTCCCTTGTAATTTAATGGATTGAAAGTTACAATATATATATTGATCCTTTTAAGTTAGTTTATAAAATCTGATTTTTATAAATTATGTATGATAATATTATGTATGAATAAATCTTGGGGTTAATGAATTAGAATGCGAAATTGGCGCGAGTTAGTTTAGAGGAATGGTTTTACTATACGAGTTTCCAATTTGTTCATGAAAGAATTTAGAAACTATAAGAAGTTAGTTTCCTTATCTGAATTGTTGTGAGGATGGGTATTAATTGTTGTTATTGTTTTGAGGTCGTTGTGGGAGTATATGTATGGAGATAATTTCTAAAGTTCGAGCTATAGTTGGTGATTCAGAATGTCAAATTATTGGGAATCGTTTCAAGGTACACACATGTCCTTCCACACCTATATCTGTGTTTCATGTGTTGAACTTAATAAGCTTTTTA
The DNA here is from genome assembly GCA_947646795.1 of Beta lomatogona. Lineage (NCBI taxonomy): Eukaryota > Viridiplantae > Streptophyta > Magnoliopsida > Caryophyllales > Amaranthaceae > Beta > Beta lomatogona. The sequence continues at coordinate 473,487 of CANSNZ010000314.1, read as the reverse complement.
TATAATTACAGAATGATTCAAAGTGTTATTTGTGTGTTTATAAGAATTGTTGACTACATATCTTGTTTTAAGCTATGACCAAAAGCTAAATATGTGATGAGTTTTATTGAGTGAACTTTGGGTATGAAGAACTGATTGGAGGTAGTTGAATCCTTTGAGAATGTAAATGTGTGATATTATTAAATCTACTTGTTTTTCCACATTGAAATTATAATCGACTTCTTATGCTTTGTAAGTTGATCTTTTAAATGAAAGTGTAGCTGTGAGAATTAAAGCAAGGATCTTTAGTATATGATCAAAGATGTTGAGTTATAATTTCAGGTATAAGACAATTGTCAAAATATTTGCGATATAAGTTTTATATGGAATTCTGAAAGTACGAAAGACTCTTTATTATGGTTTGAGATTTGATTATATATGATCATGAACTTTGAAAATTATAAATTTGAGTTATGAGCAAATATGGACTCGTGAAATTATAAATCAGGTTTTTCTAGTTCTAATAATGATGAAGAGGATCTTTACTCCTACTTAATTTTTTATGAAGAAGTTCTCATGGAAAAAGTCTCTCAAATTTGGGTCAATTTAATGAACATTGTTTTCGGATTTAAGTTCGGAAACACGTAAGTCTAGTGAAACAAGTTATATCTTTACAGAATATCATTGATGAATTATGTTTTATGGAGTTTGGAATCTAAGTTAGAATGAGTTTGGTGTGAGATGGGTACTTGTAAAGTTCTGTTTAAGAAATACAATTGCCACTTTGAGGGTATTATTAGAAGTAGGCAACTATCCTAAGATTTACTTATGGCGTATAAACAAGGTTGAACGGTATCACCCGAAGATATATCCGGAAATACTATGGAGCTCGGTTATATAAGAGTGAATGTCTATGATGTCATAATTGAAGGACAAAGTAATTGTTGGGACTTGGGAGGTTCTAACTAAGAAATGAATATGTTATGTGATGGACTCAGATTAGATAGATAGAGAATAGTGACTTGGATGTAAATTTCAAAGGTCAAATATTGATTTATGGGTTAATGGAGTTGTTACGAGAGGTTTGTGAGTTCAGAGGATGTGTAGCCAAAATAAGTATTAGAGATAGGAGATATTAAATATTGAGGAGTAGGAGTTGAGATAAGAATGTCGGATCAGTGGAATAAAGGATCCATATCTTGGTGGTGATTTAGAGGAGTATCGGTTAGAGAGATATAATTTACAATACTTATGTAATAATGGATCATATCCGCAATGGGGTCAAGTAAAAGAGTTTGGAGCATAATTTCTTCTATTAGATGAGTAAGAGTAAAAAAAAAATATATAAATCTAGATAATAGAGAGCTTGGTAATTAAAGTTATATAATGACAATACTAAGCGTATGGTGTTAGGACTAATATGAGCTTTCGGTATAAACACATGGGACGTATGGTTGTGAATTATAAATTTAATAAGGATTAGAACAACGAGTTTGAGTATTGGGAAATACTAAAGTTCAGATGGAAAATTGCATCATAGAATATTTAATTATAACATGGAAATATGGAGTGAGATATTTTGACTTCCCATAGCAATTGTAGGTGATTTATGATAATGTAATAAGGTCATATTATTGTAATGAGAGTTCATGTATTACGGGATAAGAAAACCTTTAAGGAGAAAATTCATATCATGTGAATTTTGGAATGCTATAGTTTAGATGCTATAAGTTAAAGACGGAAGTCCAATTACAAAGAGAAACTATTATGATCAAGGGAATTGCCAAAACGTGTTAGAGGATACCTTATAGTCTACAAGTAAAATATTACAGGTTAATTGTACGATCTTAGAATTGGGTCTCGGTAATAGTTAATTATCTTATAAGTCTTTGAGAAACATATTTTACATTTTGATTATGTTATGGGTTCGACTGCGGAAAGACATTTGATTTCGAATACGTTTTATGTATATTACTTCCTTTAAAAAAATATTTGAGGTAAGTAAGATTATTTTGAGATTCGAGTTTGTGTTATAATAAGATTATTTTTAGGTATTTTGGATATGTTAATTACATTTCAACTCTGTTTTGTTTTACATTAATTTATGATCGGAAGTTTTAGTCGTTGATACACTTTGGAATTGAATATGCGATACGAATTGAGAACAAGAGTATAAGTTTTGAAAAATATAAGTTTGTTATTGAGAAAATAAGGATTATGATTTAGTTATTGTTTTATGGGGAAAGTAAACAACATTTGTGGAGCGAGTTGCTCAATATGTGTTATACAGCGGGTATTGCCCCTTCGAGTAGTCATGATCTAAAAGTTATTGAGGTTAAGCTTCGGAAATTCCTAATTCGGAGTACCGAGCAGGAAGTTATGTTCATTTTAAGTTCAATGTTTTTGGTGCAATTATTTTGACAAAAGTTTCACATGTTCAAGTTAACTAACCCTTTAATAAAGTTCAAATGAGCTCACCAAGTGCCTGTATGACTTTTACTAGCAGTAAAGAATTGATTATTTCCTTATATCTTTATACCTAACTAATATGTGAAATTGTTAACGTAAAACAAAAGATTTCAAAAGAAGATTCAAGTCTTGCAATGATTAGCGATACTATAGTAGTTGTGATTCTTTTTCCTCTCCATGGATGAATATGTTTTCTTTGTAATATGTGTGGTGTTGATAAACTGTACATTTAAACTATTTATGCAAATAAACTACGAATACAAGTGGTATCGATAAACTGTGCATTTATACTATTTATATAAGTAAATTATGGATACAAGTGGGTAAAGGCCGATACCAAATAAGGTATGGTATGAACAACAATCCTTGGAGGATGGGTGATCTCCTTTCGAACCCTCGCTGGGTGGGTGAAGTCCAGCAGATATTAAAAATGGGACATGTCCTGGTTAAGGCTTGCAAGCATAAATATTTAAAACGGTGGGGTGACGACCTCCATTAGTTTAGAGACAGTCGGTTCCTTGTGTAAGGAGCCCCTCTCTATTCGCGTTCACTTTACCCAAGTAATTAATAGACCTAAATGGTTTTGAATGATCTAAGTGGTGATCTTCACGATATGAAATCTTACTTTAATGCGATTGTGCAAGGATAGTAATCCTGAAAATTTAAGCAAGCATCTTACTTGTGAAGTATACTGAATTCTAGCATGAATTGTATATGAATCTTAAGCCGCCAAAAATGAATTTTTGGGGTTGTTCCACTTGATGAGTAATAAACTACGCAACTATATTTTAAGCCACTAAAATGAATTTCTGGTTTGACAGTGTGTGTACTCAGTTTTTCTGATTTTGTTCTTGGAACCTGTCCTGGTGGGGGCAGAGTTCATTGTTAGTGATTTTGCAGGGTTGATGTCGTGGACTTGGAGTATGTTTAGTGAGCAAGAAGAAGATTTTTATGTTATAAAATGGTGGACTGAGGTTATAGTTAGATCACTTATTTGGAAATATTCTTTGTTTGGAATCGAGTAAAGTATTATATAGTTTGATATTTGGTTTTCAAGTTGTTAATTTGTTGTGGGCCCATAACCCATAGGTCCAGGATCGTTTTATAAGTGTTTGTTTTCGCTGCGAATAAATGTAATTCGAGGTTTATTTAGTGTTAATTGAGGTTTATGAATGTTAAGTATGATTAACTAGCAGCTCGGAAGTGCGGGCTGTTACATACATGTAAACCAACATCTTAATAGTAAAAAGGGCTTATAGCTTGTTTATGATAGCTAGTTTAACTTAGACACTTGTGAAACTTGGGTAATAAAATATTACTTCCTCCGTTTCATAATATTTGCAACACTTTTGAAATTGCGGACTCTTAGGCAATTTTTCTTAAGGGTTGATTAAAGTGTTGGAGAGAGAATTAATTAAGTGGTGGGGACCTAAAGTAATGGTATAGTTGGAGGGAGAATTTTGGGACCACCAAAATTTTGAGGGGGAAACAAAAGTAGCTGACCCACATGCCCCTCTTTTTTTGGTGGGTCGGTAGTGCTGGTGCTGGGAGCGAGGGATGATTTCCCTCCAAAACACCAACCCAAAAGTTCAATTGTCCCCAAAAAAATCAGGAAAGCTGCGTGGGAAAAAGTAGAGGGCAACTTCCCTCCAAAACTAAAAACAACTGAAAATGCATTAATCTCCCAAAAAATTATGGAGGGAAATTTTACCTCAAAAAATTAAGTTCTTTATTTCTACCGTAACATACACTTGCCCATTAAGTTAACACCACTATATAAGCACCAACCCAAAGGAGGCAACCATTAATGTTCACCAACCACAAAAATCACCAACAATTAAGATGAGTTTGTAGACCAAAAAATTAACCTCCATAATTACACAGCACACACAGCAATTAGTTTGTTCATTACCATCCCCAAATCAGCAAAAAAAAAAAAAAAAAAAAAATCATCTTCATCATTTCCTGATCTGCTTGGGGCAAAATGCAGAATCATCAAGATGATGGGTTCTTCAGTGTTGATCAGTTGTTAGAGGAGGGATGGCATGCTTTGCTTGATGAGACGTATGATTCAGATGATGTGGCAGCAGATATGCAACAACATGCAACACAAGAAACAACAGAGGTAACAGTTAGTGGCCCAACACTGAAAGAAAAATTAACTCCAAGGAAGAGAAGACACTTAGTGGAGAAGCTCCTTCAACTACAGAATGGTGATAAGTTACTTTGGGGCACACAAAGAAAACTGTCAAGAGAATTTGGTATTCATAGAACCACTCTTCACATAATTTGGAAACTTGCACAAAAATGCAAGGATGAAGGTGTTCTACTGGGTGTGACCTCAAAGAGAAAAGACAATTGTGGAAGAAAGACCATAAATTATGCTTAGGAATGGCTTCAGTCATGTCCCCTAAGCTACAGGTCAACTGTGAGGGCATTTACAGGATACCTTAAGGTTCCTCCAAGCACTATATACAGGCTACTTAAGAAGGGGAAACTAAGATCTCACACTGCCAGCAACCATCCAGCCCTCACAGAGGCATTCTAGGGTTTCTGTGTTAGGGTTCAAGAACAGGGAGGAGAGAAGAGGAGAAAGAGTTGAAAGTTCGAGAAATGTGGGGGGTTTGGTTGATTTAATTTTGGGGGTTTTAATTTGGGGGGGTTGAATCTGAAAAGTGGTTGGGTTTAATGAATTCTGGTGGGAATCATTAAATTGGGCTATTGTGTTTAGGGATTTAATTAGGTTTCACAAATCATTTTTTATTTTTTTAAGCAAGGGTAATATTGTCTTATCACCACCCAAAACTTACTAAATAAGGGAAGAAAAAAAAGTGTTGCATTTATTTTGAAACACCCCTAAATGGAAAGTGTTGCAAATATTATGAAACGGAGAAAGTATTAAACTTTAGCTAGCCCTTTTCTAAAAGAAAAAAATTAACAAAATTTTCCCAAGTAGTCCAACTAATAAGCAATTTACACACTACATTATTATAGATTTATTGATATAGAAAAAATAACAGAAAAAATAACAAAAAGATTACCAGTTATAAAAAAAAAAAAAAAAAAAAAAAAAAAAAGATGATCAAAAGCATAATGCAATGCATGCTGCTAGCAAACGCTAGCTTATGTGTTTCAAACGTTACCTATTCTAACATTTTACAAAAGCTACCCAAAAGTTACCCTAATCTCTACCCGCTATTTAAACCGCTACCTTGCCAAACACTCTTATTCCCTAAGTAGTGTTTTGACCTTGTCCAATCTCTAGCTGCTACCTAAAACGCTAGTGCCAAACATGTCATAAATTGCAAATTAAAATACCAGTACATCTTATGGTTTTGTTATTATACATACTTTGGGGGATCTCCTTTTAAGTGGTGCTAATATTATTGCTGAAAACAACTCTATTTTAGTAGCTGAGGCCTGAGGTCTTTGAGAAGGTATCATGGGGGCTCTCTCTTTGGGTGTTACTAATATTTTTGTTGAAGGTGACAATATTTCGGTTATTCAGGCAGTTAAAAAAGTTTGAAAAATTCTCTGGTCTATTAATGCTCTTTTTAATGATGCAGGTGAGGATCTTAAAAATTTACTAATTATAATATTGAGCATGTTTTTAGAGAAGCTAATTATGCTGCAGATTGGATGGCTAATCGTGGCCACTCTACTTCAAATTTTTGTTATTGGTTTGAGTCTCCTGATATTGTGTTTTCCAAGATCATCCGAAAGGATGCTTTAGGGTGGCCTGTTAATTAGGTTTCTCCTTAGTTTTTTTCTTTCTTGCTAAAAAAATGTAGTGGTTAGGCCATGTGGTAATGCAACCATCTCACAAATCTATTTAAAAAGTTTTTTTTTGCGGATTATAATAATAAAGGGGTTGTAATACAATTTCATTGGTTAATGGATAGTTGGTTGCGTAGAATTTTAAAAGCATTTCCTTCTACAAATATACGACAATTAATATATATACTACCTTCAGTTCCAAAAGATCCTCCCTTTTTGACATTTTTCACTATTCACAAAGTTCACTTTGATCGTTGTTTGCGATTTATAAATAAGAAAAAAATATAGTCATGGGAGATCTTGTTAGATTCATTTTAATATGTACTTTATAAGTATCTACTTTTTATAATTTTTACAAATACATAATTATAAATATTAGTGTCCAAAATTTTACATTGACATGCATGAAAAGTGAAAGTGGGAGGATCTTTAGGAACCGAGGGAGTAAATTCTACAATGGATAGTTGGAGTTTAACATAACTAATGATATAACATTGATAGCCAATAATTAGTAACTCGATTTGAGCTACACAAATTAAGCCTAACTATAATTTAACTAGGTGGTTGTTTGGTATACATGGGAATTTAATTCCTATGTAAAGTTACATTTCCTAGAAAGTTATTTTCCTTATGTAAGTTTTAGAAAATAGCTTTAATATGTCCGGTTGACATTAAAGAAGTTGCGCTTTGCATGAGTTGATGTGAGAATTCTGAATCACCAAGAGGGAGGCGGGTGAATAAATTCCCAACGAATTTTCATTACCCTCATTTTCCCCACTTGTTGTCAACCAAACAACTACCCAAATTATAAAATCATGGAAATATCTATTGTCTATAAATTCCTGTATACCAATCAATCAAATATATATTTTGAATAAGAAATTGAAGTACATGTAAATTGAAATGGAATCAACCAAAACAACCAATCGACTTAGAAATATTTTCCTCTACTCTTTTTACCATTCGAGTGAAATACTTTTCCAACTTTGTCTTTCTCTATTTTCCAACTCTATCTTGTACTCATCTTTTTTTTTTTCCATTTTCTTGGTTTCTTTTCGATCACTTTATTGTTACTTATGGATTTATAAGATTTGTTGTTAGTTTACTGTAACAATTAGCAGGGAATTATGGATGTTGGAAATATAATGCCTTAAAGTTTGGCATCTTCAAAGAGTATTTGGTTGTTTGCCTTAGTTCATGAAATACCCAAGTCCCACATTGAAAGAATATAAAACTCATTACCTTGTTAATTTATCGTCATACTCCTTTTAGCTTTGTTGAGTAATAGGCTAAAAGGATTGGTATACCACACAGGCTGCCCAGGTCGGGATCCTGGCAAGTGCGAGCTGGGGTCTGTGGCCTGTTCTATGACTTGCTTCATTTTTGTGATCTAATTTTTTTGTGGCCTGTTCTATGACTTGCTTCATTTTTGTGATCGAATTTTTCTGAGATTTTATTTTGTTCACAATCAGTTTATAATGGCAAATCAATTATTGTCGATTTTGTCGCAGTTGTTATACCTTGATTCCCTCCCCAAATATTTTATTGCTTTTTAGTTTTGGTTCTCTAACCTATTTAACTTCTCCTTCTCTAGTCAATTAGAGAAAAAACATACACATCATCCATCACTGCTTTTCTCTCCAAAAATGATATCTCTCAGTTCGGGCTGAATTAAGTCACTCCATCCGCCTGCTTTGTGAGTGAACACAAACGGGCGACGTTGTGCTAATCCTGGAGGGTGGTCATCAGGAGGAAGTTTGCACCCATGCTGCGGCGAAATCACCTTTAACGACAGTGGATCGCTCCACGTCACAACATTCTCATCACTTGTTATTTTTCTCCCTACAAGTAAGATTGTTCTAATCTTTTTTAGTGTTGTGACTCCTTGCGCATTAGTTTTAACAATGGACGGGGATGTGTTTTTAAACTATTGGAGGTCAATTGATCCCTTGAACTTGAGAAAATAAAAATAAAAAAATCATTATTGAAAACTTTAATGTTTTTGAAAAAAAAATTTATGTAATAGATAGTTTGACCGCTTTGACCCATAAAAAAAACTTAATGAAATTGTTTTGCCCCCGCTAGCTAGATTATAGTTATGAACTTCCCTTTTCAAGTGTCTCCCCCAAATTATAAATTCTTGATCCGCCTCTATATTCAGGGTCGTCTAAGAGGGTGTGGAAAGCAATCAACAGCACATGCCTCACTTTTTAGAGGGCCCAAAAGTCTTAAATTAAATTTTTTTTAGCTATATTGTTCAAATTAAATAATCCCAAGCTTTATTTTGTCAAAAATAGTTTAACAATCATATATTTTGTAGAAAATATTTTTTATAATTTTATAATTTTATAATTTATGCATTATATTTTTATATTTAGGGCCCAAATTTATATTTATTACAGGAGCTTCAAAAATCTTAAGACGACCTTATTATACCCTCTATAAAAATATCAAGGGTTCAAGACTTTGGCTAAACAAATAAAGACCATGTTTTTTTAGTCTTTGCCCCCCCCCGTTTTTCTCCTTTTTCTATATTTTTTTTGGTAAACAAAGCACTTCATTCCTTAAATATTAAAGTTAAACATATTACAATCCGAGAGTAAGTGTTCATTACAATAACTAGGGGGATTGGGGAAAATCCTAGTTACAGCACATTCATCATCCATGACCCTACAAGCCTTAGACATGCTATCCGCCACTTGATTATACTTCCTGCTGCAGTGCTTAAGCAGAGTCTCCGATGCCTCGTAAGCCACAACCTACAATTATTTATCATATTTGCATATAAATCACACAGGACCATTATAGGCGATGGCTCTCGCCCATGAAAGACACACTTATTCCTATCCTTCCAAATTTCATGGCATATGTACGGGAAGACACTACTCCAAGGGATCTCCCTAAAGGTCTCGTTAGATGTCATATTCTCATGGAGCCAGGATTTGAACTCCCCATTAGGGATACCGGGCATGCCCGGCCACCCCCGTATTTCTCTACTTTTCACACAGTCCCGAATGATATGTGCACCATTCTCCGTATAGTCCTGACACATAGGGAACGAGGGATCCTGAATCATCCCCCCAATGGAATGCGGTCATGCCATACTAACCACATGAAGGATTTGATTTTGGGCTCGATAGTGCATTTCCATATCCAGGATAGGTTCACCTCAGCCTGGGACTGGGGAAGGAGGGAATTGTAAATAGACTTGAGCGCAAAACCTTTGTAAGTGACAAAATTTAAGATGAGGAGGTCCTCCGAAGAGTTTCGAAGTGGTGGGGGCATACTAAGAATACGATTGACAATATGGCTCGGGAGGGTAATCGTTAGAGTGGAGAGATCCCATTTCCATGAAATAACTATACTATGGACTTTCCTGGCACTTTCCTCGATGTCTAGGGGGCCCTGGACCCAATCCCGTATAGGACCTATTGAAAGCCAGTCATCATACCAGAAATCCACCGTTAACCCATTCCCTATGTTCCAATGGCTATTTCGACTAAGGACTTCCCATCCCAGGCCAATATTCTTCCATATGACAGAACCATTCTTAAATTTCATGACCCGGTTCTTATGCAGGTACTTAGAGTGGATACAGAATGGGATTCCCCTGAGCTAACTTCCACCCTAACTTAGCCATATATGCTTTATTCATCAACTTTTGACTTCTGATCCCTAGCCCCGCTGGTTCTTAGGAAGGAAGGTAGATTGTCTGCTAACTAAGTGAAGTTTCCTTTCCCCCCTTATTCTCCCCAAAGAAAATTATTGCATATACTGTCCAAATCATTAAGGGTACTAACCGGGAGGCAAGTCGCTTTTTCTATTTGTTTGCTGCTTTTAGGTACGTAACTTGGAATTGTAGATATTTCTTTTTTTAGCTAGTATAAGAAACACAACAGATATAATATCAATGTTAGTATTCTTAGACTAGGTAGTTGTTGGGCTTGTGGAGTTTGTGCAAACACAAGGAGGAAGACTTGGCCCAACAGCGCACGAGAAAGCGAAGCCCAGCTCGCCCCCCAGACCCAGCTGCCCGGGCGGGCTAGCTTGGGCTCGGGCGGGCCAGGGGCCCGGGCGGGCTGCTGCTCCTTTGTTGATTCTGCCTCCAAGGCAGAATACTTCTTTGAACCTGCACCGGGCGAGCACCATTTGGGCCCGGGCGGGCTGCTGGCCGGTTTTGGTTCTGCCTCAAAGGCAGGAAGTTGGTTTTCCTTGCGCCCGGGCGGGCGGCTATTGGGCCCGGGAGGGCTCGTCTTCATGCTCGTCCGGGCAACTCAGATCTGTTGGGATTTTTTGCTATTTCAAGCTTTAATCTCGACCTTTGATTTGTATTAACCCCCTAAAAGTATATAAACCCCCCTCTTTCATGTTTTAGGTGACTATTCACACAAAGAGATATCAACCTAGGGTTTAGTGAAAGAGGAGAGAGAAAATAGCATTAAATCCTCCATTAATGCTTGTATTGTTCATCCATTTTCTTCATTAATCAAAGGTGCTTGCTTGTGGGTTTTTTCTCCCGGTGCTCGGGTTTTCCCACGTAAATCGGTGTGCTTTTCATTGCTTTCTTATTTGTTCTTGATTTCATTACTTTTCATTTGATTGTTGATTTGTGGCAATTACAAGTAATTAGTTGGTTTGCTTAATCTAATACTCAACAATTGGTATCAAGAGCTAAGGTTTACCTTGGGAAAAGTATTTGATTTAGATTTGTATGCAAAACTAGTTATTTGGTGATTGGAGTTCAAAGTTTTTTGCTTTGTTGATATAAAGTTGTGATTTTTGAACTTGAATTATTGTTCAACAATGGAGGATGGAAAGGTGAGACTTGAGAAGTTTGATGGGAAAGATTTTGGCTTTTGGAAGATGCAAATAGAGGACTATTTGTACCAAAAGAATCTCTTCCTACCACTTGAAGGCACAAGGCCAAGTGGTATGAAGGAGGATGAATGGAAAGTGCTTGACCGACAAGCCCTTGGTGTGGTGAGATTGACATTGGCCCGGAGTGTGGCTTTCAATGTCAAGGAGACGAAAACAACGGCGGAGTTGATGCAAACTCTATCAAATATGTATGAGAAGCCCTCGGCAATTAACAAGGTGTATTTGATGCGTCGGTTGTTTAATCTTGAGATGGTTGATGGAGGTTCGGCCGCCGAACACATAAATGAGTTCAATTCGATTATTAGCTAATTGTCTTCGGTTGATATCAAGTTTGAAGATGAAGTGAGAGCATTGATTTTGATGTCTTCTTTGCCTATGTCATGGGATACGGTGGTTTCCGCTATTAGCAACTCTTCGGGGAAGGAAAAGTTGGTATGTGACAATGTGAGGGATCTTATCTTGAGTGAGAGCACTCGGAGAAAGGAGTCCGGTGAATCATTGGGTGGAGCCTATCATAGTGGTAATAGGGGAAGGGGAAGACAACAAAAGGGCAATGCCAACAATGGGAGATCGAAGTCTAGGGGGCGAAGTAAGTCGAAGGGAGGTGCTCATCTTGTGTGTTGGGGTTGCGGTGTGAAGGGGCACACTAAAAGAGAGTGTCCCAATCCCAAGAAGAAAGGTGGTGTGAATCATAAGAATCGAGATGATGCAAGTTCATCCGTTAGTGTTGCATCCGATGAACTTGGTGATGCTTTGATCTTGAGTGTTGATAGCCCAATTGAGTCTTGGATCCTTGATTCGGGAGCTTCATTTCATTCCTCCCCATGCAAGGAGCTATTTCGCAACTTCAAGGGTGGGAAGTTGGGAAAGGTTTATCTAGCCGATGATGAACCTTTGGATATCATGGGGAAAGGGGAAGTTATGATCAAGACTTCAAGTGGGAGCCTATGGAAACTTCAAGATGTTAGGTTTATACCTAAGTTGAAAAAGAATTTGATTTCGGTGGGTCAATTGGACTCATGTGGTTATAGAACCATGTTTGGTGACGGTGTTTGGAAAGTATCCAAGGGAGCTATGGTGGTGGCTCGTGGCTCTAAAACCGGCACACTTTACACTACCATAGGGTGTAAGAGCATGATTGCTACAACAATGGAATGTGACACCAACCTATGGCATACTAGGCTTGGGCACATGAGTGAGAAAGGGATGAAGATTCTAGCTTCAAGGGGTAAGTTGTCGAATTTGAAATCAATCGACATGGAATTTTGTGAGAGTTGTGTCTTTGGGAAGCAAAAGAAAGTGTCCTTCACAAAAACCAAGAAGTCTTTGAAAGATGAGAAGCTAGAGCTAGTGCACACGGATGTATGGGGACCTTCCCCCATCAATTCCCTTGGTGGCTCACGGTATTTTGTGACCTTCATTGATGACTTTAGCCGGAAAGTATGGATTTACTTTATGAAGCACAAGTCCGAGGTGTATGAAACCTTCAAGGTTTGGAAGGCGGAAGTTGAGAATCAATCGGGTAAGAAGATAAAGAGTATCAAGTCCGATAATGGAGGTGAGTATGAGTTGGAAGCTTACAAGAAGCTTTGTCAAGAGCATGGCATTGTTTTGGTGAGGACCATTCCGGGGAAACCTCGCCAAAATGGGGTAGCAGAGAGGATGAATAGAACATTACTTGAGAGGGCAAGGAGCATGAGGATCCACGCGGGTCTTCCCAAGTGCTTTTGGGCCGATGCCGTGAGCACCGCGGCATACTTGATCAATCGGGGACCTAGCGTTCCCTTGGAGTTCAAGATTCCGGAGGAAGTTTGGAGTGGTAAAGAGGTATGTCTTTCACACTTGAGAACTTTTGGTTGTGTTGTCTATGTTCAATCCGAAAAGCGTGATAAGCTTGACCCAAAGGCCATTAAATGCTACTTCATAGGATATGGTTGTGAAAAATATGGGTATCGTATTTGGGATCCTAAGAACCGTGTGGTGATTAGGCATTGTGATGTGACCTTTGATGAGAAATCCTTGTATAAAGATAATTTTGGTGGAGATTCAATTGAGAGAGGGTGGATTGGAGAAGAGCGAGAAATAGTTGAGGTAGATGATGTTCAAGCTTCTCAACATGATGTTCAAGCTCCCAATGTTGATGAATCTATTGAGTTAGAAGATGATCCTCTTGATGACATGGATGATGAGGTTCAAGGTGAACCAAGCACTCCACAAGCTAGCTCCACTCCTCAAGTGAGGAGATCTTCAAGGTCTATCAAGCCACCGAATCGATACTCTCCATCATTGCATTACTTGTTGTTAACCGATGCGGGTGAACCGGAGTACTATGGTGAAGCAATGAAGTCTAGTGAATCGTCTAAGTGGGAGCAAGCCATGAAAGATGAGATGGACTCATTGGTGAAGAACAAGACTTGGGTGTTGTGTGAACTACCCAAGGGAAAGAGAGCACTATTGAACAAGTGGATCTTTCGTAAGAAGGATGAACCGGATGGCACAATCCGTTTCAAGGCAAGGCTTGTGGTAAAAGGGTTTTCACAAAAGGAAGGGGTTGATTATCAAGAGATTTTTGCTCCGGTTGTGAAGCTCACCACTATTAGAATCTTGTTGGCAATAATGGCTTCCGAAAATCTTTTTCTTGAGCAAATGGATGTGAAAACCGCGTTTTTACATGGGGATTTGGAAGAGGATCTCTACATGAAGCAACCGGAAGGGTTTCAAGTTTCGGTTAAAGGAAACTTGGTGTGCAAGCTCATGAGGAGCTTATATGGGTTGAAGTAAGCTCCAAGACAATGATACAAGAAGTTCGACATGTTCATGCTAGGAAATGGATTTGTGAGATCGGATGGCGATCATTGTTGCTACTTTCAAAGCTATGCAAATGGTTGTGTTTATTTGCTTCTCTATGTTGATGACATGCTTATTGCGGGTTCTAGTATGGATCTTGTGAACAAGTTGAAAGAAAATTTGTCAAAGAAGTTTGAGATGAAGGACTTGGGTGAGGCGAAGCAAATTCTTGGCATGAGAATCTTGAGAGATAGATCGACGGGTTTATTGAGGTTATATCAAGAGGAGTATGTCAAGAAAGTGCTAAAGAGGTTCAACATGGTTGATGCGAAGCCTCGAAGTTCTCCTCTTTCTATTGACCTCAAGTTGTCAAAGGAGGATTCACCCAAAACGGATGAAGAAAAGGAGCAAATGGCCATTGTTCCTTATGCTTCGGCCGTTGGTAGCATGATGTATGCTATGGTGTGCACAAGGCCCGACATCGCTCATGCGGTGGGAGTTGTGAGTAGATTCATGGCAAATCCGGGAGAGCAACATTGGGAAGCCGTGAAATGGCTCATGAGGTACTTGCAAGGTATTTCTTCTATGACTCTTTGCTTTGGGAGAAAAGGAGTGATCTTGGAAGGTTTTGTTGATGCTGATGTTGGAGGATGTGTTGATTCAAGCAAGAGCACTTCGGGGTATGTTTTCACTATTGGTGGTACGGCCATTAGTTGGATGTCCAAGCTCCAAAAGTGTGTCTCCATGTCTACTACGGAGTCCGAGTATGTGGCTATGTCGGAGGCGGGAAAGGAGATGGAATGGTTGAAGAACTTCCTTGATGAAATGGGCATGAAACAACAACAATGTGTGTTGCATAGTGATAGTCAAAGTGCGGTTCAATTGGCTAAAAATCCTATGTTTCACTACCGAACCAAGCACATAAAGAGGCACTACCACTACACTAGGAGTTTGGTGGATGATGGTGTTTTGGTTTTGAGGAAGATTGCCGGTTCAAAGAATCTGGCGGACATGCTCACTAAGGTTGTACCTAGTGAGAAATTGAGGTTGTGTAGAACCTCAATTGGTCTCCATTGCTAGATGGAGAAGAGTAAGCATCTTTGGTGATAATGGGTATGGATGATGTATTTTTTGGGTTTGTATATGGTTTGAATATGGGGTTGTATTGGTGTTTTTTTTTAACTTGGTTTGCCCAAATCTCCAAGTGGGAGATTGTTGGGCTTGTGGAGTTTGTGCAAACACAAGGAGAAAGACTTGGCCCAACAGCGCACGAGAAAGCGAAACCCAGCTCGCCCCCCAGACCCAGCTGCCCGGGCGGGCCACGGGCCCGGGCGGGCTGCTGCTCCTTTGTTGATTCTGCCTCCAAGGCAGAATACTTCCTTTGAACCTGCAACGGGCGAGCACCATTTGGGCCCGGGCGGGCTGCTGGCCGGTTTTGGTTCTGCCTCAAAGGCAGAAAGTTGGTTTTCCTTGCACCCGGGCGGGCGGCTATTGGGCCTGGGCGGGCGGCATGGCCCGGGCGGGCTCGTCTTCATGCTCGTCCGGGCAACTCAGATCTGTCGGGATTTTTTGCGATTTCAAGCTTTAATCTCGACCCTTGATTTGTATTAACCCCCTAAAAGTATATAAACCCCCCTCTTTCATGTTTTAGGTGACTATTCACACAAAGAGAGATCAACCTAGGGTTTAGTAAAAGAGGAGAGAGAAATAGCATTAAATCCTCCATTAATGCTTGTATTGTTCATCCATTTTCTTCATTAATCAAAGGTGCTTGCTTGTGGGTTTTTTCTCCCAGGTGCTCGGGTTTTCCCACGTAAATCGGTGTGCTTTTCATTGCTT
This sequence comes from Beta lomatogona, assembly GCA_947646795.1. NCBI lineage: Eukaryota > Viridiplantae > Streptophyta > Magnoliopsida > Caryophyllales > Amaranthaceae > Beta > Beta lomatogona. Next base: position 457,758 of record CANSNZ010000314.1, on the reverse strand, counting down.
TCTTATTTGTTCTTGATTTCATTACTTTTCATTTGATTGTTGATTTGTGGCAATTACAAGTAATTAGTTGGTTTGCTTAATCTAATACTCAACAGTAGTGAAACTTGACGCAGATTTGAGTATGTACAGAAACTTGAAGCGATTAGTAACAACATCAAGTGGATACTCTTAAATGCAATTTTGGTAAAAAATGGTAGAGAAAGCAAGCAATTGCTTACCTTTATTTACAAAGTAGCTTAGTACTCCCTCCGTCCCATAATATAGTGCCTACTTCATTTTTGGTGGGTCAAACTTTAAAATCTTTGACCGAATATTCTCATTTGTATATATAAAAATATATATATTCATGTGGGATCTTGTTAGATTCGTCTCAATGTGTAGTTTCATAATATCAACTTTTTATATTTTTTATTAATACGGAATTGAAGATATTAAAGGTCAAAATTACGTCTTGGAGACCGTGTAAAAAAGAAACAAGCACTATATTATGGGACGGAGGGAGTATTTGTTAGTCAATGTGTCGCCTTTACGATTTCATTGATATTTCTGCATTGACTTATTAGACTTATTTAATTGGTGATAATGTTCAAGTGAACAATCATAATTTCATTTTACTGTGATAAATATTGAAGAATAGCTTAACCCCCAATTATGTTCTCATAAATTGGACTTGGTTGTCTGAAGAACTTTGACAACCTCTTTATAACCGCTTCTTCTCCATTTTCAACCTTCCTCTAGCTAAAAACATGGAAATATACATATTTTTGTCATCTTCCTATTATTTACTAACTCATTATAGCTATTAACTGAATTTTTCCATGTCAATATACCTTTTGATTTCTTTGATATTTCTGCATTTCTTTTTGTAGGTATTAATATTATTTCATGAAATATAAGAAGAATAGAGCCTCAAACTCGAAACAAGGTATTCCCTAATAAGAAAAGAAACTTTTATAATGTTAAAATACACCCGGCCGGTTTAAAGGAAGCCCTCAACCATATGGGATATGTACATGAGTACATAAATAACACCAATACAACTCAAACAACAATAATACAACATATTGTTTGAATGCCCATTTCTCTTCCTAAGTCGCTTTTTTGGCCCTATTTGTTGCTATCTTGTTGGAGATTATGGACTTTTTGTTTTGGAAGGAATACAGTAACTAGTAGTGTTAGTAAAATCTAAAGTCAATCCCTAAGTGATACCTCATCAAATTTATATATGCATGTTTACTAGCTTACAAGTGTACAAAAGCCTAAATTTAGTTCCTTTGAAATTTACAGGTTATAGAACAAATAACAGTGATCACAAATTCACAATTGCATTCATGTATCTTGTTACACAAGTAATAAATTGTCTTAGGTTTGCAGATCATATATATAGCTAAATAGCTTCCTCAACATAAAACTAAGAACATGACACACGGAGTAGCTCTATCAAACTCTCAAGGTGCATGTAGCCTATTTCTTCAATGGTAGAGAGCGTGAAAGTATAAGGACTAAGGTCAGCATGTGGGTGTAAACTGGGAAGAGAATATAAAATGTAAATGATCATGTTCAAAGTTACGTTTTAAAAGGCTACAAAGACAAAAGTATGAGCGTATTGAAAGGGGTTTGCCACCTCTTGATCATGAAACAAGGTCTCTTCAACTTTCAACAATGAATCTTTTAGGGGTCTAATAGGAACACTTAGATTTTTGTAGTCTACACAAGCTTCATCCAGCCAAGTGTTCCCATCAGATGCTTACATTTTTTGCAAAAACAGTCAAACTTCATTTAGAAATATTTGCATGGGTTTGATGTAAAATTATCCTTGTATAAATTATGTTTAAATATACAAATCTAGCTAGACATGTTTTATGGGTATTTTGTAATCCATATCTTGCATGGACATATATATTATGCACTTTTATTAATCATTACATTATATATGAAGCAATTATGCTTGTTGCAAGTTGCAACTGCGGCTTTAGACTCCATAAAAACCTCCATGCAAAATTATTTGTATTAAGATGTTTTATCATCACGAATTTCATATCTAAGGTCTTTTCATGGAATAAGGTTGTATAAAAACTTGACACGTAAAATCATTACATGAAATAAAGTACAAGTTACTTTTAATAGAATATTAGTTATTAGGCCCGGGCTACGCCTCGGGTAAGGAAAATTTTCATTTATAAATATTATACTTTAAGATGATAACATTAAATGTTATTTGGTCTAGTGGTTAAGACTTTAGTATAGGTTCTTGAGGTCCAGGGATCAAACCCTATACTATACAATTTCTAATTTTTTTTATTCTTGTGGACTACATGGAGTAAAACACCCTTAGGGAAAGCGTCACATGTCACCGTTCTTTGATTAGGCTCGCCTTTTAATATATTTGTATAGATGTTGCTTATTGCAATTTCTATTAATAAAAGAAATGCAATCCGTACAAATTATCTTACACGTAAAACAACCTAAATCTCCACTGTCTAATTTAGTTTTATTTTCCTTGCTTTAAAAGGTCACTTTAGCATACAGAACATACATGGACTGTAGACCAACAATTCACTGTATTAAATTGAACAATTATCGAAGTCCTATAATTGGGACTATAAAACTAAGATAAACATAACTTGAGCAAGTTAATTACAAGAATAATAACATTTGGCATATGTGATAATCGTGACAAACTAATAAATCAATAAGGATAACTCAGTTCCAAGTCGAAAGTACTTACCTGCATGGATTCTTTCTGTCTACCACTATCACTACCATTTAGAGCCTTAGGCCCCTACCGAAAAATGACAGTAATGTAATGCGCAAACGAAGGCGTAGAGAAATTGCTTTGTTGATGGCAAGGAAAAAAAATGAAGAAATTGACTAGAAGTCGTAACCCAGTCAATTCTATAATTATTCTTGTAATATGATGTGCTATCTAAAATTATTCGAACTACTTTTGTATCTTTAGTCTTTACCCTTGGCTATGGAAACATTATATCTGAATAGAATTAGAATGATATTTCCTACCTCTACGGACTACGGACCTCTACGCTCTACCTATCTGACCCAAAAATGAGAAATAAATCCTGCGGGTCCGCGCGTTCATGCAACAGTAAACTGTACGTTCTACATCTTTGTCGCCTACTAGTCCGTGCTGCAATTTGGTCCACATGTAGAGATAAATGATGGCAATCAGGCGGGGCGGGGCAGGCAGGTACGGAGGACGTCCCCTTCATACCGGCACCTACATTAAGTTTCCGTCTCCATCCCGTCTCACCATCCATTATGGGGGAAATTTCCAGACCCATCCCCGCTTCAGCGGGTATGTACTTAAACCCATCCCCGCCCCACCACCCGCATGGATACTCATGTCCACTTCATACCCACGTCGTACCCACGTCATACCCGCAACTATCCTCTCAATTGTCAAACAATCTATCAGTACTACTTCATAGCATAATATAGTAAAGTAAAATTAAAATTGATAAGCCACTACAATTAGATAGATTTTAGTCTTAATCTTCAACTTCTCATGTTATGGGTGATTGCCTGATGGGTCAAAAAGCCCATATTACATATTTACATTTTGCACCTTAAGATTATTAATAACATAAATATGTAACATGGATTTTTATAATAAATTTTCTAATATATAATACTACCTCTATTCCTTTTTACTTGCAACTGTTTAACATTCACACCAATGCATAACTTCAAATATTAATATCTTTAGTTAATGATAATTAAAAATTATGAAAATAAAAAAATTCGGAAAACATACATTAAGACGAATCTAACAAGATCCCACATGAATATGTTTTTCCTTAACTATAAATCACCAAAGATAAACTAAGTAGAGTTAGTGAACAGTGTAAAAGTCAAACCATTGCAAGTAAAAAGAAACGGGGAAATATGTTTTTCAATAGATAGAAGGGTATGAGATGAAGGAAAAGCGGGGTGGGCGGGGATGGGGCGGGTATAACATAAAATTCACACCCGCTCCACCATCCATTGCAGGTAAGTTTTTCATCCCCATCCCCACCAAACCTATACCCATCCCTGCCCCAGTTGGGTGGGGATGTGGCTGGTTTCCCACTTGACCCGCCCCACTGACTTCCCTATGTAGAGATGGCCGATGGGAAGGTAGGGGATTGAGACATGCTCAGTTTCAAACATTGTTTTTGTTTATATTAGGAGAATTTTGATAAATTACAAATATTTATATGCAAATTTTTTTTTGAGGGGAAAAGCAAGCTAGCATTAAAACAAGGACAAAGAGTCCATGAGTATATAGGACGCCACGTCTATGAATTATAATATTTGTAAATTAATATACACTATTCATTTGTAAATTAATGTATGACTAAATAAACATGTAAGATAGGACCTCACCTATTCAACTTTTTTTCTCAAAAGTACAAGTGTACAACTATATATAAGAGTATAAAAACATTAGTTTTTTTTAGATGTACAACATTTATAAACTATTAATACAACATTTTAAATTGATATACAATGTTCTTATGTTCATTGATTCGTATAAATATAATTCAATTTATTCACGATATTGTCGCTGATATGTGCGTCTGTGATTCATATCGGTTCAAGACTTGACAAGTGCGTCTATGTTTCATATTGGTTCGAGATTTGACACGTACGTTTATGATTCATATTGGTTCGAGATTTGACATTTCTCCAAGGGATGAGAGGTGACTGGTGAGCATGAATTGGAAGATTCTACACATAGTCTACTCATGGAGGTGTAGATATATGTCTTTGGTGGATAGGGGTGCAAAGTGTTTACATCAAACATCATATCTGTCAAGGGTAATGTTTCCTAAAAATCAAAAAAGTGGAAAGAAGAATATAGCTCGTTAGATGGGTAGAGAGGAAAAAAAAAGTTGAATTGAAGTTTTAAGGTTGAATAGAGGTTTTGTTGTTTTTGAAGATTGAGGGAAAGAAGTGATGGATATCAGTAATTTTGGTGGTAATTTGTGATGATCAATTGATAATTTGTCCTTTGTTAGGATTCATACTTATAAGAAAGTGTAGAGGACGAATTGTTGAAGCTACCCCTCATAAAACCCAGCCCAAAATTTGCTAGGTCTAGTGACATAGTCATTAGTTCATGACTCTATAAGATGTAAAAATTGGAAAATAATCTAAAGTGAAAAACACTGAAAATTAAAGTAGCGAGAATTGTGGCATATGCGCAAGGAAGTCATCGTTGTTAATTGTGCAACTGCAGGCACATGAACCAACAGACACCAAAATGGTTGGACGCAATCAATAATTTTAATTTATGAACAATTTTTTTCCATATTCGATTGCCTCTGGCGGTCGGTCAAGTCAAAGTTATGTTTATCATAGTGGATATTTCTAAAACAAATGAGAAAGTTTTATGAAGAAGTATCAGAAATTAACATATAAATCCAAGCTGCTTTGATACATGAAAAATTCTCCAAAAATATTTCAAGTATAATTGGATAATCGGTAATATTTTTGGGTTCGGGGTCAAAGTCAGCTAGGAGAATTAATAACAATTATTCATTATATATCTCAATTTAATTTGCAAAAACAACTAGATCGGAAGCGAAAATGTAAAAAGAAAAAGTGGGAGGGTATAGTGTATGCAGTGGTTGATTAAAGATTTCGGGTGAGAGGTGACACATTTTATCGATAGTATCGAATACCGAAAAATACCAAAACTACTAATTAAATTAAGATGTTATAAAATGTTGGAGCTTGATTCCTAAGTATGTAGCTCCGAATTCTACGTCACTCCATCATTGTGAAGTAGCTCCAAAAAAAAAAAAGTTGCTCCAAACTATAAAGTTACTAAATAGAGATGGTAGGCTCCTATAAAAAAACCCTAGTTTCTCCTCCTTCTCTCTCCTCCAAAGAGAACCCTCGCCTTTCTTCTTCAACTTCGGGGATGCCACTATTTTATTCGATGGTGGTAAGCTCAAGTTTCTATTTTGATCTGTTAGTTGTTTCTTCATTGATATATAATCACCCTTTCTCTAGATCTCTTCTCGAATCTACCTAATTATTGGGCTATTTCTCTCTTTTTATAGCAGCACAAGATGCAGTTCAATTGATATTAGATTGTTATACAATTTAAATTGCAATAAGATTCTTATTCGTGGTATACATGGTTAAAAATAAATATTCCTTTCAAGTATGTTACAATGAAAGTCATTCTGATAAAAGACTGCATGATTCAGTGGACAAAGGGGAAGTGTGCTTTATTCTTAGATCTAGTTATTATTTTATAAGGACATGTGGTAGATGTCGTATGGCTTTCAGTTAATTGGTTGTATTTTTCCCTTAAAAAAAGGATGGTATACTCCTACTATATCCAGACATTTGAAACACGCATTTATGATGACAACTAAATAAACCTTGACAAGTTGGGGGGAATATAAAAGGGATCTCAACTTGCCTAGAGTGAGAATCGATCACAAGACCTTTTGCAACTGAGAGGGAAGTTCTAACTACAAGGATATCCCTCACTCTCGTCCATTTCATACTTAGGCTTTGTTCTATTCAACTTATTTTAACTTATTTCAGGAAAAAAAAAAAAAGATAAGATAAGATAAGATCATATAAGATCATATCAAATAAGATAAAATAAGAGGTTAGACACACACAATAAACTATCTTATAAGATAAGATAAACTAAGATAATATAAGAAAAGAAAAGATAAAATCAGATAAGATAATATAAGATAAGACAAAATAAGTACTTGAATCAAACTGACCCTTAGTATATAAGACATACGTATTCTTGCATAATTAAAGTGTTTATCCAGGTATTATTAAAAGCTACCCTTCTCTTTGCAGTGGATGATATTACACGGTAAAAAAAAAAATCATGTATTCCGCGAGTGTATTCATCATACACCTAGGTGTATACCATGTGCATTTTACACCCAAGGCTATATCTTGCTGATTTACTCATTTGGAGCTTTATCTGTAATGTAATATACTCATTTGAAGATTTTAAATGAACAATGAGCAAAAAAATAGCCTTGGGTGTACCATGCTCATGGTACACCCTGGTATATGATAAAAATTCCTGTACTCCACTAATCTATTCACGGGTCTTGTATAACAAATTAATACTCACTAGATTATTCTATTAAGGTTCCATTTTATTCAACTTATTTTGACTTATCTTATCTTATCTGAATTTATCTTATCTTATTTGAACTTATCTAATCTAAACTTATTTTATTTCATCTGAAATTATCTTATCTTCTCTGATTTTATTTTTTTACAATAAGTTAAAATAGGTTGAACTAAACATAGCCTAAGGATCAAAGAAGCGTAACAATACCATCTAATTGAATTATTTTTAGTCTAGTTGACTTATTGTTTCACTCCAAAAGTCTTCTTTGTACGGACACACGCAATAACCAAATATTTTTCTTCTTTATTTTTAACCTAAAGTTTTTTTTCCACAAAGCGTGTGTTCAATGCAACCTATCAGCCTGAAGTACTATGACTACTTCTAACGCATATTTTCTCAGAAAATTCTACACCCTTTCTTATTCGGTCGATCTTTCAAGTCTATGTTATTTTATATGCCTAACTTGCGTCCCCATGAATAGTGATCTTGTACATTCATTTTGTTTGCATACATTTTGATGTGTATATATATACGTAAACAAAGTTACATTGTTCTAGCTACATACCAGAAAAGAAACCCCCAAAAATAAGAAAAACAATGGCTGATGATGAAATATTGCAACCACCTGGATTTCGATTTTATCCAACTGAAGAAGAGTTAATATCATTCTATCTTCATCAAAAGCTTCAAGGAGGAAGACAGGATATCGGTCGCGTTATACCATCTGTTTATATCTATGATTATAATCCATGGGATCTTCCAAGTATGTAATTAATTAACCTTCTTAATTCTTCCATTTTTATAATTGGTTTGTAATAGTACTCGTCATTTTATTCATGCTTCATGAGATATGTTCTTTTTTCTTCCATTTCAGGTGTTTTTTTACCTCCATATTTGTGCATTGATAACTAGGAGTACTAGTTAAGAAGCAATAGCAAGAATACTAAGCTAGTTAAGCGACCAATGAGTCTAATTTATCCATGATTTAAGTTGACGTATCCCAAAAGTATCTAGTCCAAACTTCAAATTAACATACTATATTTAGTTAAGTTTTGTCTCTTAATTAAAGTTTTTCTAAAGTTAGGTGGTATGCCACCCTATGCAATACTAATTACAATAATTCACTCTTCACTTGATTTAATTTTAATATTTTTACTAATTTGTACTAATTAATAAACATATTTTTAGTGACAGGAAACTTATTTTTCTTAATTAAAACTTGTATAGACTAACTTAAATCTAGTGCATTCTCCTATGCGATTTACAAGTATTCATTTAATTAATAGATTATTGCTGATGAAATATGATTTTCTATATATATTTTCTTGTAGTTAAATTGAAGTGAATAGGGCCTAAATTTTGTACTTCCTCCGTTCTGATTTAAATGAAACGCTTCTCTCTTTTATATGAGAGCGTTTTGAGAGAAGCTTTTCATTTATATCATAACGGAGGAAGTTTAAATATCCTTGTATTAGACTAATTGTGCGATAGATCTAGGATTACGTTGATGTTGAAAACAAAAATTTGTGTCCTGAAATTAATAAGAGAACTATTGTTGAAAACTTGAAACTTTTCCCTATCATTTCAATTGAAAAAAATAAGAAAGGACTAAGTTAGGTCCTTAACAACGTCGTCCTACCTTTTGATAGGAGTATAATTCTTAGTTTTCTTACCATCTACTAAATGGAGTGTCATAATAGTATGACAATAGGTTAAAATATATATGAAACATGAACCCTAATTTGTTCCTTCTCTTTCTCTTTGAAAATACAAAAACCCTAATTTCTTTCTTTATTCTTTAGGTTTCATATTTCTCTCTCTAAAATACATATGCATTGCAGATTTATCAGGAGAGCAATGCAGGAGTGATCCACAGCTGCAAGAATGGTTCTTCTTCATACCAAAACAGGAGAGAGAAGTAAACGGAGGACGTCCGAACCGCCTTACGACAACCGGCTACTGGAAAGCCACCGGCTCTCCAGGGTATATATACTCTTCTTCTGATAATAAACCTATTGGTGTAAAGAGGACCATGGTTTTCTACCGTGGAAGAGCACGTAGTAGATCAGGCACTAAGACTGAGTGGAAGATGAATGAGTATATGCCTATTGAAGATCAGCCTTCCTCATTAACTAATCCTGCTCCTTCCGTAAGTACTTTTATAGTTTATATGTTTGATTTTCAACTAATATCATCATTATAGTGATTTATTTTCATGTTCTCATTTGTCATCCTAGTAAATCCACATATATGGATGTGTGTTAATTAGTATTTATTACAATATATAAAGGATAAAGATTAAACAAATTTCATGTTTTGCTAAAATATGTAATATGTAAAGCATTTAATCAGAAGTAGAAAAATCTTAAGAATCTGGACTTTATTTAAAATAGTTAATCATCAAAACCAAAGTTATAAGTCTTCCATAAGACCGTAAACCAGGGGCAAAGTCAGGCTTGGTTGTGGAGGGGGGCCAGTTTAACAAAGAATTCTAAACATAGTTGTGCATGGAGGGGGGCCAATTTACCAATAAAACAAGATACAACCATTCATTGCATTGCCATGTGATTTTCTTCAAGGCTATGTTGGGGCCTATAGGGGCCATGACCCTCTTAGGCCCCAACATAGCCTTGCCACTGCGGTACGCCTGTAAACCATTAGATCATGATACGACCAACTTATTTTATATCTTAAAAGGGTCACTTTGTAAGTTAAAGAGGCCACTTTATAAGTTAAAAGGTTCACTTTTAGACAATGAGCCACCTTAGCTTGTATCTTAAGAGGGTCACCCGTCATTCTACCTTAATAAGTGACCTTTTATGATAAAAAGTTACCCTCGTCTTACCATATATTATGGCAAGACGGTCTTGTATGAGATTTTGTAAAAAATTATATGATGAATTATTATACAGTGACGCATGTGGGATGTAATGAATTTCATTAAGTGGTACCCATAACTTTAGTTGAAGTTATTATAAGGTGGTATTAGTTTGTATTTTATTGATAAGAATATTGTAAGTAGTACTTTTATTTTCTTTAAGAGATATGTCTAATACATTTTCTTATTTGAATCTTAAAAATACATAAAACTGTCGTTAAAAAAAAATCTTAAAACTAAGAGTTAATGGTATACTTCCTTTCTCAATAAGTGAATGTGAAACATAGAGAAAGTGGGGGAATAGAATGTAGAGAGAGAAAGTTGGGACCACAATAAAGTAAAGTAATTTAAGTTGTAAAACAAATAAGTAGTGGTCCAGTCTTACTTTTTAGTGGCATATTTATAACAAAATCAAAGTTTTTTAGCCATTTTGAGTTTGGTTGCATTTATTCTGATTATTTAAAATAAGGAAAGTGTTGCACTTATTGAGAAACGGGACTTGGTTTCCATATATCTTAAATTCAACTAAGGTTTATGATGCAACTATGATTAATGAATTGTAGGCTATACAAAAAAATTATACTCCCTCCGTCCTAAAATATAGTTTCCATTTCCATATTTAGTTCCACATTTTTCCGTAATTTGTCTAGAAAAATCGTGTCCCATCATTTATTTGCTTCTTGAATTTTGTTTTTTGCTTTGTTTATTCAACCAAAGTGTTACAATTAATGCTCTTTTACTAATTATTCTCCATTCTCTCTCCTAAAATCATATTTTCCCATACAATATTTATTCAAATGAACAAAAAATCTTTACTATCCCTCTTAGATTCTACTTGTATAAATTACCGTGAAAAAAGGGAAATGAGAACTATATTTTAGGACGGAGGGAGTATAAAAAAAAGTTTGTGTTTTGATTTGAGATATATGGAAAGTGTTGAGAACAATGAATCATAAATGTTAATTTCTCTTCTCCATATCGATTAATATTGCCTTTATATCTCTATATTCCATCACACATTTGCTTCACCTTGATCAAATTTAATCTCAAATTAAAGAGAATATAATTAAGCATATAAACTTGTTAATTAGTAAGAGAGGGAATTTGGCTCATCAAAAGGTATATTGGCTAAAAGAACATGAATTTTTGAACTTTTGTTCATATGTGCAAAATAATACAAACCAAATTATTTGTTATGAATAATATGTATGAATTTTGCTCTATATATAAGGCTAGCTCGTTGACAACAAAACATTCTAATAATACATTGCCAAAAACTTTAAAACAACTTGAGACTTTATAAATTTAAAATATTCGGCATGATATACTTGGAGTATTTTGTCATTGGTGAGCTATACATATTATTAACTAATAATTTAGTTCATATTATTCATAGTAGATAGTTCTTTTCGTATTAGTTAACACATACTCCCTCTGTTTTCTTTTGTTGTTCATGTTTTTCTTTTTAAGCTGTTTCAAAAAGTTATTCCTACTTTGAATCCTTTTTTATTTTGGAATTATTTCTCTTTTTCTTGTATTACCCATACTAAAGTTACTATTCGCTACTTTTTGTTCTAAAAGTTGACCCATAATATATTTATTTCTCTAATTATTCGATCTACCATGCTTTTATATCTCTTAATTTATCAAAAACCAAAAAGTGTATATAAAATATTAAAACTTACCAATATTTTTTTCACATAGTGTGCTCCTAGATTTTTCTCTAGATTCCAAAAAGAAAAACAAAAAAAACAGAGAGAATACGAGTTAAAATTCATAGTATATCTAGCTGATTTCCCATTTCATATATACATATACATATATATACATATACATATACATATATACATATACATATATGTACACACATATATATATTAATTTTTAATTCCTTATGATGATTTACTTAAAGATATCATTAAAGGTTAAAGTCTACATAAAAGTGTGAATAAATAACTAGGGAAAAAAAAGTGAAAGATAGGGACTACCAAATAGAAAAGGGTACGGAGGATAGAAGTTAGCTCAAGTGGATAGAGCATTCCCCCTTGGCCCCTGAGTTTCAGGGGTTCGATCCTTACCCCCAGCATTATGCTGGGGTGTTTGTTTCACATGCTATGCATGCCTTACCAGCCAATGTGTTGGTGTTTCCTACAGGCTAGTAGCCTTGTAGGGGTTAGCCTTTGGGCTGACTTAATCTCCTAATAAAAAAAATAAAAAAAAAAAAAAAATAGAAAAGGGTATGGAATTATAAAATGAATGTTTTTCATTCGAATTGCAAAAAATCAGTAAAGTCAGGCGAATGCCAATATGCCATTTCGCCTATACTCAATATCCTCATCTGCCAATACATAGACACAAACAAAATCCTTATCCGCCTTTGTAAACTTCTAGCAAGGAAAAAGAATCAGTTTACCCCTTTAATGTTGGAACATTAATAGATAAATGTGTGTGTAGATTATATATGTGGACTATTTTACAATAGTTAGTTATGACAAAATTATAGCTACCATAACTTGTATAATCTGGACTATTCATTTTTAGTTTTATATCCACATAATTCATTGAGTTCACTTTATATTAAACTGTAACTAAAATTTATACATTAGCAAATTTGTATATTAGAATTTTGTATTGGCTTTATATTCCACAAATCCCAGTTAATGGTGATAATAAAAAGGGATATTATCTAAGATAACCCTGACATATAGCCCTTTTTCCCAAATAACCCCCACATTGTCACCCCTATCGCTGATAACCCTAAATTTGTAATTTGTCATTAAACATGATGGAATTACAAGCGGCGTTAACTTAGTTTGACTTTGAATATGTTTTGGCGTCATTTAAGAAGGTGTTTGAAGGCATTAAAGGTGAAGAAACTGGTTTGGCGTCCTATTAGTGGTTTGTCGCCAACAATAAAACCTTTGAATTGTGCACCAAAATTAATTAACATCCTTTTGAATAGCCATCAACCACCTTCTTAAATGGCGGCAAACCCATCGAAAGTCAAACCACATGTAATTCCGTCATGTTTAATGACAAATTACAAATTTAGGGTTATCCGCGATAGGGGTGACAATGTGGGGGTTATTTTGGAAAAAATGATATATGTCAGGGTTATCTGAGATAATATCCCAATAAAAAAGAAAGGAACGACTTTCCATAAGGAAGAAGATGACTAAATAACTTACATTCAACAACAATTTGTTCTCCTTTTTTGAAAATAAAACTAGTCTTTTATCCAATTTTCTATTTAAGATTCAACTAAATTGACAAAGTTAGTCTATAAAGGTAAAGGGTTAAGATTTCAATAGTTGTAGTGGCTACAATTTTCTTGTAGGCATTGAACAAGCTATAGTGGTGCTCCGACATCTAATTGTCTGTAGAATTCAAAAGTTGGCACAAAATTTTGGTGCTCCGGCACCAATAGACGCCTTGTTTCACGTACTTTCAGGTGTTCTTTGGTGCGAAACAATACATTATTTCGGGCATTTTCTTTGTACTTCTCCTACACTATTAAGAGGGGTCAGGTATATCATATGTTTCTATAAGGGTGGAGAATCATTCTCATAACTTGCTTAGAAAATGGAATTATTTTGTGTTTTCTCAAGTCAAAATTAACCTACAAACTCTTGTTGGATTGTTTCTTGTTAACAACCAAAATTCAATTTTGTATTCTTCGTATTTCATAAGTATTACCAAGATACTCGTTGTTCATTTGTTGTTAGTGAGTCGATAAATAATTTATGAAAACATGTATCTTAAATGTGCTTGAAAGTCGTTTATTTGGTCACTCACTATTATATCCATACACATTTCTAACGTATAGTATATTGTTTCATCTATCTTCTAAAGGGAAGATGTTAGCTATAGACACAAGGAGACGATTGAGAAAAGAGAGTGATGAGTGAAAAGAATGAGGGACAACATTAAATAGGTAGTAGACTTAGACTTTGTTCATTTGGACTAAACTGAAAGTATATCTAAAAGAACATAGGCTTAGTCGGACAAAGCTATAATATAATTACAAGTGAGTAGATTATCGAGCTGAAATAGACAATTAAAAAATTAATTCTTTTAACCAAGTTGTAATCCATTATACATTATAATATACTTCATACACGTAGCATATCTCGAGAGTTGAGAAAGTTTTATCACTCCTTGTGAATTCCAAGTAGTTTGGCAGATTAACCTGGTGTAGTACCCTTAATCATTTTTTTAAAAAGGTAAGAAGAATCTCCTTGCAAGAAGGGGGAGAAATCGAGGATCTTTCTTGTAAGGGGTGAGAATCGAACCCTTTGTCACAGGGGTGGAATGAGAGTCTTAGAACCACTAGACCAATCTTAATCCTTGAGTCCTCGTAATCGTATTGGTACTAAAAGTGGGATATGTTAATATTTTATACTCCATGTGAATTCGTAGTAGCGTCGTATACAAGATGATACTTTGAGACAGATCGGAATAACTACGTAGTAACAATTTTTGTCGTTATTGCTCAAGTTTCACGTCAACTCGGACGTAAGTCCTAATGGAGTAATGGTATAGAAGAATTAAATTCTCATGTCGGTCTATATTGTCAATACAACTTGAAATGACCAACTTGATCTTGTCCACATAAGGACGACCCAGCCTTTTCGGTGCGACACCTTTTTACTAATTTTCAACGAAAACTTATAATTTTTGTCCCGAACCTTAACTTTCCTGCAAAAGCAAAACTTAATAATTTCATACTAAATTCACCGAATTTACGTTGAGAGTACTTAATAATGAAAACTTATATTTATATATTTACAATTGTATTAATTCTTAATAGATGTTACTTTTATTAGGAGGTCTTTGTTCGTTTGTAAAATTATTTTGTTTTGTATTATCACTTTAGTTGAAATTACATTCACTTTAAATATAATTAAATAATAATCTATACTAATATATTAAAGGCATTCTCAAACAAGGAACAATGTCACATACCTCTTAAAAAATTTCTATTAATGGAGTTTAACATAAAATTCTAATTTTGGTAGCTAAATGGCGACTTCACAGTATGCCGAGTGTACATAAAATCAAAGTGTTTACGAGCATTTGATAGGCGACCAGCTCCACAATCGATAAACAGACCTTCATTATTAGGTCATCATCATGAAGTTGATCTTGGTCAACCAAGTTCATCTAATCAGCATCATCTAAATCAAGCTCAACCCCCAAGAGTGGAGATAAGAAGGTGCAGATCAAGTGAGAGTTTTTCATCATTAGAGGATAATCAAGTTATTAACAACAATAATGATCCCACTCAAGCAACTAACGAGGAGCAAGAGAATAATGTAGACATGGAAATTCAGCAACAAGGACCTCTTTGGGAATGGGATGATTCTTGGATAAATTGGTACATAATTTGAAGGAAGCCATTGGTTCTCGTTTGAAGATTGACAAATAACTGCATCACACATTCTGGATGATAAGAATGATGTGGATGGATTCCTAATATAAATTTCAATTGGCAATATTAACAAGCTTTGGCAAGATTTGTATGAATATTAAACTATTATTATCTATAATTTTAATCTATTAGGTGTTAGACTGAAATTTGAAAATAATGCGTTTGTAAAATAAGATGTTCTTGTAGTTATAAAACTCAACCATGGATGTAGTTGTTCCATGCAATCTACCATCACATATGTACTCCCCTCCTCCCTTTCATGCTCCTCTTCACATCCCCTTCAAAACCTTCCATTTTTTACTACCATCATTTGCTGGAGTATTTTTAATTTCCATCACAATTATTGATCATTTGCTGCATGATAGTCGAAACAGAGTAGATATGGTTCAATTGGAATAATTGGGGGAAATAACCCTAATTTCTTGTAAGATTGGAGAATACTCCCTTACGGTGGTTGTTCTTATTATTCATAATATATAACCTAGAGTACAAGGAGACCTAATTCCTATAAATACATAGGAACATGCTATCCTTGGTACGAGATACAGAAATACCAAGGAAATAAGATAAAGGATCAAGATCCTTCATCACGAACTCAGAACTAAGAAGAGCAATGATATGAGTCTTGAGATCATCAGACGAGCTAGTAAGGTTGATGCCATCAACATAAAGGATAAGATAAGCAGTATCTGAGCCCCATCTAAACATAAATAGAGATGTATCACACTTGCTGTTTTGAAAACCCAAAGAGAAAATAAAAGTCATAAGCTGCTAATACCAAGCCTAAGGGGCCTATTTTAGACCATAAAGAGACTTTCAAAGAAGACACACATGCTTATGTTTGTCAGGATGAACAAACCCAGGAGGATGATGCATGTAAACATTCTCTTGATGATCACCATGAATAAAAGCATTCTTCACATCTAAATGATGAATAGGTCAGTGCCTATAAACTGTCAAACTCAACACAGTACGAATAGTAGTAGGGCGCACCACCGGACTAAATGTCTCAACACTATCCACCCCAACCTCCCGACTTTTACCATAAGCCACTAAACAGGCCTTATAACGTTCAAAAGTACCATTTGATTTCTCCTACTTGTGAGTAAAAACCCATAAGCAACGAATAATATCAGCATCTGCAGGGCGCGGAACCAAATCACAAGTACAAGTGTCAGTCATAGCATTATATTCATCACACATGGTGTTATACCAGTTAGGATCATCAATAGCACTCAAATGAGAACGAGGAATAGGAGAAATGTGAGGAGGGGATGAAGTAACTAGAGCAAGGCTAGCATATATTTAGAATTGGGATTGAAAATGCCGGATTGGGAACGAGTCCACGTAGAACGGATTGGCTGGGTGGGCTAGACAATAGGCAAAGAAGAATAGGGGAGATAGAATTGGGCTTGATTCTGCGTCAGGGGCCCAGACGCTAGTCCAGGAGAGGGGGGAAGGGAACGCTGAACCGGAGAGGAGGGAGAATGGGGGGTCTGATGGCCTTGGGCCGCAGAAGTTTCAGCAGGCCTTTATGATTGCCATTCCCATGTTGCTTACCATAACCAGTACAATGGCCACCACTACCAGGAGAGTAGGACTGCTGCTGGGGGGATGACTCGACGGCGCAGACGAGGAGCACTGCGTCAGAGGGAGTGATGGTGTTTCAGCCTTCTCACGACTAACTCGATCAAGTTCGAGCATGGAAACAGCTTTATCAAAAGAAGGAAGAGGAGAAGATTGTTGGATTGATGTAGCTACCATACGATAATCGGAATTTAATTTTCCTACCAATTGTAAAACTAATCGCTCCTCAGATATAGCATGATCAATGGTGACAAGTTGAGTAGAAATAGTTTTGAGAGCTTGGCAATAATCCGCAAGAGAAGAAAATTAAGAGAGATGAATATTACCAAATTGATTCTCAAGATGCATCACATGAGTGCCCTTATTGTCCTGAAAAGTGAAAAATATTCCTAAGACGTTCCCACGTTTCCATTGTCGTGGACTTGTCATCACTAATTTTGAGAAGAAGATCGGTGGAGATCGTGTTGTACATGCATGGGCACACAATAGCATCCAAACTATCACATAACGCATTATCAACATCCGACGGTCGCTTGATCTTGGGGTCTATATGATCAAGAACATTGTAAACCTTTGTCGTATTGCAGAAGAGTGTAGCCCAGGGTGAATATTAAACTTTTTCGACATCAAAAACCAAGGGAATCAAGGCCTTTACATTGATATGCATGAGTTACCAACGGCGGTGGGGGAGTTGCAGCGTCGGCGGGCATGATGGTAAAGAAGATGAAGGAGATGAGATTAGAAGAAGCCTGATACCATGTAAGATTGGAGAATACTCCCTTAGGGAGGCTATACTTATTATTCATGGTATATATACTAGAGTACAAGGAGACCTAATTACCATAAATACATTAGGCTAATTATGTATACAAAGATACTTAACAATTTACAATATATGTACTCTAATATTTCTATCGACGCATAAATTGCAAAAAAAATAGGAGAAATTATGGAGGGAATCATAAATTACCTTGGTCGAATCGGGTTGAATTGTGATGGGCAATACTTGAATAGGAGGATTTAGATGAGATAAGCTAAAAAAAATGATATCACAAAATGGAAAAAAGAGTTAAGCAAGATAGTTTGTACGGTGACTATGGAAAGGGGTGGAAATAAAAAGGGGGGGTCAAATGCCTTTCTTAGTGGTCAACGTCGGAAGTGGCTTGGTCAACATTGGAAAACTAGTTAAGGTTTATCTCACAAAAAAAATTAGTTTAAGGCTTTAATTTGCAAACAAAGTTATAAAAGGTTGTTTTTCAGAAGAAAAAAAACCATTATAAAAGGTTGATTCCAGCAAATTTTGGGTCATTAACTCAGTAAATGCTGGAAAATATTGGTTAACACCGGAATAACATTATTAGGTTTCTTCTGACAAAGTTTTTTAGGTTTAAGGTTTCTCTTGACAAAAAAAATTAAAAAGTTGTTTCTAACAGAAATTTTTTATAAAAGGTTGTTTCTGGAAAAAAATTGCTTATAAAAAGTTGTTTCTGACAAAATTTTTAATAAATAATGTATCTTAATTTTCCTACATGTTAACGATGCTGATGCATAGCGCAAATTAGATCCTGGGGAAGGGAGTAGGATGAGCATCCTACACCTTCCCCTAAGTGACGTCGTTTTATTAGTTTTAGGAGAGCCAAAAATTTGGCTGGCTTTTGGCAGTATTTTGAAAGTGGGCCAGCTCCCCCATTTTTGAAAGTGGGCCAGCAATTTTTTTGATGTACAAATGCATATGGTTTGTTGTACAATAATATACGAGTGTACATTTTGTATTTTTCAGTGATCAAAGTAATGACCATCAGTGTACATTGTGATTTATCCTTATTGCGTTGGTTGTTGTACCTTTTTTTGATTACTAGCTCCACCTATAGTTGCATTTCGTATTGAATTGTACATATTGAATTTCATCAGTGAACGAACATCAACACACCAGTGTACAAAGAAACAAAGATTGCAAATTACTCACTTGACATCAGTTTCAGGAATTGGGTTACTTTCAGCTGGGGGGGCTGTCATTGTACATTTTGATTTTGTTAATGAACAACCACGAAGCCAAGAATGTACAAAGAAACATAATAGAATAAAAGTATTCATTTGGCATCCTAGTTACAACAATGTAAATAACAAGAATGTACAAACAAACATCCCAGTAATGTACAATCAATTTCGCTTAATGTACAACAATGTAAATAATAAGAAGTATGATGGCGGTTGACATCAAATCAGTTATTAAATGGTGAACAGTAACTGTCAAATCAGTTACTTTTTGAATTTTCGACATGTACACTGGAAGTAAGGGAATGTACATTGGCTATCAAATCAATTACTTTTTGCATGTTCATTGGTGCGTTTTATTCTTCTTGCCTTGCGTTTTGGAGCTGGTGTAGGATGCTCATCCTACACCTCATACCAACATCTACGGATTGGATGCATAGACAGTTAAGATAATAGTAAGGTCCCACATATGGAGTATCTTTGCTGATTTGGTCCTTATCTAATAAGCACCCAAACCCTTCTCTTTGGTTTCATTAGCTGGAAGAAAAATGGAAGTACGGATTTAGTTGCCACGATTTTTGGCTTGATCTAAGGCATGACAAAATGAAGTTCTTTTTTTTCTTCTTTTAAGGTGAAGTCATGGATAGATTTACGACCTACATGCGCCTAGATGAATACACGGCTAAGGAAAAACATCGGTGAGAAAGAAAATATCTCACAACTGTAAGCAAAAGTTCATACATTAGGAGAGGAACAAAGGAAATCCATGAGATGATCAAAGATTACACGAATGAAACTGAGAGAAATCAGCTTAAGGTTAAATCTTCATTTAGGCATGAAGATAAATTGGAATAAATCCAAGTTTACTAAAACAAATTCAAGAATAAAGATATGTATCATGGGAAAATAGAATCCGTAAAATAAAGCCTAGAATAAATCAAAGATTATTTGCAAACCACGATAATGGATCTCAATTTTTGAAACTTGGTGATACATGAATTCCAGGGATGAAGACATGAAGTCAAAAGATTCAGGATGAGTCTATACAAGAATTAGTTGTTCTGTTACATCAACACCACACAACCCAAAATTTACATTTGCTGGACAAGAGAAATTAAATTACTCGACCCATTTTATCTACCAGTAAAAAAATCATATTACACAATTTTCTTCGAGCCGGCCAACAAATTACGAAAGCCTCTTGTTGCTATCAACTCTAGATAGCTCAATACTTTCTACCAATCATCATCAAGATTAGCACGGTGAAAGCACAAGACAGTACAGACAAATAAGAAGAAAGATGCAAATTCAATGACCATTGCTCCTGTTTGTATCAGATTAGCATGTCTAAGAATTATAGGAATTGCAATGCTTCCCACAGCAGAAAATCCCGTCAAGAACTTAGCGGCATCTATCCAGCTGCAAACACACAGACACAAGGGATAAAAATTTGTCTACAGAGGGCAAACAATGATATGCTTAAAAGATCACCTATCTTGTGGGTCAATCGCAATGTAAAACTGCCAAACTGAACCCCTACTACAAATTTCATTCAGAGAACATAGATGAAATTAGCAGGGATGTTTTTAAGCTATTCCCTCTATCTTATACCTAAATATGGTTGAGACCTTGAAGAAGAGAGCACTTGCTTTTTTATCTCTTCTGAGCAAAACGAAAAATTCAAATTATTCACTCGTCAACTTAATTACTCTACAAGTAATAGTGCAAGGCATCAAATCTTATGGTGTTCCAATTCCTCCGTACAGCATACAAGAATTTACAGGGACAAATTATCAATTGAGTTCCGGAAAAGGAGACAGCTCATTATAAACATGGCAAACTAGGTCTACCATTTCCAGTGGGATGTAGATATTCATAAATTCATCTTGCACACCAATACCTACAGTCTACAAGGATCTTGTTAAATCTGTGAATATACATAGATAACTTAAAATTCATATGCTCCAGGAGCTGTATTTAGTCAATCCACAAGACATTCTAGGCTCACCATCCTCTCCCACATACTTGTACCTAATAATGGTAACTGACCTTGCGAATAATGCAATGGAACCGGCGTAAGGGAGAGGACTAGAGGAGTACTATTGTTAGTACATTATCATTCAATTAGAGGTTAGCTTGAGGAATAAGTTAGAGAGTAAGGGTTTTAGGGAGAGAAGCAATCCTATGAATACAGGAAACTAGAAAGAGAGAATCATGCTGAATATTTGTGAGGTTCTTCTTAGCTTTAGTTAGCTCTTTTGGGAGAGAATCAAGGCTTTCGAATGCTTAAAATCTATCTTAAGCTCCAGTAATCTTCAGTTTAGCAATTAAATTTCAGTTTCATTTCTTAATCTGCTTTTAACCTGCCATAGAAATGTCAGTCTAATACAAATCAATACACGAACCACCACTATTATATATATATATAGCATAGCATAGAGTAATAGTCTTA
This sequence comes from Beta lomatogona, assembly GCA_947646795.1. Lineage (NCBI taxonomy): Eukaryota > Viridiplantae > Streptophyta > Magnoliopsida > Caryophyllales > Amaranthaceae > Beta > Beta lomatogona. The sequence continues at coordinate 436,289 of CANSNZ010000314.1, read as the reverse complement.
CCCTCCACCATCTCGACTAACTAAGAACTGTGTGGATCCACCTCCAAAGAACAAGCATGGCATAGGGACCACCACGTACATGAGAGCTACAAGCAACATAGCAAAAATCATCAACATGCAACTAAAAGTACAATGAATTTTCTTCTTTAATGTAAAGTGCAACACACCTGACAGCAACGGCCACCAGTTACCATATATTGCACAAGCCTGCATCAAACCAAAGGAATTACAAGGAAAAATGAGATAATTGTTTGAAATAGATCTGGAAAGCTCTACAAGAAACTAGCGAGATATATTGGACTAGAACCGACTCCAGTGAAATACTAAGTAGCCCTATAAAAGAGAGAAGATAATCTCTTTGCAATCAAGGTCAAGTAGACTCCTATCAATTGTAGGGATGATGGTAAATATATTTAACGCACACATACACCCCTCTTGTTACCCTTTGCCTACCACATATGGTACCTGGTTATGATGTGGTATTATATGATAAATCAAATCCCTACAGCCTATAGACTGAAACTAATTCATTGCAATCAATGCAAGCAGGAAGATACCAGGCAAACAATGACATGAATAGATCAGGCAAGCAAAACAAATTATTCTCAAAATAAACAAATTATTCAACTGTTGAAGCATACAAGTACAGAACTACAGACACGAATGCAACAGAAAATCTGATATTCCAGGATTTAGAAAATTAGAGCTCCACAACTGTTATAAAGATTAGAGAGGGTCCAACTGTATACTATGCAATCCAAAACTTAAGACAATAAGGAAAAGAAAGAGTTGCACAAAATCCTTAAAAACACCAAACTGCAGTACTGTACTACTATTTACAAAGAAAAAAGGAAAACGTGTCATATGAAACCTTTCAAAACGCAAGTTCAGTGAGATGGTATCCTTTCAATGGATTTGTCTAAAAGCACCTTATACCACCAATTTAAAAAAATAACAATTTACTACTGGTTTCCAGCCAAAAAAGGTCGATTCCCAGCTATTTTCGTCGCTCTTTCCCTTCTTTCTCACCTCTTCTCTCTCAATTATTCTTCTTCCATACTCCTTGTACATCAAATCCGCAATTACAATTAAATGAAAGGAAGGAAGAACCAAAGGGTTCTCTGTTAATTTCTAACCTCCCTGGTCTTCATTGCCATCGTATTGAAGATGGGGCACAATTCTCTTCACATTCCACCATGTCTTCAACATCCAAGCCCCAAATATTGTCACTAGTTGAGGGTTCCCTAGAAATGCCATAAATTACCCCCCACAAACTCAAATTAGAGTTAGACTAACTAAATGGTCTAAAAAACCTCATTACCCCCAATAGCAGACCCAAATTTATTACAAACTTCTCCAGTAGGTACTTCAGGCTTCAGCCATGACAAATATGATGACATGATAGTGACTCTAATTTATCTGATCTATTTGTCTCCAAGGAGATGTCAATCCATATTCAGTCTTCTCCTCCTAAGCTTCCAATCTGTGAATTAGCTCTAATCAAATAATGTTGTTACTCTTTCTCATCCAAAAGCTCATTTCCTATCAAGTGTTCATATATTTTCGACTGTAATATCCACTTCCAACAGAAACCTTCTATGCCAACATAAAGCTACAAAGCCCAAAAGCAAATAAAAACTTGACATCTAAGATTTCACCAAGACTTAGTAGCCATCCATTTTGAGTCAGACATATATTTAAACTTAAATGGCCTCTTCACCTCAAACGTTGACCCGATGCAATGAAGACCTGAAATGATCCAATAATTTATGGAAAACTAATTTGGTGGACATCTGCAAAATGCTGTTCCCAAATGGTAAAGTAGGAAAAAGGATCGATAAAAGTTAGCACTGAAACTCTTGAAGGCTAAACCACAATTATATTGTCAGACATATAAATTGATCAAGAAAGAAAAAAATAAATGTATATACTCCTCCACTTCTGACTCTTTGATCCCCCCCCGAGTCCCATTTCGTCTTCCTATTTTTCTTATCCTACTTCTGCATCTCATGGTCTCCTGCCTTCCTGCCATTTCCTCCCTCATGCAAATTACCTAAATCTTACCTCCACTGCCACCATAAGAGATAAGGAATTGCAAAATATTACACTCAAAGGAAATAGGAATGCAATTACAGTAATAATGTCCGGAACTTTCTCTGCTGTTGTTGCTTGATGCCTCAAATTAGATATTTATTCATAAGAAGTAAACCCTAGAGTTGGTTTCTTATCTACATAAAGCTAGAAAGTAATACGGAACAAGTGGAAACTTGTTCTGTATTACTACCTGTATCTCAATTCCAAACCAAGTCAGGTCATGCCAACACCAATACTGCAAAATCTGAGCATCAAAAGAAACTAAAAACTTTACCAAGTACCTCTAAATACCAAATTGTACAGTTTGGTAAAGCTAAGAAGTAATATGGAACAAGTTGAAACTTCATTGAATCAAAGCAAGGAGAGGATGGGGGGAGGGGTGAAAAAGATAGGGGAACCAACCAGGGGTCCATGAGGGTGGTCACCGTTATTCTATTTGCTGGTGAGGAGGAAGAGAAGGGGAAAGGTCGTGGGCCTTATGGATCATGAGGAGTAAAATGGAGGTGACTGGAACAAGGGGAAGGTTTTTTTCAAGATAATGAGTCGTGTCTGCATATAAACAATGTCGACTATGTAAGTAAAGATTGACAACATCTAGCAGCACTTGCACCATCAACTGGATAATATCTATGGAATACATGCAAACTTGTTAATTTTCATATAAAAATTTATTTGGATTATGTTCTTTAAATTGCCTATCTTTATAACTGGATCCTGGCAAATTAAGTATCACACGGCAGCTACACGCCTATACAAGCTGGATGCAGTAATCCATCAAAGTTTATTTAGAAGATAGCAGTTAAGCTAGTAGCTCATGGTCCTTATATTCAATAATTTTATAGAACCAGAGAAGAAAAATATCATTAGAGAGAAAAGGAAAATAAATTAAACTCTCCCATTATTCCTTTTGAAAGTCATTCAAGCTATCCCCAACAACTAGAACTGAATGTTCGTAAAAGCGGCATTTTGAAATCAGAGGGCAAACCCCACTGTCCTGAAATGATCAAACAATCTAATCCAAATGTCCAATACCCACAAAGGGATAAGTAAGAATGTGAAAGGGGTGAAGGCCTATTCATTAGTCTTCCCAGGATAGAAGCATAGAAACATATAACAAAATCCTTCAGCTAAGAAGAAATTTGATGGGATTCAACCTGAACAGCAGCATATTAAACAGACCTCGACTGTAGCCTATAAAAGGAAACTTAGCCTTTCAAACAGTGTGGCAAGAGAGAAAGCACCACCTCCAGGAATTTAAATGCTAATTTGTTATAGCATATCTCCTTTGAACTCTATAAATTATCACACAATAACTAGTACTAGTATAACAACACATCTGAAGCTTACTTTTAAGAAGCTCTAGGCAGAAAGCCTGGGGCACAATAAAATGGGGACCCCGTTCCATCACACCTCCACAGGGGTAGCAGAGTGAAAGAAGTGCTCAGATGCGCCCCTGAAGCCACCTCGGACAAAATGCCAGGTTCTCTCTAAGGCCCTAACTTACCTCATTAATTTCACATACAAGATTTCATCTTGGATAGGCCATGTTATTACATTTCTTACTGTTGCAAAGAGGAAAGAACTTAGAACAGATCCAAAATGTACTCCTAATGTGATAAGGGGATCCTTCATTACTCCACACGTTCTAACATAAGTTTTCGTAGCCTTATACATAAGGTATGCCCTTCTTTGACATTGCCCACCAAAGCACCACTCTTGATACCGTATTATAAACATTCTCTAAATCAATAACTATCATGGGCAGATCTTTCCTCTTTCTACCTCACCCTGTAATATTTCATCATTTGTCTCATAGAATGTATGGCCTTAATGGTAGATCGTCCCAGCATAAACCCAAATTGGTTCTTTGCAATGCTCGTAGAATTCTTCAATATCACTCTCACACACATTGATTTTCACTTTTCAATAGGTAAAATCTTCCTCTCTCTCACTTGGTTTCTTGTTCTCAATAACCTTTGTCTTCTATTGTTCTCTTCATCAAGCGCACATTAACCAATCGATCTACCTATACTTTCTTTAAGCATTGAATAAACACATACCAAAAAAAAAAAAATTTGAGGCTACCACCATCTGGAAGCACCATTTCAGCAACCACCACTTAAGTCACCATCTTCACCAAGGTTGAAAACTCATAATAATCACCACAATCCCACTTCAACTTCAAGAAGTGTAAGGATGTCAACTGCCACAGCAAGATGTTGTTTCAAATGAGTAGAAGACCAGCCTTCTACCTTCACGATAATGTATAAAAAACCTAGCTGATGAAAATAGGTGGGAAGAAAATTTGTAAGTTGGGGATCAAGTGTCTCTTACATTACAGCACTATCCCATAAGCCCCTTTGAAAAGGTAGCTGCTAAATGGGAGAGGTTACTTACAAACTGGACTTGCCTCCTACAAAATTCAACCGATTATCCAAGTCTGTGAAACGTCCATTTGAGCTCAACCCTCTTCTAGTGCACTTCCTGCTCATCTATCCAACTTAGAATTGGAGGCCATACTAGCTCTGCCACATATGCGCAATGTCCCGAAGGGTTAGTCTCTTCGCACGGAAGTGTTGCTCAAGTGGCACAACTTACTTGATTATAGGCCACTTGGAAATTTTTCACCACTACACAACAGCACGACATTTCCCGCTTTTCACCTTGAGTCCAAGGTTAATATATTCACGTTGATGTCATAAATCAACCACACCCTATAGGCTATAGTGTATCTCACATATGCAAGGTGCAACAAGAAAAGACATTATGGATAGTGCTCAGTAATTCTGTTAGGCATGGCCAGATGGTTAAAGGAGTGAAAGTATTGCGACTGAATTGAAATAAAAGGGGAATGAGAGGAGAGAAAGTTCATTCGGTTGTGTGAGTGACTGAGTTCACCTTCAAGGAGCAATGTCAGACCGTTTAGATGTGTGGAAGCTTGTAATTATTCATTTCAGCAAGTTATCAAAATATATCTCCTTGTTCTTATTTCTTCGCTAATCTTCAATCTCTCATTTCTTCTCTTTGTTAGCAGACTTATCCCGTTCATTACTTATGTACCTTGAAATAGGTGATCTCCATAAGGAGAATAGAATCGTAGATATGAAATGAGATTTGACTACATATTGTAAAGCATAGATCATTGATTTTTCTCGATATCATCTAATGTATTAAAAAGTGTTGCTCCCTCTTTCCCTCACACCCTTCCCTATCTCCACTCTCCTCTAACCATGCCCTTGATTGTTGTCCCAAGTCCTGAGATACAATCTCCTCCAGAGTCCAGTGTCACAATGGCTTGCCTAGTGACGGATGTATATGGCCCTGCATGAGAACTTTCTCCCAATTTTTTCCAAAAATATATAGCTTTCATGTAAACAATAAAAGCAATTAAAACATTTATTTAAATAAGGAGCTATAAAAATTCAAGCGAAAATACCGAGAGACAAAATACGGAAGTAAAAACATTGTGAGCATCTAGCATCCCTGATTTTTACCCACTTTGACACCAAGTAAAATGTGTAGTGGCATATGTAGTATATATCAAGAGCCAACGAACAAATCCTAGCAAGCACACACATTTCTCTTTTCCCTTCCCTAAATCCTTTGACTTTCACTTTGGGTTGCATGACAAACCAATAGAATCACTCGGATACATCCATAGAAATAAATAATGCAATTCTTTAAAGAAGCAAACAACTCACACAATCACGACGACTTACCAGTATCTGCAACATGATGCTCACTGAGGATGTAAATGCAAGCCCACAAAGGCTGCAAATGTATTCCAAAAGAATAGTAAGTTCCACATTTTTGCAAAAATACATAGTTAAAAGAAGTAAAAAAAAAAAAAATCACACAAATGTCTCAATACTTACACTGATGATTAAAGCAATAATCAATTGACAGCAAGCCCACAATGCACCAAAAATAAAACAGTCAGCACAAGAAGCAAGATAAATCAGAATCATCAACATAATTACTCAATAAACCCAAAATTAAATATTCAGCTAAGACTTCTGTTTGTTACCACTGACACCAATAAAAAATTCTAAAATAAAATTGAAAAGGATATCACACAGGTCTTTCATATATACTTTCTTCAATCTTCCCCAATTTCTATAAAATCGTAAAATTGATGAAGTCAGTAAAACCCTAATTCCCTGCACCGCCCAATTTTGAACCATCCATATTTAAAACATTACATATAAGCAATAATTACGCAACAAAAAACATTGCGATAATTATCCAAGAAAATAAAATCAGGATCAAATTTTTTTTTTTTTTTTGGAAAAAGATATCAGGATCAAACTTAACAAGACGACAATTGAAATTGAGTGAAAGACAACAAAAAGATAATAATTGAACCTTCTACTGTCATCGCCATTGTTTCACAGAGATGAAAAGCAAAGAGTGATCAACAAATTTGCAAGCTGAAATTCCAACGGAGGAAACGAAAGTAAAATGAAAAGTAGACAGTGAGAACGTTAATAAGAACAAAAAAAAAAAGAGCCAGAAATGAAGTATGATTGTTTATTTTTGGAAAAATTGATTAGAACAGTCCTAACTATGACCATTCTGCCATTTATAGTCCCAACTTTTGATTATTCCTAAGTGGTCCCAACTATAGCTCATGGTTTATGAAAATAGTCCCAGTGGACTGGTGACCGGTTTTACAGGTTAATTTTTTAAAATAATTTTCCTTTCAGGTTTACACCATCTCATTCCTTCTCCCTCCTTCCTTCCATGCCATCCTTCTCCTTACCCCTCCCCGCCACCCCCTCCTTCGCACCGCCCTGCCACCCCATCCACCTCCTCTCCCTCTTTCTCCTCTCTCGTCAAGCCGTATCCATCACCAGGATCTCCTTGGCTCCTCGCACCACTTACACCTCATTTCCCAGAATGGCACGAATCACAAAGGATCCACACAAGATAAGGGGGGCGTGCTCTAAATTGTGTTTCACTTTCATTTTCTCTTTTTCCATTTTCTCTCTCCTAAAAAAGAGCTATCTATAATGACTAATGAGTCTATTATCCTGGGCTTCATCAGTGATGTTGATTCCATAGTTATCAAGAAGACAAGACCAAAAATAGGGCTTCACTTTCCTCACTCTTTCGCCTCACAAATTCTCTTTCCAAACTCCATAACCGCCAATTTGTAGCTCTTCCTACAACACATACGACTATATTCAACCCAGTCAAAATGCAGGATTCTTCACCAAATTGGGACGCCTAATCAAAGAGAAAGCAAAAATTGAGGTCGAGAAGATATTTTTCGGATTCTCAAAAACTCGCGATAATCTCGCTGTCATTGATGAACTTCTCTTGTACAGGAATCTCACTGATTAATCGCGTGCTCGACGAAGTCGAAGAGTTTTTTTTTAAAAAAAAATTCTCGTGTTTTTTGTATAATTAATATGCACTTTTATTAAGGTGAAATTTGGAGTTTTGAATGGATTTAGTCTCAGGTTTTACGAAGGTGGTGGTGGTTGGGTGGTGATTTGGGTGGGGTTTTGGGTTTTTTGCGGGGGATGTTTGGGTGTGCTTGGTGGTGGGTCGGTTTTTCAAGTGGGTGGGGCCTGGGGTGCCGGGCAAAAAGACGATGGTGGGGTCGTGGTGATGAGCGGCGGGGTGGTTTTGGGGGCTAGAATGGTGGTATCGAAAGTAGTGGTGGTTTTACCTGCTGTAGCAGGTCATTAACCTGGTGGGACCATTTTCGTAAAACATGAGCAATAGTTCGGACCACTCAGGATTAATCAAAAGTTGGGATTGAAAATGGCGGAACGCCAATAGTTAGGACTGTTCATATCAATTTTTCCTTTATTTTTCCAGTCAACACTCAACAACAACAACTAAAAATGTTATACACCTGGCTTTTTCTTTACTCAGCTAAAAATGAAATTGGATTGAATTATTTTGTAAATTTTTTTTATGGTAAGAATTATAATATTAGGAGACCTTACGCTCGACGAAAACTCCTAATGGGTCAGGTACAATGATTGAAGAAAGTGAATAATTATTACTCCCTCCATTTCTTTTTAATGGTTACACTTACATTTTTCACGCATGCCAATGCAAAACTTTGAGGATATATATCTTTAGTTTTGTATTTGTAAAAATTATAAAAAGTACATATTAATAAAATACATACTAAGACGAATTTAACAAGATCTCACATGACTATGTTTTTATTCATGTATAAATCACAAATGAGGGTCAAAGTGCAACTTGTGAATAGTGTAAAATGTCAAAGTGTAACAATTAAAATGAAATGGAGGGAGTATAAGGAGTAACATTAAAATTTAGTGTTTGTTTGGTTGCAATGGGAATTATTTTCCCAAAGAAATTTACAATTTGTGGGAATTTAATTCCCTTACGAAATTCCTAAGAATTAGTGTAAGTTGTTTGGTAGTCATAAGGAAAGTTGTAATTCATAGGAATTTATATAGGAATTGTGATTGACTGAGGGGAGGATGGGTAAATTAATTCCTACAATTTGTGGGAATTTCAAATTCCCATGAATTTTCATTGCCCTATTTTCCTCACTTTATGTCAACCAAACAACCACACAAATCATAATATTATGGGAATTTCTATTGCCTACATAATTTCTTGTATACCAAACAACCACTTAGAAGAAGAAACAACTAAGTGACCCACGTTGGCTACCCTATCAGCATTTCTTTGATTCATCATATGAAATAAAAAAACTGATATTAATAGTGTAACGTATTATGGAATCTGTGATAATTCAGTGTATGAAATTTAAAAAAATGTGTATTTTCAAAATAAATGAACTAGATTCATTTAGGTTGTGTTTGGGAACACAAATTTCATTTCAATTGTTGGATTTCAAATCTGGGAATTGATATGCTCATATTCAATTCTAGATGATAGCACTATGGTAGAGGAGAGAGAATAGTTATGGCAGGGGAGACATAGTGCAATAAGGTGGGAGAGAGAGATAGTAGAAAGAAATAGCTTTGCTTTAGGAGAAGTTGAATTTCAAATGACTTGATAAACCATGGTATTTCAAAACCCTCATCAAGATGAGGTTTCTGAATTATTTCAGAATTTGAACAAGTTCTTTGATTTCAAATTCCAACTTATCCAAACAATGGAATTGATACAAATCCAGCATTTGAAATGAAATTATGGCATCCAAACAGGCCATTATTATATTTATGAGAATTGAGGAGTGTTGTTTCGTTGTTGACAAGGGAGGAAGAATTTTCCATGAATACCACTTGGAATGCACAATGATTGAGGCCTAAGGGACACACAACTATAGAAGGGCATAACACATGGTAAACATGATCTTAATGATAGGTAAGGGGCTATGAGCTTAATGCAACATATAGTATTGAGTGGTAGAAAAATACAGGCAATATATAGTAAACTAGTATTTTGACCCGGGCGGTGTCCTGGATCAGTTACAATTATCAAATATATTATTATTCATAAATGTCATAGTTGATTTTATTAGCTTTTCATGATATTCTATCTAGTAGAAAATGAAAAATGGACGTTATGCCATGATAAGTTGTTATAAAAAAAACTTCTAAGGAATTAGGGACAAAAATAACAATTTAATGGAATTACAGTAAGAGAATGTTGTTACTTAATAAAAGTATTACAGATCAAAAAGATTTGACTACAATCTTTATGATTACATATAATTATAAGACTTTATTATATTTTACTTTGAAACATTAAGCATTGAAATTGTAGTGGATTAGTGGTTAAACTCTCACATTTCATTTCAAAGGTCATGTGTTCGAATCCTTGTAACTACACATTGTTAATATTTTAGATGAGATTATAAACATGTGTATTAGAAGCTTGAAACACTCGCAAGGGATCTTCATCTTATCTAATAAAAATAAACATGAATATTGAAACTTCTTAAATTGATATATTGAGAGAATTATAACTTCCTAGAAGTTTTCATTTCCCACAAAATGTATGAAGTTAATTATCTTATCCGACCTAGGTGAGTATAAATGGTCATGAGAAGTTACATTCCCCATAATTATTTAATTTTAAGAAAAAAACATCGTCTACAATCGATACTGCAGTAAAACAACATGGTACACCAAATACTTTTCTTAGCAGTGAATTGTCAAGTCTCTTACATAAAGAAATAGAAGTTAAAAATGCACATCCTATTAAAGAAGTCATAGTTGTAAATCTCCAAATGGCTAAAAAATGAGAATTAAAAGCTCAAATATGAAAAAAAAATCAGATTTAAAAATGAAGAAAATATTAGCTTGGTGTACGAGTACACTAAATGTATGCTAGTTTTATACAAAGAGAAATGAAGCTACTTTGAGAAATTCCAATGCATTTAATTTTAAAATTTAATTCTTATAAATTCAAAATTAGGAAAAGTAACAAGAACATTACAAACTATGGTCGTTCCACCATAAAAGGTCCCAAGTATAGAATATTCCTCAGCAGACCAACCTTTGCTATACATTTTACACACGTGGTCCCAGCAGGTAAATAACTTGTTGCATCTCTTTAAAAAAAAAAATAACTTGTTGCATCAAGTAATATGCACGTGTTTATCATGTGATCCAACTTTAAACCCTCTCCCCTACTTATTTTTTTTTGGGTGCAAACGATCCTATTTATGGGTTGTTCTCCACTCATCTCCCTCATCAATTAACTCCATGAAAATCTTCACCGTCACTTTGTCAGAACATCATAATTCCAACACCATGAAAATAAATGTTATGGACTAATGTCATCGATCACATATACTCGGATTTCCTGTATAATCATGTGGTTTTAGTATCACAACTGATTTTGAGGTAGTCTTAGCTTTAAGAACATTTCTTGATTGCCTATAAGGTCCTTTTTCGAATGAAATAAATCCTTGATTGAGTATATACTATTCGGAATTTAAGCCACAAGTCTTTCAGAATAGTAACAACAAATTCCATCACATGGTTATCTATAGGTGCAGGGTTCCCTTGCTTAGGAACAAGTACTTGTTTTAACAATAATTTACGGTCGAATTTTTTGTACATGTTACCTTTTTTTGGCAATTAGAGCGTTGCATTTCCAGGTTGCGAGATTTTATTGGAAGGGGTGTCCCGATCACTGTATACAAGCGTGTGGTGTAGGACGATATATGAAAGTTTGTTCCTTTTGACTTGATCTGAAGTTTGTAGAGGAAGTCAACTTTGTAATATTTTTATTCAAGACTCATTCACCAAGAAGCTATAAGATTTTGAATTTTACTAGAATGGGTATTCTCAACCTACTTTGTGACTTCATGTCAACAACAATTATAGTTAAGGCCTAAAAGAATGGCACGCGAAAAAGCCATGAAGAAAGATTATGAACATACTTTGTTAATACGTTTGTCATTTGGAAGGAAGGAGTTACTGCAATGGGTTAATCAAAAAATAAAAAGGAAAAAACATCTTCAATTTCAGCTGCAGGTCAACGGTCTAGTGGGACCACACATATAAAATGTGCAACCTTGCAAAGCAATATTCCGTAGTTGAAACCGTCAATACCGGACCATTTCAGCTGTTGGACAGGCTTGGCCCCGCAAAAGTCCGAGAAAAAAAAAATCACAGCTTCACAAATTCTTATATGTAGCCGATCACATGGCGTGGAAGAGAGCGTGCGTCACCACAGTCTGCCAACTCATATTCAATATGTTATGTGTCACTAATTTTTTCAGCGGAATTAAATTTTTGACTAGGAGTTGGAAAATAATTTTTCATCCCAAACTTTAGATAGACATTTGTCACATCAGTCTCCATATATTGGGAAGATACTAATTTAAGATGAAAATTTAGCTCGACAACTTTCTAATACTGGGTCAATTAAAATTTGGCTCTGACGCTCAATTCTAATGAAAATATATAGCCTTCTAAAAATGATATAACAGGTTAACATACGCGAGCGCGGCCACACGGTTTGTTGTTTGTTAACCACTCCGTTACCAAAACGACGAGTGGACGACTAAAAATTTACTTCAACTTCCTCCTAACTGGTCCATTACTAATTTTCCCAAAGAGGGAAGGAAAAAGAAAAAAAGTTGAAAACATAGGAAAGAAGTACTACTTCTAGTTTCTAACCCTAACCCTCGATTACAATTTACAAACCCCTCTACATGTATCATTTTTTCCATTTTTCTATCTTAAAATTAAACAAATCATCACTCACAATTTCGCATTTCCAGCTTCAAATTACCTCTTTTTTCTCCAATTATGAGAAGCAGCTACGAGAAGTAATAGAAAAAATAAACAAAGGAATTTCTCCGACTACACCAGAAAACTTGGATCTTTGAAGAATTCCAAGGTTTGTTTAGGATTAATTTTACTATCATACATTTTACGCTTCAAAATTGATAGTTTACATAGTATATTTCATCAAAAATTCAAAAAAAAAAAAGAAAGAGAATTTGGGGGTTCAGTTGAACCCACTGAACCCCCCTTTTAATGGCGTATATGGAAAAGGGTAATATTGTAAATAGTTCAGAGAAGCAATCACCATGTGAGAATGGTTTCATGAAAGCTTCTGGTATTTGTACTGAAAGTGGTGGGTCCCCCACAAAATGTAATGGTTTATTAGAGAAGGAGGTTGAAGTGAAGGAGGGTCTTTCATATGCAAACATTTTGCGCACCCGAAATAAATTTGTGGAAGCTTTGGGAATATATGAGGGGATATTGGAGAAGGAGAAGGAAAATGTAGAAGCTTTTATAGGGAAAGGGATATGTTTGCAGATGCAGAACTTGGGGAGGCTGGCGTTCGAGAGTTTTTCGGAGGCGATTAGACTTGATCCTCAGAATGCTTGTGCACTTACTCATTGTGGTATATTGTATAAGGATGATGGCCGCCTTGTTGATGCTGCTGAGGTATGATTGTCATGTTGTTTTAGTGTTAACTCTTTTTAGAATTGTATGGTTATGAAATGCTTCTAGTAGTGTGTGTTATGCTTTATGGTTCTAGTACTTGTGAGGGGTTTGTATACTTCGGACATTTCGTTCTAGGATGGAACCTTGAAAGTTTTTCACAAGCTAGATGTGTCGTATACTTAGATATGGATCCATGTCTGATATGGGTACCTGAGTCGTAGTAACTTAGGTCATGTTCAATTGTCAAATACTATATAGATTTTAAAATATTTTCTTAGGCTGAGATAAAAAGTATAATGATCGGAAATTCATAGTTATTTAAGTGCCTCTGAGTAGTTTCATGGGAATAAACTTGCCATGGTTCAAATAATTATGTACCATAGCTTATACTTCAAGATAATTGGCAAGAATGACTACTATTTAAATGAGTGTGATTCTTGGATATGAATTCCTTTCATAGTGTGCATTAACTAAATGAACTTGTACCTCCTCCGAGAATCCAGCCATACAATTGCAGTTCTCTTTTGGAAAGCATCCCTGGCAGCTGCATTACAATTGCCATTTGGAGTGAGCGAGTCAATTTAATAGCATGGGAAGGATGACATGACCTTTTTTGGCTTCTTTCAATGCTTTTTTATTTATATGTGTGGAAATGCTATCTTTATTTGTATTACTCAAGCAGAAGGGGGAGGGATGGTTGAATGGTGACTAGTATTCGAGTGCAAGCTGTTGGATTATATTCCAGCTATTCTTAATCTTTGTTGGCTGTGAGATTTACATAGTGGCAGAACAGAGGTCTTTTTTTGTTCATATGGTAATGATCTGAGGAAGAAAAAGCGGTTCAGAGTTTATTTGCAAACATTTACTTTCTTTCTTAGTTTCTCAATTTATTTTCCATTTATCTCTCTCTGTGTGTGTGTCTCTGTGTGTGTGTGTGTGTGTGTGTGTGTGTGTTACTGAAGATACTAGTATTAAACTTGCTTTCGTTTCTTATGGTTTATATTTTATGGTGCACTGTAATTTATTTTAAGATGCTTGCCTTGTATGAGTTTTGACATCTTTATTATGTAATCATGCACTTAATTTGATGTTGCCATATTCTAATTGGCAAATGTTCTTTTGAAATTTGTCCAAAATTTACGAGTATTATGTTGGCATTACTAGTTGCTGATTTTGAACATCAGCATTAGTGGATTAACAATAGCTTCTTCTTGAAAGGATTTTAGACCCTTAACTTATTTTTTAGTTTAAAACTATGATTTTAATTATATCTGGGGGAATCTGTGCCTCCCTCTCTTCCCTCGTTAGCAATTCATCATTGCAAATTTTTAGCAATTTGACTCTAAGATACCTTTCTTTCATTGGAACTCTGATCTAAATAGGTTTAGATAGCTGATGATTGTTGGTGGGTTCCGTGCTTCCTTCTCTTTATTTTCTTCAGCAATTTGTTATTACACTTATTCTAGCTTTGTAATTTACGCTTCATCCAATTTTGTCTGCCTTGTCTTGACCTTTAAGATCTAAGTTAGCCAATTTGAACAACCAAATCATTAGGAAATAACATGATTTATTGTTGAAGTTACTTATGTTCTATTCATATTGTAAAACATTTTTTTTCCTTAGAAACTCAAATCGATACACTCTCGAGTCTCGATAAAGAGAGTGTTATATTAAGGGGGTGTCTCTTGGCGTTCGGGTGGCCCAAGGAGGAGAAGTTCAACTTCACGCCTCTGGGGATAAACTAATCTCTGTGCTCATCGCAGATGAGGGCATTAAGGAGTAGTCGCCCCTCTTGTTAAGCTGGTAAATGATGTATGACATTGTCTTCAGTGCATAATTTGCTCTATCATAATCTTTTTTGGTAGTTTGACTTATGGATTGATAATTTTTGTAAAATTTGTGTATCCTTCTTTACAACCAACTTAAGCCTTAAACGATATTTATTTCCACTTGATTTCCTCTTGAATACAGTTTTAAGTCACTGTAACAAACTCCTCTTGTTTGCATTGGGTTACATGATTTTGTAGGGCCTAATGAGATAGTGAACAGACAAGCAAACTGGAAATTTGGCTGTGAATTACTCTTTTGCCCTTGATTTTTTTTTTTTTTTTTTGGGGGGGGGGGGGGTGGTATCATATATCCTTCTTTTTCTGTGTAAAGATTCATATGCTTCTGTTCTGCATCAACAGTGGAGAAGTGAAAAATAAGCATATCTTGTCGTGATTCCCAGAAACTAGGTCGTATCTTATCTTCACTTTTTAAGTCATTGAGATATTATTTTGTGCCTTCTACAGTCTTATCAAAAGGCTCTTAGAGCTGATCCATCATATAAACCAGCGGCAGAATGCTTAGCCATTGTACTGACTGATATCGGGACAAGCTTAAAGCTTGCTGGAAATACTCAAGAAGGGATTCAGAAATACTACGAAGCTCTCAAAATAGATCCACATTATGCTGTAAGTTTACCTTCTGATGTTTTTCAAGCATGTGATTTTTTAAGAGCTAGTGGTGTAAGCATTTATATGTTATCTGCAGCCAGCATATTATAACCTTGGTGTTGTCTACTCTGAAATGATGCAATATGACACTGCACTCACATGTTACGAGAAAGCGGCATTAGAAAGGCCTATGTATGCTGAAGCTTACTGCAACATGGGTGTCATATACAAAAACAGAGGGGATCTGGAGTCTGCTATTACATGTTACGAGAGGTAGCTTGACTCTGACTCTGTCCTTGGTTTATCTTCATTTTTTTTGCTTGTGAGAAGCTGTGCATTCATAAGGATCTATCTCTAGTAGTTACTAGTAATTTAAGAATTTTGTCAGAGATAGTCTCGCTGCTGAAAATGAAATAGTTATTGATCATGGGTAAGGCTGCTTACATGTCAAGGGGCAAGAATCTTACCGGTGGTGGTTGTGTCTCAGCGATAATAAGAATTGTACTTAACTGGTCTTCTTTTCCACGCGCTCTATAGATATTTGTACTATAGTCAATGTTTATATATCTGTATGACTGTATGAGTTATACTGCAAATGTTCATCCTTCCAAACACTCCGTAAATGATCATACAACGTCAATGCAGTGTTTTCAAATGTATTCATTTTAATCTTTGGTACTATTTTGTCTGATTCAGGTGTTTGGCAGTGTCTCCAAATTTTGAGATTGCTAAGAATAATATGGCAATAGCGTTGACTGATTTGGGAACAAAGGTAGGTGGCGATTTAGCATTTACCTTTGTGCTTTAATATCTTGTGAGAGTTTTCATGTCATGTAGTGATTCTAGCTTGAAGCTTTTATTTCCTGTAAGAAATTGACATTTGAGTTCTTCAGCATTGTTTTACATAAATAATTGTCATTTGATGAGGTACTTCAAGGTTGTCTTTACTGTATTTACATCACATTTTACTCTTCTCATCTCAAAGATACTATCACTCTTCTTTTTAGGCTATTATGCTGGTGTCCCCCCTTTTGAGGCTTTCCTTAAATTGAATTTCTGGCGGTTATGGTATAGTGTAGCCCACCTTTTCTCTAACTATGTGCTTTTGCCAGTTTTGCACACTTTGAAGAGACTGGTAGATTATGTACTTGTGACAGATTTGTAATTGGCCTCCCTATAGAATATTAAATGCTAAAATGCTAAACAGATGGAATTTTGCAAGTACGTATTTATCATCAGTTGCTTTACCTCTTTCTCACAATTCTCTTACTCAGCTATAATCTTGAGTTTACAAAGATATTGGGGTATCTTTGGGAAATTGTTCTGTGGCTATTGATCAGCTGTCGTTGCTAGGATTCGAATTCCTTGATTTTCTGGAATCTCATTCAATATTCCCCTTTTCTGTGCTATGATTTTTTTTTTTTTCTGGAGAAGTTTCTCAAAACACTAATTAATCATCAATTCTTTCTATTCAGGTTAAGCTCGAGGGTGACATTGAACAAGGTGTAGCATACTATAAAAAAGCTTTGTACTACAATTGGCATTATGCTGATGCTATGTATAACCTTGGTGTTGCATATGGTGAAATGCTGAAGTTTGACATGGTAAGTTACACTAGAAGGGTCATTGTCTCTTCATGAAGCATAAGATCCTTTCCAAGCCTCTCCTGCACTCCCTCATTATGTACCTTTTGCTTTAATGCTCTCTGTTAGTTCATGGTGGATTACTCATTTCAACTAATTATTTTGGGAAAAAAAATATTTTCAAGTGTTTGAAATTTTATACTTCCTTTTTTTTTTTTTTTTTTTTTTTTTAACTGTAGTTTTAACTTGTCCCTAAGAAAAAAGTGGAAGTAATTGCGTGTTAACAATATGAGCTGGAATGGCCAGCTTTCTTTCCGTAGAAACTTTCTAGTCTCTTGATCTTGAGGATAATGTGTTCTTTTTGATGCAGGCAATTGTGTTCTATGAACTTGCTTTCCATTTCAATCCCCAATGTGCAGAAGCATGCAATAATTTAGGGGTCATTTACAAAGATCGTGAAAATCTTGATAAGGCAGTCGAGTGTTATCAGGTAATTGTTTATATATTGTGCCTCCCATGAAACACCTCAGTTATTCGTTATTGTTGTATGGCCAGAGATCAATAATTTTTTTCTACTGCATTACAGATGGCTTTGTCAATAAAACCGAGCTTCTCCCAATCTCTGAATAATCTTGGTGTTGTTTTTACAGTTCAGGTATATTTTACTGTTTTCTATATTGACTTTATATATATGTATGTGTGTATGTATATATGCGCTTATAGATACTTGGTATTGAGTCTTTTCTCGCGTGGCAGGGAAAAATGGATGCTGCTGCTAGTATGATTGAGAAAGCCATCATTGCAAATCCCACTTATGCTGAAGCATATAATAATTTAGGTATGTGCTGTCATGATGAATTATGTGTAGACTTAAGTTTATGATCCCCCAACTCCCAAGTTTGCGTCCCATCGTTGTATCCATAGTTACCTGGACTCGGCTAGGAGTGTCGGATATGGGTACGGATCCGAGTGTCGGGTACGACAATTCCAAAAAATCAGGACACGGGGACTCTGTCCGAAATTTGGACACGGGTATGGGTACGCGAAAATAATATGTTATAATATAATATTTAGTAATTAATCGGCTAATTTATATTTTATAATATATTAATAAAATTAAAGTATTTGTTGAAAAGAACAACTTAGCCATACTGCCATAGGCTAAGAAGAAAAAAAATGTTTTAAGAAAAGAAAGCAGGACAGAAAAAGGAAAGGAGAGAAGAAAAATTAAAAAGAAAAAAGAAAAGAAAAAGAAACAAGTCACGTGGACTTGTGACAAAAAGAAAAAGAAAAAGAAAAAGAAAAGATGAGAAGGTCTCAGAAGAAAGTAACGGAACAGAAGATCGAAGAGAGAGAAGGAGAGAAGAAGAGAAGGAAGAGAAGTGAAGAAAGACGACACTTACCGGCGAGTTCGAAGCTCCGGCGGCGAGTTCGAAGCTCCGGTCGGCGAGTCAAGGTGAGTTATCCTCTTTTCCTCTTCTTCTCTTCTTCTCTTCTCCTCTTCGAACTCTAGGGTTTAGAGCCGCCGTGTCCGAGTGAACTTTGCCGGATCCGACACGTATTTCGTACCGGTGTCGGCGTCGCGTCGTACCGACACCGGTATATGGCAAAATTTGCCGAGTCCAGGTAACAGAGGCTGTATCCTGATGTATGTACTAAACTACTAACTGATATTACTCTGATAATCATCATTAGACACGTGCTGAAATTTACTAAAAGTGCATGATCAAGTAGGAGTTACTATATCCTGCCGAAGTTATTATATAACAGTGTAATTAGTAGTTAATTCTATTATTTCCTTTTTCTGGTCGTTGTAGACGACTTGAAGGTATTTGAAGTTTCAAACCAATGAAGTTTAAATTTTGGGCCGTTTTAGGGGCTATGCTGCTCTATTAGTGTTTAGTATACTGCCAATAAGAGGTTTGGTTCAGTTTGTTGGGTTTGAATGATATTCTATCTTCAGTTTGTTGGATTTGAAGGGTACATTTAAAAGTCTCCATGAGAGTGCAAAAATCTGCAATGAACTGATAAAAGGGAGAGGGGCTTTTTAGGAAATAGCTTTATATAGATAGTAGCTTGCAGAAGAAGATAGTTTGTTAGAGTAGCTCTATTAAAAAGGCGCATTAGAGATAGAAAAGCATGTGGCAAATTAATGAGTATCTGGGTGAACTTTTAAGAGTTCTTTTGGAAGAGAGCAAGCCTCTCGAAAGCTTGAATTATCTTTATTCTACATTTCTACTGTCAAATTCCATTTTATCAATCAAATATCTGTTTTACTCCTTAAATATCTTCTTTTATCTACCTTAATGATGCTAGTTTATTACAAAATCATGACTCAGACATCATTAATTATCATATGCAATTGATGTCAGCAGCAGTCAGTCCATCTGGTGTGATCCCTCTTAAGCATGCTTTATCTTTATTGGATGAAGAGTCTTTTGAAGGAGTTGATGCTCTCGATGTTTATAGTTCATTCCAGAAATTGTTAATTATAAGTGTTGTTGAATCATAGCAGTGATATATATGATGATTCAACTGTTATGGATATTCAACCCCCCCCCCCATGTTGAGGGTTTGGGCAGAGGACAGTTCAAGAGGAGAACATCTGTATCTAGTAAACTTGTTTTTGAAAAAGTGATGACTGCTATGCTTGTAATAACCTTCTTTATAATCTCATCAATGGTATTAGGGGTGTAAGTGGACTGCGAAAAGTCCAATCCAGTCCAGTCCAAACTTATCGGACTGGACTGGACTGGACTGAATTTTTTTTGGACTGGACTCGGACTCAAATTTTCGAGTCCAAATATTTTCGGACTGGATTTGGACTCACCCCTTTGGAGTCCAATAAGTCCAGTCCAGTCCAAAAATATTTTTATGTATAATATATATTTAATATTTATATATATAATGTATATATATTTAATATTTATATATATAATATAAAAGATGTATGTGACTTATTTTATGGAATGGATATAGTGAGCTTAATTTTTCAAATTCAATTATGAGAAAACGTTGTGAATCATTGAATCTAAAACGAGGAAAAAAATAATATAATAATCGGACTGGAATGGACTGGATTCGGACTCAAGAAAAAATTATCGGACTGGATTGGACTGGACTCAAAAAATATTTGGATCGGACTTGGACTCAATTTCTCGAGTCCAAAAAATTTTGGACTGGATTTGGATTTGGCAAAGTCCAATCCAGTCCAATCCACTTGCACCCCTAAATGGTATCACCTCTATAGCTAACCTTGATGCTTCATAAGATAGACTTGTTATTGGAGAAGGTTAGTTTGCTCACTTTGTCGTGTAATTTTCATGGTGCCACATTTCCTTGTTAAAAATAGCTAGTTTTGTGGTTCTCTAGTAGGTTTGTAGATGTTTTTGAATTTTTGTAGTACTATTGAATCATTGCACGTGACCTGGTATTATATATCTGTGAAGCTCGGACTCGGCCAGCCAGCCTGCCGTACCGGTGTCGACGCGACGCGACACGACACCGGTGCCGACACGGAATCCGGACTGGACACGGGGAAGAGAAAGTGAACGCGACATCGATTACCTCTAAACCCTAGATCTGAAAATTGACCTAGAAATACACGATTTTATTTCTTGAGATATTGTGGCTTTTACCCGGGAGGGTGAGTCGTTTACAATTGTCAAAATTTTTCGTCATGATAAGTCATCTTACCGGCCACTTCTCCGGCGACGGTAGAGGAGAGAGATGGAGGTTGCTGCGTGCTGCCGTGCCGGAAACCCAGATGGTCAAGATCTCTCTTTTTTTTTTTTATCTAATAATTTAATGTGGGGGGTGGGAAGCCGGAAGGGGTGGGAGTTAAAAGAACCACGTGTACCAAAAAGTGAAAAAGTAAAGCAATAAAACTGACCTATTAAATTCAAGAAGCAGTACATCAGACGGCTGTAATACATTACATTTACACCTTTTTCTTTTTTGAAAAAACATTACATTTAAACCTCTCCTCTTCTCTCTCTCAAACAATAGTAAACCTTTAGCTTTTTTTTTCTCTCTTACTTTTTTTTCCTATTATACTAGAGCTTTTGAAGTTAAATCTGTAGAATAATATTTTCTAATCCTTAACTGCCGTGTCCCCGAGTCCATATCCAAAATTTGGACTCTTCAAAAATGAATCCACGAATCCTTAAAATTAGAACTTGAAGGGTCTGATACTTGGACCCAACCTGAGTCTGAGCATCCTAGTTATATATGGTCTTTATCTTTGGTTGGACATTTATGATTTTTCTGCCTTCTCAATTCAAGTTTCTACAAAGTGGTGTTAAAATTTTAACCAAACCTTTTTCTTTTTCCTTTTCTTTTTAAAGTTAGTCAAGGAAGATCCCTAGCTTCCCAAATAATGTGATGGTGCATTAGGGGTGCTGTTGGCAAACATGGCCATAATCCAATTATCAAATTATACTCCAGCAGCTTTGAGGTCAAAATACATAGGTTGAGAACCACCTAGAGGCTAGAGGCAGGATTAGGAAAGAGGGGATAAGAGTTTTTTCTTGGGCAATTTGGGTTGCATATGGTCATTTTTTCTTTGCTGCTAACCATGGGTAGAAAATTTTATGAAGAAAACTGGGTGCTTTATACTCCCTCTATTTTTTTGTAAGTGATTTAAGGCCATGCACATAAATTAAGGAAACTTTAGTTATGGCATCTATACATATATGTCAAATGTCTATAACATCTGCATGCCATATGACACTCCTTCCTACTAAAGTCCACGGGGTTCCCGAAAGGGGGCCCAAAAAAAAATGACTTCTTCCTACTGAAGTCCATTTTGCAAGTGACCATAGTATAGTATTGTCTCATTAAAACAAACCAAATGGGTGCTCATTGTAATACTTGTAGCCTTAACCTATAACATAAAATGTGTCATATCCAACCATTAACTCAGTGACACACTTGTGATCACTTTACTATACTTTAATGCCTATATAGAAAGTGATCGTTAAACATAAGATTTGGGATAGAAAAAACTCACAAGTCACAAGTAAAAACTCATGTACTCCCTCTATTGCACAAATACCGTGTCTAATTTCGTTCTATTCCGTTCTATGAAGCTCTTTTCCATATTGCTTTGTTCCATTTCTGGTAAACTTTTTTACCAATTTTTTTTCCCTTTCTTACCCTTCCACATGGGTCCACTTGATCTATTAAGTGCTACTCATTTTTTTAAACAGCTTTCATTCTCCTACCTAAAAGTCAAATAACAAACCCCACATTCCACTGACTCTCTCCTTTACTTAGTTCCTGTATCTACAGTAGCAGGGAAGGTCCTTTCGGATAGAGGGAGTAATACACAAAAGTGATCTTAACCTAGTTGGTATTCGGAATTTGCAGGTACTATAATATATAACTTTAAGTAGCAACTAATAACTAATATGGCATAGGTATTGTAAATGATTTCATTTAATAAGGCGAATCAGTAACTGGGAAGATAATGTTTGATGGAGGGAGTATTGTTTGGGGTAATTGCATTTGTTTTTGTGTCAGCAGAATATAGTACTAAATTTTTGTTAGGAACGTTATTTATTGTTCTGCGTTGCTATTATTAGGTGTTTTATACAGGGATGCTGGTGAGATTTCTCGTTCTATTGAAGCCTATGAGCAATGTCTCAAGATAGATCCCGACTCACGCAACGCAGGCCAGGTATTTCTTCGCACAATATTTAGTTTTCTGACAACTTAATTCTGCAGTTAGATGCATGTGTTGGTGCTATAGTGTAGGACCTGGTGGGAAAGAACTAGGTTCAATTGCTACTGTCCAATAAATGTTAACTCATGTCTTATGGTTCAAATTATGGTCATTGTCACGGAAAAGGTTGCGGTTTTGCAGGAACAAAACGGATACGTTCAGTGTGAGCTGCGTTGCGTTTTAGCCCACAAATTTGTTATTATAGTCCTTTTTAGGTGGTTTTTTGAGTATATACGCCAATGTTATAGTCTAATAATAATTGCAAATTTCTAATAATTAATAAAATCTTATGTATATCCAAGTTTAAAGTATTATTTTATTCATAGTAAGGAGCTTTGGGTACTGGTAGTAGGATTTTCTGAGAAGTAGAGTCTTGTATGGGAAATACAGGAAATGCGGGCGAAATTGCCTTGTCACGGTATGTTCGGCAGAAATTTTGGCTTACTAAAATACACCGTGTTGAACAGGTCAAATTCAGTTCGACAATGCTGAAAATCGTTTAAATACCGGCAAACCGATTGATTGAGGCGTTTTTTGATACCATTTGAATATGTCTAATAAATATTTGTGATTTTAGTGACACTCACGATGTTACAAAAATGGCATCTTGTGGATGCCATGTCACCTTAACATCCGTTGCGGCGTGAAGTGACAAATTCAATAAGATCTATTACATAACCTTATCTTTTTTTCTCCGCCTTTAGAAACCTTTAATTGTAGAATATAAGAGGTTCTAGATATTTGTAGCGATTAGGTTTTAGTATTATCTTATGCATCAATTCAATTGTAAGTTTTAACAGTTTTGTTAGTGGATTACAACATCTAATATGGTAAAATAATGCTCTATTATGTTTGTCGTGGTGTAAATTTAAAGTAAACATCATAATACAAAATTGCACGGAATGGGAAGTTGAAAAACCATTGCAGAACGGCCTTTGCATAATGGAATGACCTTGATTTAGTCCCACACATCTGATGGTATAGACGATGCCAAAATTGGGATTTGACATTCATCTTTATGTATTTGTATTTGAACCACCAAAGCAGAGAGTATTACAGGGTTCTTCTGAACTCTTAACTTTTCAAATAGTGAAAATTCAGACCTTATCTTAAGATCATGGGATGTAATTGTACCTTTTAAATTTAAATTTGTTGAGTCTGCTTCCCAAACTTTTTTCTGTTCTAGGAGTTTACAAGGTTGTAATTGATGGTTTGTGGATTTGTCTCAACATCTCTAATATTATGTGATTTTCTGTCAGAATCGCTTACTTGCTATGAACTACATCAACGAAGGAGATGATGACAAGCTATATGAGGCTCACAGGTTTGCAGTTATCCTATGCTCTGAACTTTCTTCTTACGATGATTGAAATTGGTTTGTATGATACTTCCTGCATTCCCAGCACATAATTTATTTCAATATGGAAATTTCATGATATGAAAGACCAAATTCAACTGTCCACGCCTTCCCAACAAACAAAACAGTGGCCTTTGGGTTTTTTTGTGGGGGGGGGGTTGGAGGGATGAGAAAGCCTTTCTTTTTCTTTTTTATTAATGCGTTCTTCTGCTCTAAGATTTGGTCTTGAATTGGGGTGAGGAATCTTTTTGCACGTCTATCTGGATGAAATGAGCATGCATCTAAACAGTAGCCTTTTCTACTGTATGCAATGACCTTATTGACTTCCCCATCTCATCATCAACTACTTAATTGCTCAGTGTTGGTTATTTCATCTGTGCAAGCCTTTTGTCACTTCTGGCTTTAGGTATCATCTATTTCTCACCATAAACTTATGTTGATAGCTTATTCTGGTGACTGGTTGGAAGACCCCTTTTACCTGTTTCGGGAAATGATTACAGTACTATTTGATGCTAAAAGCTTCCCGTGTTTTAGGATAAAGACTACTTTTAGATGTATATATGACAGTTGACACATTCTGGAGATAATATTCACATATATACTTTAGTATGTCTACAAAACATTGCGACCTTTCTGAAGTAGCAATAACCTCGGATTGGATTTTCTAAAATCCCTACTTAGAATTAGTGATGAGGAGTATATGGGAGTAATATGACCGAAATAAAGGGTCATAATGGTTGTCATATTTGTAGTATTAAGGCCGGTATGGATGATGTTAATAATGCTTTGCTTTGTAATAGTTGTCGTGGGTCTAGTGTCGTAACTCGCGAAGTGGCCTTAGGTCACAAGTAGTGGGTTTAGTGTTGTTTCTTTGCTTGTGTGTACTTGTTGCCAAAAAAAGGGGTCATAGAGTCGTAGACAGGATTCGTTTCATATCTTTAGGCATTAATATGATGTGACACACATGTCCAAATGGAGTACTTCTCAAGATATTGTGTTTAGAGTTAACGCTTTTTTAAGCTAATATGACCTGTTTGACCCTTGTTTTATCAACTTTATATAGGCAGTGGTTCAATGGTAATAATTACTACCCTCTATTGTTAACGTACAGCTGTTTGGTGAACAATTAGTTGACGAAATATATAATTGTTTAGTTTAAAGGTACTATTAGCCTAATTAACATCTCATAAAGGTAGATGTTTTTGAACTCTTTTTACAAGAGGGTATTTATCTTCAAAGTGTTATGTCTAAGGGTGTGTTTAATGGAATATACCTGCAAACTGAGTGCTAGCATCCTTGTGGGACAGCATGGTGTATCAAGCTCTTCTTCAAGCTCATTCTGATGGTGTTTTCCTTGCACGTCTTTTTTCTGATTCAGTTTTGTGATTGGGGTTGTATTGTTTTCTTTTTGCTTCATTTAGTCGACTTCTGTTTTTCTTGAAGTTCTTCACTCTTTTTCTGTGAGTGACTTTTTTTCTGTCAGGCTAGGGAAGATAGTATATGCCAAAATTATTATGCTTTAGCTTTAAGTTATACTTCATCTCAATTGAGCTATGCATTTTCAGAGACTGGGGACAGAGATTCATGAGGCTATATTCTCAGTATACGTCATGGGACAACCCAAAGGATCCTGAGAGGCCTCTTGTTGTTGGATATGTTTCCCCTGATTTTTTCACCCATTCTGTTTCATACTTCATTGAAGCACCACTAGCACATCATGACAGCATGAGCTTCAAAGTGATAATTTACTCAGCAGTCGTGAAGGTATACCTTACTCAAGAGTTGTATTCTAAATAATTTTCACGAACACCCTGCTTTCTATCTTGTCTTTTTTGGTGGCAAGGGTTTGACCTTATGACATGTATTGAAGTTGATTATTGTAGTCCTTTTGTTTTTTGTTGTGCATATTGAGATAGTTGCGTTCTGTAGCATTACTAGTTCAATGTTGGATTGTAGCTACACATTTTCTTATGCTGTTTTTCTTGTTTCTGTTTTTGTCTTGGAAATTATACTTCGGCTTGTTAGTACATCTTGAATCAATGGTGAAGGATTCTCTCAGGACCATGATTCTGGTAATAGTTTCCGTTATATTGCCTGAGACCTTTTATTATGCGGTTTCTGCAGGCAGATGCCAAGACTTTGAGATTTCGAGAGAAGGTCATTAAGAAGGGTGGGATATGGAGAGATATATATGGCATAGATGAGAAGAAGGTTGCTCAAATGGTCAGGGAAGACAAGGTTGATATATTTGTAGAACTTACTGGGCATACGGCTAATAATAAATTGGGAACAATGGCTTGTCGACCTGCTCCGCTGCAGGTATTGAGAGAGACCTACATTCTAAGTGCCAGCCCTCCGTTTCCTTTTTTTTGTAAATCTGTTTGGTGGTTTGTTTTCAGGTGAAAACTTGACAGTGTAAGTTGCAATTTTTTCTTTTGGGTCACAGGTTACTTGGATTGGCTACCCAAATACCACTGGCTTACCTACCATTGACTACAGAATAACTGATGCATTCGCTGATCCCCCAGATACAAGACAGAAGTATGTCTAATTTCACGTTACCACTTGCTTTTAAGTGTTTCCTGCTGTATTTTATATGTCACAACCTGCTTTGTGGCAAAGCCTGCGACTAATTTATTGTACTTACTGAACCTGTGGGTGACAGGCATGTTGAGGAGTTAGTTCGGTTACCCGATTCTTTTCTTTGTTATACACCTTCTTCAGAAGCTGGCTCTGTTTCTGCAGCTCCAGCTCTTAGTAATGGATTCGTCACTTTTGGTAGCTTTAACAATTTAGCAAAGGTATGCTTATTTTGATGTGGAAAATAAGGCATTTCCGTCTCTCTTTGAACTTGTCTACTATCTATCTTAAATTGCATAATGAGTAATATCTGCCGTTGTTTTTAGATAACACCTAAAGTATTGCAAGTTTGGGCAAAAATATTATGTGCTGTACCAAACTCACGGCTAGTGGTGAAATGCAAACCTTTTTGCTGCGACAGTATAAGACATAAATTTCTTTCAACGTTAGAGCAGCTGGGAGTGGAGCCTGTTCGTGTTGATCTTTTACCCTTAATTCTTCTAAATCATGATCACTTGCAAGCGTATGCTCTCATGGACGTAAGGTAAGGGCTCAAATTTTCCTGCAGATGTGTTACGTCTGTGTGTTTTTCTGACCTGCCGTCCTCTCTCCATATAGTGTTTCTTACGTTATTGTTGTCTAATGTATCTATATAATCCTTCTCCCTTACTCAGACATAGGTTGTTATATTCAACTTGCTTCTTGTCTACATGTTGTGTGCAGTCTGCTGGTATCGTTCATGACATTGCTATCTGTTTTCATGCTGTTATTGTGATGCTGTCCTCCCCTTTTGTTCATAATACTGATAGCTTAGTTGCTAGTGGGGGCTTGAAACTGGGATCATTATACCTTCTTGTGGATCATTGGGCCAATGTTGCCTTTCAGCAACTAATTCTGGAGAATGCATGTGCAAATAAATGATTTCGATAGTAGTTTTGGTAGTAGGAGATTGAACTGTTGAAGAATGATCACAGCTTCTTTTCATTAAGATAATTATATTCAGCATCCGTCATTTCATGAGCGTCTGTGTATTGCAGGTTCAAATTCTATCAAGGCATTTGGCCTTTTCTTTTTCCAGTGCTTTTCAACTATCAAATGTTGAAACAACAGTCCTGTTTGCACCCGAAAAATAAAATAAGAAATAGATACTTTCATCCTGTCACACTATGCTGTTTTCTTAACTCCGTTTCTTGGCCTTTTTCTTGTTGGTGTTGCTTGTCAATTTTAAGGGTGAAAGAGAACTTTATCAAAATGAGAATATATAGGTGCATGTCAGTATGTCACCAGAGGACTAACAGTCCTCTATGAGTACTAATGGAGAAAATAGCATGCTAATCATGCCAGATATTTGTCAGATAGCCCAAGAACAAATCCCTAGCATCACGAGGAAGCAAGGATCCAACTCTACCCCAAAAAAGCTCTTTAGTTATAAGATCTTTTTGAAACATCCTGCTGTCTCTCTCCACTCAACATTTAAGATTGGTCATGCCTCTACAAGGCTTAGAAGTAGCAGTTTGGATCTGCAAATGCAACAGGAGTGCTCTTTCTCTTTTCATTGCTCTAGTTTCTGGTCTTGGCTCTTCCAGTGCTTTTGAGACTAATAAATCCATCTAATCCCCATTATAGCAAAATTGGAGATCGAGAAAAAAGAATCTAGATTGTCATGTAAGAACAGATGAGTCTCAATCTCTCACTATTTGAGCACAAGACTCGGGCATCAGGAGGATAAGCACCTATCCAGTCTCTGGTTTTACAGATTGTCACTAGTGTTAAGCCTTTCTAGTATGGTATTGACATATATGTCTGAATTTCAGACGCAACATTGGCTTTTCGAATATACCTGATAAGTGGAACAAAGAAAGAGGATAGTGTTATTGTAATGTGGTCATAACAAGAGATAGACAAATAAGTTCTGATAGAGTCCCTGAATTGTGCTCTCTGATTCAGGGAGTCTAAGAAAGAAACAGCCTCTAACCTTTCGACAACTTTGTGAGGCACACCTAACTCCAATCTGAGGGTTTTGACTGAAATGTAATCTCACCATGAGCAAAATTCTTTCTAGCTGAAAAATAGAAGATGAGACTTGAGAGTGGGATTGACGCGAGAGAGAAATTCAAGGGGCAGTATGCAATCCATGATTCTCCCTAAAGCTAATTTTATACATAGAATAGGTCTCGTGTTGGACCAAGGGGAGGGATAAAGACTATATAAGCAGGAAATTTCAATAAACTGGAACAAGAGCTTAGTTTTTGGCGCCTTAGGCAAGGGGAAAGTCCAGGCGTGAGCAAAATTGCATCAGAATACTTATTCGCAGCGGCCTATGATGGAGCAACGAGGTGCACTTCTCCAGCCGCCTTCGACGAGGTGTTAGAGGCAATACCTTTTGTCGCTTATAGTAGAAACACGAGAGGGAAAGAGGAAATCTGAGTTAGAAGCTGAAAGCATCAAATTTCCTGTTAATCATAACGTACCAAAGCTTTAAGATTCAAATTCAACCAAGATTCCTCATTTAATTGCATACTTGCCTCAATTTTAATCGTAAATTAAAAATCCCCAATCTGGTGTAAGCCTAATTCCCAAAGCTTTGGTAAAAATTGTCAGTTGGAGGTTGGTATTCACGACAGAGACTGCCGACTAGACTTCCCTATGGTTACCGACTTACCCGGGCTATAATAAACCGGTGGTAAAGCTTTTGGCACGTCTGTTCTATCCCGTCGATCTACTATCTGCAGCAAGCTCAATACCAACCGTAACCATATCCAAGATTCCTAAAAGGGGATAGAAGTAGCTTTAAGCTAGCTTCTCATCGACATACTACAGAAAGTATGCTGAACCTTGAATTCCAGCACAACACAACGTAACATAACATCCCTTTAGACATGTAGCTGCCACCTTTTGCCCTTTTCATATACTTCCTCTTTTTTTTTTTTTTTTTTTTTTTCTGACTTGCAACATTTCCCATGTTTAGGAGAATAGGAGTTGTATATTACTTGCACCATTGACATTTTTGGCAATATATTATCTCTTTCTTACTCATAGCACGAGGGGTCCTTTTTTTTTAACATCTCTTTCTATCTCTCTCCTCTCCTTAATTCTTGTGGCCGTACTTTAATGTTGCAAGTAAAAAAAAAACGGAGGAAGTATATGAAGTATTATTTCGGTGGGCTATCCTGGCTGATCTTTCTTTTATTTCCCAGAAAGAGTTTGGTTATGGAGAACTGTTTTCAAACCATCTCAGGGCATGCCTTGATTGGTGAGAGCTGTCATTTATGTCACTAAATTTGCTAATGCCTTCCTCCCTTTGAACTGGATCATGACACCCTGGGGTTTCAGTTATGTTACGGCTGAAAGTTTAACCATGTTTGAGGTACCACTGGGCCAGAGAAATAAAATTATAAAACGAAAAATAGGAGTCTCGTCTTTCTGTATTATATCATAGGAGTCATTTATGTTACATTTTTTTTATATTATTGATTCCTTGACAACTGTAGCAACTATCCTAGCAATTAGTGTTCATCTTGTTGCTCAATTCCTTGTGGTGTTCATTATTTGATCTCTGTCATTCATGCACTTTGAGGCATTGCGAGCACCATTGCATCTTACTTGATTAACTTTGTTACCAAAACATTCCCAATTGAACTGCATGGGTTTTCTCTCTCTTGTGCCGCTTGTGATCACAAATATTCCACAACTGTTTTTATAAGTTGTAAATGTTCAATATCTTCCTATTCACTATAGTGTGTATCCTCCCTCTCTTCCCCTGGAAAGTTTCTTTCTAATGCTGGCTACTCTTTATGTAGCTTGGACACTTTTCCATATGCTGGAACAACCACAACATGTGAGTCGCTCTACATGGGAGTTCCATGTGTTACGATGGCTGGCAATGTGCATGCTCATAACGTTGGTGTTAGTCTTCTTAGCAAAGTTGGTAAGCAGATTTAGCCTGAAGTCTAATTATATTCTGTCTGCATGTTAATTTATCGCATCTCATTATTGAAAATCTCTACGCAAATTACACACTCCCTCTGTCCGAAATTTAATATCACATTGTTCCAGATCTCGCAAAATTGAGGATTTGATACAAATTACTAAATAACCCTTTCTAACAGTTGGAGCATCCCTCACTGTTCTCTTTACTTGACCTTGGTAGGAGTATGTTGGGAAAGCCATCACGAACTATTTTTTTTTAGATGCAAAAATTTCCAGACGTCTTGAAACAATATTCTCTGTGCCTTGCTCGAGTTAACTAATAGTTTTTTTAACGCGGAGGATGAAAAAGCGGAGAGAAAAAGTCTGTAGATCCGCGCTTTAGAGAAAAAATAGAGAGAAGACCAAAAGCAGATATCAACTTATATGTGGGACACGTGTAATTTTTCTGGACGAAGGTAGTATTCTTATTAAGGTAGTTTGCTAGTGTCTCTAATTAAATATGTTGCATGAAATATGCAATATGTTTTTGTTCAGGTCTGATTCTTGAGGGTTCCTTTCTTAAAAAATTTTCACATTTCTGGGCATAACATACTTTGAAGTTTTAAATATGTCCAAACCTATTGCAGAATTTCCAATATCTGATATAGAACATAAGCTCTGGCAGGTACTCTACTGTATAAGGAAGGAGATAAGGACTCTAATATGTTGCTTTTGGTAAAGCCTGCCATAGGGTGCTGAAGTTCCAGTACGACTTCACAAGCTTCAAAAAGTGCTGTTCAGGCTTCCCAGAAAATGCTCTAGTGTTTTAAATTTTGTAGATATATATTTTCTACAGGAAGTTCGTGGGAAGTGCTCGTTTGAGCTGTTTAGCTAATAATAATTTCATAGAATGGGAAGTGGAACTTCTTTTGGAATTGCAAATATCCACTAATCACCACACATGTAAAGTGTCCCTTTCCCCTATGGGACTATGTCAGACTTATGAACTGTACTCTTGAGAAGTAAACATTCTCCAGTGTCAATGAAACATGTTAAGGACTTAAGGCCATTTCTCAGGAAGTATACGTGCCGTATAAGAATTAAACTACCCAAGAAGTTGTGCTTCCTACAGCATTCTTAAAAATTATCTTTAATGGAAACTGGGAAATTTTCTTTCGGAAGTTCAAATATTTACTTCTTTGGTGCAGGGTTAGGCAATCTGGTGGCCGAGACTGAAGATCAGTATGTTGAGCTGGCAATTCAGTTGGCTTCGGATGTGACAGCACTCTCAAATTTAAGGATGACTCTGCGGGATCTTATGATCAAGTCACCAGTCTGTGATGGAGCAAAGTTCACTCTTGGTTTAGAAGAAGCGTATCGAAATATTTGGCACAGATACTGCAAGGGTGATGTTCCATCTTCGAAACGCATGGAAATATTACAGCAGCAGCAGCAGGAAACTGTCTCTGAAGAGGCAAGTATTGTCCCATTGAAAGTCATAACCTCAAAAGACGATTCGCCTCTCAAGACAAATGGTTTTAACCCGGTCCCACCACCACCCATACTGAGTCTTGCCACTCCTGAAGAAGCTGTCAGCTGAATACTTTTGTTAGGGATGTTGAATATCTTTCTCTTATCTGAAAAGGGGCAATGATCTAAAATGGAAATGCGGGGAGTTGAACAAAAAAGAATTTTAGCATCATGGACTGGCGCATACACATGTTTGGATATTAGCAACAAAAAAGGATGCTAACGTCCTTGATTTAGTTTTTTTTTTTTTTTTTGGGTGGCGAGGATTATTTAGGTGGTATGGTTGAAGGCGTGATTTCACTTTACTCTCCATCGAAGTCGACGGATAGTTAATAGGTCTAGTTTTGATTGTTTCTTCATTTCTCTTTCCCCCTATAAGGTTTTTCATTGTGTCTCGGGGGTGCCTAAAAATTCATCCACACCCCATTATAGGAGTTGTAGCAGTGTATTATTGATTGGTCTTGACTGGCCATTAGGGTTTTTAGACGATTAGTGAGAGTGCCCTATATGTAAGAAAATTTCACAGAATGTATAGCATTAAATCAATAGATTAGTCTAGTGCTTGCTCAATGAGATGTACTTGTGGATATCCACTTAAAATGTTGTTTGCCTGCTGGCTTGATTTTGATTTTTTTCAAGCGTGCTTGAGAAGAGAGCTTTACCATAGAATGCAAATTTATTCGCATATAGCTTCTGTTCAGCTGAACATACCATTTGATAACCTTTTGTTTTTCCAGGTCTGTATTCGTCACTCAAAATTGGGTGTCACAGTAATATGTTGGATACATCATAACACTTGTCAATATCATGTATACTAGTTAATGTAAAACTTTTACAGTACAGCTGGACAATCCAGGATAAGGTCTGGTTGATGGCAAGGTAACTTGATGGGCATAAGAGTTGAGTCAAATTAAGGACTTTAATTGGAGAAACTCTACAATCGATAGAATTTGTATTAAAAAGGTTACTATAGGGTTAAAATTATAGGCCAATAACTAAAGATCAAGAGCATTAGATGATTATGTAGTGTTATTAACATCACTTTTGATACCAGAGGTCATTACATTGAATTTCATCCCTAACAAAAGAGATCCCCAATTAATAAAAAATTGAGGTACATTAAGTTTTTTAATGTGCTAAATTCTCCCTCCCTTTCACCTATATCTTTGCTCCTTTGTTGACATCTTGTTATTTACCTTTACCTGCATGTGTTAAGATTTTGAATAGTTATCAGTATCTTTGCTTCTTTGTTGACAACTTGTTATTTACCTTTTACCTTCATGTGTCAAGATTTTGTTTGACAACTTGTTATGTATACTTCATATATAATCATCAACATGTAGTTGCTCGGTGTTGGTCTAGTTGATGTAAAAACAAAGTCTTCCATTGAAATTAATATACTCACGTGAATAGTCCGGGCTCTCTATAATGCATTTCTCATAAAGTCGAGTGTACTATTGTACCATGTGCAAGGTATATAATTATATATCCAAGACTTTTTGTTGCTCATTTTGCTTATTTGGAACTTTACCTATTGTGTAATTTTGCTCATTTAAAGTCCTCCAAATGGACGATGAGTAAAAAAAAAAAAAAAAATTTTGATGTACCATGTTCATAGTATATGAAAAAAAAATTTATAGGCCCACTAGCGAGATTTACTAATTAGCTAGATTAAGTCTTATGAATCAATAAAGGATCTTTGTCACTATGACCAACTCTTAATCGACACAATTTGTGTATACTACCTCTGGTTTCTATTATTTGCAACGATAAAGACATCTTCTCTCTCTACTTTATGTCAAATCGTTGCAAATAATAGAAACCAGAGGTAGTATTAGATTGACAGGCTTACTGCCCCTTCAGTTGTCCAACATATATATTAACATATCTGTTCTCCAAAGCATCATGTACTGCTCAGCCATTGACCAAGCAACGAAAAATCACAAAGAACATATGTAGATATTATGCTCTATTACATGATTTAGTTTTATACTCCCTTGATCCATAACTAATTGTCATATTGTTCTCTAGTGAAGGATATGACTTGGTTTTACAATAATAAATATTGTCTCATTCCAATCGCTTAATTTAGTAACTGTAAGGGTATATTAGATTGTTTATCTTAAAAAATTACTACAAGAATGTTTCTATATGTTGGGTGTACCGTGTACGCGGCATATATTTATATCTAAACATATCTAAGTGTATATATTTTGCAATATGATGGTGAGTTCGGTCTTGAATTCATTAGGAACAATGATCTTAGTCTAAGTTGATTCGCTTTTGCGTAATCCAGTGTTTAGATATGTTGTGCTCATGCAAAATTATCTTGATTTGGTGAAGTAATATCCGATACCACTCATACCAGAGAATTCAATGACAATTCATAGATAATTTTGTTCTCAAATTGTACAGTTGATATAATGTTGCCTTCTTTGCATATAGTCTAGTATATATAGGGATTAAACCGCTCTAATGTAGCACAATTACAGAAACATCATTCAGTATTAGTATTACCAAACTGTTAAATCTTTTACACTTTTCTTTGTTCATTTAAGAGCTTTTGAATTGAACATGGGAACTATAATAGCCTTGCTAGCTACTTCCGTTTCTTTGCTTCTTGTTTAATTTTCATGGAGGTTATTAAATTGACTTTGGTTATCGCCTAAGCATCTGGAAAAGCAATTGAGGAAGCAAGGGTTTATCGCCTGTTGTATGGAGACATGAAGGAGAGTTCAAGGATGGCGAAGGAGGCGATATCAAATCCAATCGGAATTTCCGTTGACATCGTGCCTTGTGTTCAACCTTTCACTCATCAAATTGTTAAGACCTTTGGTACCCCTTCATGGGACTTTACCTTCTATTAAAATTGGTGTTATGACTTTTTTGTAACAACTAGATACATTAGGCTACACTTGATTTTTTGTTGAGAAAAATAAAAACTCTAAATTGTTGTGAAAAGGATTTTTAAGTTCTTCATTTGCAACTTAGATACATGATAGGCATACAAGAACTTATGGTTTTGCAAGTTTTTGGACAAAACAAACCAGATTACAGCGGCTTGAACAACTTGAAAATTGTAAGTACTAACTATGAATTTTTAGCAGCAGAAAATACCAGATTACACATCTTGGGCATGTCCTAGGTGCTTCTTCTGTATCACCCTAACTATGAAGCGATAATATTGGAACAGGTGACAATGATAGTGAACGAGGTCATGAGATTATATCCACCCGTAATTCTAATGTATCATATGATCCACAAACCAACCAAAATCGGGGACGTATTGCTGCCACCAGGTGACAAAATCTCAGTACCAACCATGCTAGTTCATCATGATCCTAAACTATGGGGTGAAGATGCCACTAAGTTCAACCCTGAGAGATTCTCCGAAGGTATAGCTAAGGCAACCAACGGCCAAGTTATATACACACCTTTCGGTTGGGCTCCACAAATATGTATTGGGCAGAACTTTGCCATGCTTGAAGTGAAGATGGCTTTGACAATGATCTTGCAACGTTACTCATTCGAGCTGTCACCATCTTACTCTTATGTGCCATTCCTTGTTATTAACCTTCAACCCCAACATGGCGCCCCCCATGATCTTGCGAAAAATATAAAAGCTATTAGATAATGACAAATATGTGTGAAACAAGTACTTGTATACTAATTTTTAACAAATAGTTCATCTGTAAACATGTGCTTGTGTTAAGATGCTTGTTATTTCAGATTGTTTTCAAATAGTCCTCTTACTTTAGTTGTTGAAATTATGTTGTAATGATGTTCAGACAGCAAAGTTCTAAAGAGTAAGCTTACAATAAACTCGCAACATGTATTCTGAGGAGTAGTCACCTGATTCACATGTTCAACAAGAACTACAGTGAACACAGATGCTTGTTGACAGCTTCCACCGATCAATCCTTAACTGTTGTCTTCAGCGTCTTAACATCATGAATAGTCTACAAGGATAACAATATATCATAAGCCATCACAACTAAGCAAGAGATATGTGGTCTTCAATCCGATTAAGATAAATCCAATATCTGAAATCTGATGATTTAGTTTGTCAAAGAAACTAAGAGAAAGATCGGCAATAAATGGAAAAAAGTAACCAGATCCCCATACTAACTAACAAGTTTTGAGAGACAGAAGGAAAATATGAACAAGAACTTGTCTGAATATAGGCCTGATAATATTAGAACTTATTGTTTCTCGCCTAATTTGATTCAAACTTGTCTTTTATGATTTAATTTGAACTTATTTGATATGAAATAATAGTAACATCCAGTAACAAGGTGATCTATACATAACCCAAAAACCAATTCATCTTGATCTGCATAATGTATCATGAACATGATCATGATCTACAACCTCAAATTGATTTTTAAACTGAACACTAAGAATAGTACCACTATGTACAAATAGCAACTGCTATTTCTAGCAAAAAGAACAATACATAAGATACAAAAACAGAAACAGAAATCAACTGATATGACATGAAAACATTTTCAAATTTCACTATTCATGCATCTTTAAATATGTGCATATGTGAAAGCTAGGAATCAAAAGCATGAATTTTAGCTTTCAATTAACATGTTATAATTTGTGTGCTGTAACCCTTAGCGAATTATAAGTTTATAACACCATTCTCCTACTGGAACTTCAGACATGCATCATTGGGCATTCATTTGCTTTTTGGTATTTCAAATAATTGTATTATCAATACCAAATTATATGCTGTACAATCACTTTTGAGTTCTGACAGCTCTTGCAGAAAAAATGTATCCCAGCTCTTGCATAGGGAGGCTTTAACAGAATTTGAAGCACAATGGAGCTTACCGTCATTTTATCTTGCAGGAAGAGATACAACTTCTGTCTTGCTCAGTTGCTTGTGTTCGATTGGGTAAAGATTTGGCTAGCAAGCTTGCACCAAAGAGGAGGTTTTGCGCGGTTATGGTCTAAAAAAAAGGGATTCTTCAACAACTTGCAAGTTTTTAGTACTCACTCCTCAGTACATCTTCTGTTTAATCCTGTAAATTTTTAGCAGCATAAGTTATGTTAGAAATTTTGGGCAAGTCCTAGGTGCTTCTGTATCACCCTAACTATGAAGTGATATTATTGAAACAGGTTACAGTATAGTGAACGAAGTCCTCAGATCATATTCACATGTAATTTTAATGTATTGTAAGATTTACAAACTCACCAAAGTTGGCGACATTTTGCTGCCACCAGGACTACAAACCTCAGTACCATTAATGCTAGTTCATAATGATCCTACACAATGCAGTCAATTTAGAAACATCATTTATTTGAATTTTCACATATCCACCTTACTTCTGCACAAAGTGAGGAAGAAAGAAAGTTTAAATCATGAGTTAATCAAGTGGTCTATTATTTAGAGATAAACTAAAAGAAATTACTTATAATTTAGGCAAAGGGAGTAAGCTATATTGTAAAATAGTAGTGAACTTGCAAATGCACGATGTAGTGCCACTAAAAAAGCCAGAAAAAGACAAACCAACAACAAATACAAGCTTAAAAGAAATTGAAGTAGAAGGCATATCCCAATTTCATAATTGCTTAACAATATCAAAGTCAAAAGTCGGAACAAGAAGCAGAATACTATTCAATTAGCAACTGTACATGAGAATCCTGAAGTTGGAAAAATAAGGGAGAAAGTTGTCTTACTTGAAGGGTATATGCTTAAGTCTTAACAAAGATATACTGGGTAAGAATTAAGAAAGAAAAGAGGTGATACCTGTTGAAGAGGAAGCCAACCT
Source organism: Beta lomatogona (assembly GCA_947646795.1). Taxonomy (NCBI): domain Eukaryota; kingdom Viridiplantae; phylum Streptophyta; class Magnoliopsida; order Caryophyllales; family Amaranthaceae; genus Beta; species Beta lomatogona. The sequence goes on along the minus strand of CANSNZ010000314.1, from coordinate 398,416 downwards.
TTGCCATTCTGCAAAGCTACTATCTTCATAAAATTCTAATGTCGGCGATGTGCTGAATAAGGGGCCAACATTCACCATCTGGAAGCTATCCCAATTTTCATAATTCCTTCACATTCATCCAATAACCTATACATAATAGCACAGCAGAAACCTATTCCTCGTAGAACAAGGAGAAACACACGACTAAACTCAAAAGCAATTAGGAAACTCTTCTTACTATACTTCTATCACAGTAAGAGTTTTACCTTAAGGTAATTTTACATACATACGGATATCAAAAATAAAAATCAATCTCTAACACAATCAATTACATGATAGTAACATAATTATTGATCCATAAAACAGTAGTAAAACTTGAGCTGGTGCAACTAACAAATATTCGTATCAATAAGGATCATAAATGAGGTATGCCATCAATTCCTGCAGCAAATGTGCATGAGAAAATTACATTCAGAAGGCAATTAAATCTACTACAGCAAGAACAAGGAGCACAATAAGGGTGTTGTATATGCGTGCAGCAGAAGATGGTTGTTAGAAAAATAAAATAAAAAATGTTTTCTGCAATTCTACATTACTCAGACTCTTCCTATTTTACCTTAAGTATTCATGTTAAATCTTCAACACTCCGATGTAGGTATGGAATCACTTCATTTTGGGCCGATGCAAACACTTAAACACGTGCTCATATACAATGTAATGTAATTGAAAATAGTAATCTTATAGACAATAAAAATTGAAAAAGAAATACATAACAGCTTAATTCCCATAGTTTTTTTTGCATATTCAAGTTGTTATAAATGACTTGTAGACCTCAAATATAGTCAGAACACAAAAGTTTGCCCCAAATCAACCCAGCAACAATACAGTAAAGAAGAAGCTAAGATTAATTAATGATAATAATAATCATGATCTCTGTTTTCCCAAATGAACCCAAGAAAGATGTAAAGAAACCAAAAAATCAGTAATAATTCAAGGAGGGTATTTCTAATTAAGGATTGGATCCATGGGAAGGAGATGATACCTCAATCTTACCATTTAATCTCACCATACTTGAATGTCAGGGATGTGCTGAATAAGGGGCCAATCTTCACCGTTTGGTTTCCAACATCTTGACTCCAGGTGCGGACAGTCCCTAATATCAAGTGATTGTAAAGAAGAAAGGCCACGGAATGATTGTGGAAGTGAGGCCAATTCAGGACAATTCCAGATGAAAAAGGATTCAAGCTGGGAGAGGTGGCCAATCTCCTTTGGTAGGGCTCTCAAATTTTCCAATTGTCTAAGCTCTAGCTTCCGAATGGAGGAATTTTGAGAAACAACGATCAAACTGGTGAGTTTCTCGCAACCAGCGATAACTAAGGTCTCTAAATTACAGAAATTAATCGAAAAAGAAACTATATTCACATCCAAGATAGACAAATATTTTGATGCGGAAAGAGTTGGTGAGGAAGAAGATGAAAATGAAGATGAAGGTGCTTCTCTATGTGATGCCAGAAGGGATTCTAGCACCTTCTCATGGATATTTTCAACATCTAATTGCTCAAGCCTTGGCAGCAGGGTCAGAGGCATGGACACAACAAACTGTGGGGAATAATATATAATTAGTTTAGAAAGACGTGGGAATGATAGAAGTCGATGTGACGTCAAGTCTTGATGAACTTCCGATGTCATCGCTGCTTGTTGAGGTTGGACATCATCCTTCACTCGCGGTCTCGAAAACCATCCCTTTAGTTTGGGCATGTTGTGTATAACCAATTTCTCTAAGGCGACGAAGTTTGTTGCAGAAGAAGACTCTCCATCACTACCCCAACCATCTTCCTCTATGTACTCCAAGGCTTCAAATTTATAAAGTTCTAGAGATCTGAGACGAGGTAGCTGACTGAATTTAGGGAGTTGCACGCAGCTTTCGCAACAAGAAATTTTAACATCATTAACAAGTTTAGGCAGCATCCAAGTTGGAAACCTTTCTCCACTATAATCATTAATCTCCAAGTATTCAAGATTTGGAGGCAAAATCACACATTCTAACAAAAGCTCCATATCACCATATACAGGAGTCACTTCCGCCTCGTTAAAAAATAAAGCCAGTGTTAGACGAATTAGTCGTTTTTTATCTTTCAGATTCACCCTTCCGGCTTCTACCATTGTATTTCTACGCCATGTCGTCTCTCTTAAAAAAAAAGCGTCTCATCCACCTCTATAATCTCGGGATCTAATACGTGAGACTTATCGGGCACATACCTCTTTAGTTGGGATACATGGAACACATTATGCACCTTTCCTAAGTTATTTGGCAAATCCAAACGATAAGCTAATCTTCCAATTCTTTCAATAATGTCATAGGGACCTATAAACTTCGGGCTAAGCTTTCCTTTTTGCCCAAAACGCATCACCCCTTCCATAAGACTTCCTCGCCTACTTGATACTCACTATCTCTTCTATTCTTATATGTATAAGCCTTTGACGATCCTCGGCCGCCCTCATCTTCTCACGGATATATCTCACTTGATTCACGGTATCTTCATTCATTTGCGGTCCTAAAGTAACCGTCTCGCTAATATCATTCCAAAGATAATGGACTGCGACATTTCCGTCCGTATAGAGCTTCGAAAGGAGCCATCTTAATGCTAGAATGATAGCTATTATTGTATGAGAATTCTATTAAAGCCAACATCTCATCCCAAGTCTTAGGGTAATCTAAGGCACACGCCCTCAACATGTCCTCGAGAGTCTGAATGGTTCTCTCCGATTGACCACCAGTTGCTGGATGAAAAGTTGTACTCTTAAGCACATCGGTCCCAAAAGCTTTCTGTAATGCTTCCCAAAAATGAGATAAGAATCTTGAATCCCTATCAGACACAATAGTGGAAGGAACTCCATGATTCCTCACCACTTGGTCCACATATACTTTACCACACTGTTCCATCGATCAATTGTCCTTCATCGGAACAAATTTTGCTACCTTAGTTAGTCTATCTACAATCACCCATACTTTGGTGAATCCTTTTGCTGTCTTGGGATGACCTACAACGAAATCCATTCCTATGTCATCCCACTTCCACTCAGGCATTGGTAACGGTTGAATCGTCCCTTGAGGTCTCTTGTGTTCGCTCTTCACCTTATGGCAAGTCAAACACTTAGCAATGAATTCAGCTACTTCGCTCTTCATATTGTTCCACCAGAACATTAGCTTCAAGTCCTTATACAATTTATCCCCTCCAAGGTGGATAGAATAAGTCGTGTTGTGCCCTTCTTTCATCAATTTCTCTTTCAACTCGGTGCAACTCGACGGCATGCACCACCTTCCATTGAATCGGACACTTCCATCGTCAAGGATGCTAAACTCCTTTGTCTTCTTCTCCTCGATCAACTTCTTTATTTTTTCCATTTCCTCATTCCCTTCTTGAGCCTTTAAAATTTCTTCATTCAATGTTGACTGGATTGAAATGGCATTTAAGCATGCCTCCACTCCACTACTCCCAACAACTTCAATGTTGAGCTTCCTCAACTCGTTACACGACTTATCCGGGAAGTACCAAAGTACTTAAACTATGGCTAGACTTGCGACTTAACGCGTCGGCAACGACGTTTGCCTTTCCTTCATGGTATAAGATTTCAATATCATAGTCATTCACCAACTCCAACCATCTTCTCTGTCTCATATTCAAATCTTTCTGAGTATACAAATACCTCAGACTCTTGTGATCTGTATACAACTTCACCTTCACTCCATACAAGTAGTGTCGCCAAATCTTCAAAGCAAACACTATTGCGGCTAACTCTAGGTCATGGGTTGGCTAATTCACTTCGTACGGTTTCAATTGCCTAGATACGTAGGCTATAACCTTTCGATTTTGCATCAATACACACCCTAAACCATTTTTCGAAGCGTCACTATATACCTCTAACTCAACATTCTCCTCTGGCAACGTCAAAATCGGAGCTGTAGTTAACAACTCCTTAAGCTTCTTAAAGGCTTTCTCACACTCCTCGGTCCATATGAACTTCGTATCCTTCTTCATAAGACTAGTCATTGGTTTAGCTACCCTCGAAAAGTCCTTCACAAAACGTCTATAGTAGCCAGCTAGACCCAAGAAACTCCTTATATCAGTGATATTCCTAGGTGTAGGCCATTCGCTCACTGCGGTTATCTTTGACGGATCTACGAAAATTCCATTCTTTGACACAATGTGGCTAAGAAACGCCACTTCTTGCATCCAAAATTCACACTTCGAGAACTTCGCGTAAAGCTGATGCTCCCTAAGTGTAGATAATACCGATCTCAAGTGATCTTCATGCTCCTCCTCGCTCTTCGAGTAGATAAGGATATCATCGATGAATATGACTACAAATTTGTCCAAATACTCTCGAAACACTCTATTCATGAGGTCCATAAACATTGCTGGTGCATTGGTTAAACCAAATGGCATCATGGTGAACTCATAGTGACCATACCTTGTCCTAAAGGCAGTCTTTGGTATGTCCTTCTCCCAAATCTGCAAATTGGTGATACCCTGACCTCAAGTTTATCTTCAAAATATACCAACTCCCCTTAATTGATCGAATAGGTCGTCAATCCTCGGTAAAAAATTGATCGAATATACCACTCCTTTTTGAAGAAAGTGGCTACTAAAATGATGGGGAAACTAGGGTTTCCCTTTTTATAGTAGTAGTTTTTTGGGGAAAAGACTAAAATACCCTTACTTATCATATTACCAAAATACATTTGATGATGAAATTGCCAAAATAATCTTCCGACTAATATTACTAAAATACTTTCTTGAAAAGACTAAAATACTTCTTTGTGAAAATACTCAAATACTCTTTTGGTAAAATGACCAAAATACCCTTCTACTCTTAAATACTGAAATTAAATAGCTTTAATAATTTAAAAATGATTAAAACTATTTAATTAGATATCTTAAAAATATGGGGGATTACAACATCACCTTCTTTAACATTTTCATTGCAACCTTGGCATCGTTGGTGGGGGATGCCAAAGCTTCCACCCATTTCGAAACATAGTCACATGCCACTAGGATGTATCTATTTCCAAATGAACTAGGGAGGGGTCCCATGAAGTCCATGCCCCGAACGTCAAATACTTCCAACTCAAGAATTGTGTTCATTGACATATCATTCCGCCTTCCAGTGTTACCCGATCGTTGACAAGCATCACATTCTTTTGACAATCATCCACACATCTCTAAACAAGGTAGGCCACCATAAACCACTCTCTAAGATCTTGGCGCTATTTTGGCGACACCCATATGTAGGGGTGTTCATAAAAAACCGGAACTGGAACCGTAAAACCGTACCAAAATACTAAAAAATCGGTCTAAATGGGTGGTTACCGTACCGACAAAAAAAAGTTTGAACGGTACGGTTACCGAACCGATAAAATTAGCGGTTAAACGGTACGGTTACGGTTATGATTTTTGAGTAAACGGTTAACCGAAATACCGAATTTTTTTTTTCTCTATTTAATTGTTGTGAAACATTTTCAAACAATTACATTAATTCTAATATTTGTTGCTAAGTTACAACAATTAGAGGAATTATGTAATTATTTGGAATCTCTAGTACTAATATAAACACTATAATTAGGAAATGAAGTGAATTCTTAATGTTAGTTATGTTTTTTAATTGATTTATTATTCACTTTATAATACATTTTATATTAGAATATATATTAAAATATATGCACAAAAATATTGAAAATATATATGTACATTAAGTAAAACATAATAGTATAACTTAAACGACGGTTAATGGTTAATAGAAAAACCGTACCGAAAAATCGGTTAACCGCTTAGGTGGTAACCGGTCTAAACGGTTCTGATTACGGTTGGCAAAAAATAGCGTATCGAAAACTTCCAAGCTACCGAACCGAAATATTGTTTTGGAACGGTTAACCACCCATGAACACCCCTACCCATATGCCCACCACAAGGGGATGAATGGCACATGTTAATCACATTTTCAACCTCATCTTCCGGAATGCATCTACGGTAAATACTATCCGGGCCTCTTTTGAAGAGCAAAGGGTCTTCCCAAACATAGTTTTGAACATCTCTCAGAAACCTTCGCCTTTGTTGGGAATCTAAGCTCGGAGGCATCAAGTTGCAAGCAATGTAGTTAGCATAGTAGGCAAACAAAGGAACCGAATCCTTCACTATTACAACTAGCTTTTCATCCGAAAATAGTCATCAATCTTTGGGTCAACTCCTTCCATGCATTCTAACGAAAGCCTAGACAAGTGATCGGCCACCAAGTTCTCCGCAACCTTTTTATCATTGAGTTCAATGTTGAACTCTTGCAATAATAGGATCCATCGGATGAGCCTTGGCTTTGCTTCTTTCTTTGACATTTAATACTTTAATGCCGAGTGGTCGATGAATATAGTAATTTTCAACCCCAACAAGTAAGGATGAAACTTTTCAATTGTATAGACCACCGCCAATAGCTTTTTCTCGATTGTGGAGTAGTTCTCTTGTGCATCATCTAATGTCTTGCTTACATAGTAGATTGCATGAAGCTTGTTCTCCTTCCTTTGGCCTAGAACGACCCCCACCGCAACATCTGAAGCATCACACATGAGCTCAAAAGGGAGCTCCCAATTAGGTGGTTACACATGTTTCAACCTATCAAAATCTTGTAGACAATCATTAGTAAGCACAAAGGGGCATCCTTTGCTAAAAGTTAAGTCAAAGGTTTGGCCATTTGTGAAAAACCTTTAATGAAACGCCGATAAAAATCGGCATGGCCAAGAAAACTCCTTACACCCCTAACATTGTTGGAGGTGAAAGGCGTTTGATTGTCTCAACTTTAGCGGGATCAACCTTAATGCCCCGACTAGAGATTACATGACCAAGAATAATTCCCTCTTCTACCGTGAAATGGCAATTTTTTCCAATTCAATACCAAGTTATCTTTTGACATCTTTGAAGCACTTTAGACAAATTATTAAGACATATGTCGAAAGAAGAACCACACACTGAGAAATCATCCATAAAAACCTGTATTTCCGACTCAAGTATGTCGGAGAAGATGGCGATCATACATCTTTGGGATGTTGAAGGAGCATTACACACAATCCGAACATCCTTCGATAAGCAAAGGTGTCATAGGGACACGTAAAAGTTGTTTTCTTTTGATCTTGTGGGTGAATCGAGATTTGTAAAAATCCGAAGTACCCATCAAGAAAACAAAAGTCTGTATGACTAGCCAACCTCTCTAATATTTGGTTAATGAAAGGGATTGAAAATGGTCCTTACGGGTTGACTTGTTCAACTTTCTATAATCTATACATATCCTCCAACCCGTAACCGACCTTGTGGATACAACTTCACCATGCTCATTCTCAACGATGGTCAAGCCTCCCTTCTTTGGAACTATTGGGACCGGACTTACCCAATTACTATCTGAAATAGGATAGATTATCCCGGCCTTGAGTAGTTTTAAAACCTCATTTTTCACAACTTCTTTCATATTTGGATTTAATCTCCTTTGAGGTTCAATGGAGGAAGCTTGATCCTCTTCAAGATAGATACGGTGCATACAAAGTGATGGGCTTATCCTCTTAAGGGTCATTAAGCGAATAGCCGAAGGCACTTCTATTTTCTTCCAAAACATGTATTAAATTTTTCAATTGGGTGCCTTCTAGCTTCGCAAGAACAATAACGAGAAAAGCTTTGTCATTATTGAGAAATTTATATTCCAATGAGAAGGGAAGGGGTTTTAACTCTACTTTAGGTGGAGGCATAGATTTCTCCTCCAAATCAACATTAAGTACTTCGAACCTTCCATTTGGTGAGTGATAGACCTCAGACTCATCTAGGAGCTTCTCATACTCCTCTTCTTCTAGTGTACCGCTACCTATCTCACCCTACAAAGTCTTTTGAAGAGGGTCTTCAAGTTCCATGGCTCTCTCCATCTCTTCATCTAACACATCAACTCTCATAACTTCTTCCATAAGTGGCTTTTTCATGGACCTTGGGAACCCGAACACCATTTTCTCATCTCCGGCTCTCAAGGTGAGAGTGTTGTTATCACAATCAAAGAGCATTCTAGCCATCTCTAAGAACGGCCTCCCTAGTATCAAAGGTGTGCAAGGATCCTCATCCATATCCATCACCACAAAGTTACAAGGAATGATGAACTTACCAACTTGAATCGGCACATCTATCAATTCTCCAACGGGTCTTCTAGCTATAGCTAAGGGCATTAAAATCATTCCGTCTCCAAGATCGGCCAAAGCACTCTTTTGTTCAACACCTTCCATTTTTACCGGAATTAGAAAAACACCCTGATCGGACTTCTTTTCCTGCATAATTACTTGAATGATCGCACTAACATTGTGCGAAAGGTGAGAAATCATTGCATCTTCAAGTTTATCTTTACGAGTCAAGAGATCTTTTAGAAACTTTACATAGGCTGGCATCTCCATTATGGCTTGCAAGAGTGGAATGTTGATTTGGAAGCCCTTCATGAGTTCAAGAAATTGAGCAAGTTTATCATTCAACTTTTTTGCCGCAAATTTTTGTGGAAAAGGAATTGGTGTGAGATATTGCCGAGTTGGTGCTCCTTTCCCATTTTCTTTTTCTTCTTCCTCTTTATTTTTTTCACTCTCTTGTCTTTCATTATCTCCTTTTTTCTTTTTCTCTTCTTCACTCTTTTTCTCCACAACTACTTCACTTTTTCCCTTCTCAACCTCAACTTCTTTTATGACCGGACCCTCGTATCTCTTACCCGATCTCAAGGTAAGGGCTTTCACTCTATCATGACTAGCGAGGTTGCTATTACTAGGTTGGCTCAAAATTGATCGTTGAGATTGTTGTTGGCTAATTTGTTGGGTTAATTGGATTATCTTATTATGAGCTTGCATTTGTTGGATGGTGGAGGATACTTCCGCATTGTATTTAGTTTGTTGGGTCACGAAGGCTTCAAGTGCGGCTTCAAGTGAAGTTTTTTGTGATGGATGAGGGCTATACGGGGGTCTTTGTGCTTGGAAATTGCCTCCTTGATTGAAACCGGGAGGTGCTCTCGAATTGGCTTGAAATTGGTTGTTTGGTGGTTGACTGAATTGGTTTTGGTTTTGGAAGGGTGCTTGTTGTTTTGACAGTTTGGTAGTAGGGTTGTGGTTGGTGATATTGTTGGTTTCCTTGCTTCCATCCAAAATTTGGGTGATTTCTCCAACCGAGATTAAAAGTAGGGTGCGTAAGGGTCATTTCGGGCCCCTACCGCCGCTACTTGCTCCAATGTGGCCATGCATTGAGCCACCACATGATCACAACCTCCAAATGTTTCACAAGGTTGTACGACGTTTGCCGGGCTTGATGATGAAGACGATGCCAAGTTGATCTTGTTAAGCTTTTTCATCACAACTTCCAACTTAGACACCAAAGCTTCATAATTGTCAATATCTATCTTATCTGAGCTCCTTGTAGTTTGTTTCCGACCGGAACCACCCTAACCACCCTAACCACTATGCCTTGCTACCTCTTCAATGGTAGCTCCCACATCATTCAAGTTAATTTTCAAAAGCCACCCCCCGTACCCGCATCAATATTGGCACGAGTTATGGGATTTAGGTCATCATAAAAAGATCTCAAAAGTGTAGCCAAGTCAAAACCATGATGAGGGTAAGCTCGCCTCAAGTCCTTGAACCTTTCCCATGCTTGACTCAATGTTTCACCATCTAGTTGAGAGAATTTAGCTATTTGACATTTTAGCTCCGTCGTCTTCTCTTCCGAAACAAATCTCCTCAAATAGGCCTTAGTCACCTCCGCCCATGTTGTTAGAGAATTAGCGGAAAGTGACTCAAGCCATGCCAAAGCTCTACCATCAAGTGAAGAGTGAAAGAGATGAAGTCGAGTTTGCTCTTGAGTAGCATTATGCTCATTGAAAATGTTTCACAACTTTGCAAAGTGAGCAAGATGCTTGTAAGGGTATCCACTACCTCTCCCTTCAAATTGTCTTTCCTTGATCATTCTTATCAATTAGCTTGGAAAGTCGTAATTACCATCAGGAAGAGGCGGACGGTTAATACCACTTCTCTCCTTGAATGCCATTGGAATCCCATAGTCCTCAAGCGTTCTTTGTTGATTTCCGACCATTCTACGAGGAGAAATAGAAATTATTGGAGTGCCTTGAGAAGATGAGCCCGGTGTATCACTAACTCTTACTCGTGGAGATGGTGAAATAACTCGAGGTCTACCCCTTTGCCTCTTTGGAAATGGAGTATCACCTGTGGGGTTTGTGCTCATGTACAACACCAAAGCTAAGTAGAGGGTTAGTAATAACAAGGACTGACTTCACGAACCAAGCAATGAATTAAGAATATGGAAATAATAAACAACCGTAACTCATAAAATAAATAATCCAAAGTTCACCTCCTTTGCCTTCCCCGGCAACGGCGCCAAAAAATTTGGTGGGGGAGTCGGCACTCGGGGGTGTCGTTAAGTCCCCAAAGATCCCCTCCAAATTACAATTTATAAACACCTCAACGCAACCCACTAACAAGTAACAAGGGCAAGCAAAGGGGTCGAACCCAAGGGAGGACCGGTAGTGAACACAAATTTCGGACTATTGGAGGACAAATCTTGGTTACAACTAGGATTGAGGGTTGTATTAAACTAGGACACGCAATTAAGTTATAATAAGAATACAATATGATGAAAATAGGTCTTGGGGATGAGGTTTCAATCTAAGTTAATATGAGATAATCAAGGGAAATTAGTTAATTGAGGTATAAATGTGATGAAGTGAACTATATGCTATAACTAACCACCTTCTCAAGCAAATTAATACTATGTTAGACTAAGCAACTTCTACTCTCGTGGTAATTACTTAATTTAACATGCATAAGTACATCAAGTTCACAAAATCTTGACTCAAAGACCTAATCTCTTAGTGAATTCAAGACAATTGAGTCTAGTAAGTTACACGTCCTAAATTCACCTCTCGATTACTATTAGGAGTGCTTAGAAGAGTTTCAATGGTGATCAAGCAAATAGACCCGCAATCAAATCACACTAAAACATAATTTTCGCATTCACAATCTCATTAACATGCTCCAATCAACTATTCATAGTCACAAAGAGAGGTTTTCACCCCCAAGCTCTAAAATGGGACTACTCACTACTCATGATAAATAACATAGCATACATAGAAACACAAATTACCAACATGCAAGTAGAAATCAAGTAGAGAAATTGGATAAACTAAAGAAACTCAAAACATGAACCTACTTGGATTGAAATCAAATGTAAAGAGCACAAACTTACTGATTACACGGAATAACTGTCGAGTTTAAACCTTAAAATCCACTAAGAGTGCAAAAATTAGTTGAGATCCACAAGAGTTTGAAGTTGTCACCCCTTCTCTCTCTAGTTTCTCTCACTAACTAAGTGCTTGAAAGTTTTTAAAGCTAAACGAAACTAATGAAGTAGAATCAGCCCCTCCTTTGCATTCTCCGCCCTTTTGCTTTTATACGGCACTAAAAATAAAACATTGAATCGCGACGGAGAAAATGAAGGTTTGGTGAAAACACGGGGGAGCGCCCGCTTCTCTTCAGAGTGCTCGCTCTGGGTTCTTTAGGGAACGTTCGCTCCAGCACAGAGCGCTCGCTCCTGATGGATTGCAACTCTTCTACGAGTTCTGCCCAAGTTAAGCTGGAGCTCCAGTAAGGAGCGGTAGCTCCTAGCTTGAAGCAACAAGATCAGCTTCCTATTAGATTCCACATGTTGAGAGCACGTCAACCAAAGCCACGAGCCACCTCGGAAACCTGCGAAGCAACACAAATAACACCAAAACGCAACGACAAACTACCCTAGGACACTAAAAAGACTCAAGGACACAAAATTACGAAAAATAAGCTAAAAACGAACGAAAATGACTCGCCCAAAGCATAAAAGAAGCCTAAAAGACGACCTTGCCAAAACTTTGAGAGAAATCTCGAATCACGATCGGAAATAATATCTTTCTAAGACACCATGGAGTCTCACGACGTGCTTGACGTATGTCTTTGCAAGTCGCTTCTTCTTCTACATCTCCTTGATCGGAATGAATACGGTAGATTTCGTCAATCGGTCTACGATAACCTAAATGGTGTCATTGCCACTTTTCGTTTTCGGCAACGCAGTCACAAAATCCATAGATATCGATTCCCACTTCTATCCAGGGACTTCTAACGATTGAACTTTTTCCATGGTCTCTTATGGTCTATCTTCACTTTTTGACACGTTAAACACTTAGACACGAACTTGGCGACTTCTCACTTCATATATATCTGACTACCAATAGATCTCCTTCGATCCTTATATAACTTATCACCCCTAGAGTGCACGTAATACTGAGTATTATGACCTTCCTCCATAAGCTTCCTCTCGAGCTCTTCACACTTTCGCGGTATACACCACCTTCCCTTAAATCTCAAACTTCCATCATCATAGATCTTGAAATCAGCCTTCCTTACCTTGCTTCATCTTCTCTTTAATTTGATCCAAATGCTCGTCTCGAATTCGACGTTCGTTATCTCGTCGAAGATCAACGATTCCAATGACAAAGCACTCGCCTAGCTTCAATTTCTCCAGATTCAAAATTTTAAGGCTAAGCCTTTGCATATCGCGATATAACACGCATTCACGCTATGGCTTGACTTTCTACTTAAAGCATCGGCTACAACGTTTGCCTTTCCCTCATGATACTGGATGTTTAAGTCGTAGTCCTTAATCAACTTCAACCACCTTCTTTGCCTCATATTGAGATCCTTCTGGGTGAAGATGTACTTCAAACTCTTGTGCTAGGTGAAGATCTTAATTATTGCTCCATAGAGGTAATGCCTCCAAATTTTCAAAGACAAACACGATCGCAAAGAAATTCCAAGTCATGGGTAGGATAATTAGACTCGTACCGCTTCAACTAACGCGACGCATATGCTATCACCTTCCCATTCTGCTCCAGGACACAACCCAAACTATTCTTCGAAGCATCACTATACACCTCGAATCCATCATTTCCGTCGAGCAGGGTTAAACCAGGTGCAGATGTTAAAAGGTCTTTCAAAATGTGAAAAGCTTCCTTGCACTTCTCATTCCACTCAAACTTCGATTCCTTTTTTATCAAGCTAGTCATAGGTCTCGCTATCCTCGAAAAATCTTTGACAAATCTCCTATAATAACCAGGTAATCCCAGAAAAGTCCTTATATCTGACACATTCTTTGGTCTAGGCCACTCACTAACATCTTGTATCTTCACAGGATCCACAGAAACTCCTTCCTTAGACACATAATGACTCAAAAATGCTACCCTCTCAAAACGAAACTCACACTTAGAGAACTTTGCATACAACTGGTTTCTCCTACGTGTTTCCAAAATTATCCTAAAATGTTCATCATGCTCTTCCGCATTCCTCGAATAGATCAAAATATCGTCTATGAACACCTTAACGACCTTGTCTAAGAACTCATGGAAAATCCTATTCATCAAATCCATAAATATTATCGGTGCATTGGTCAACCCAAACGGGATTACAGTAAACTCATAGTGAGCATATCTTATCCTAAAGGCGGTCTTAGGTACATCCTGATCGGCTGCCTTCAATTGGTGATACCCTGAACGTAAATCAATCTTTAAAAACACGCTTGCTCCATTCAATTGGTACTTTAAAAATGTACTTTCAACCTCATCCTTAAACCTTAGAAGGTAAACTTTGGTAAAGCTCAAAAAATCATCAACAAAGGTCATATAATAGTTTTTAGCCTCCTTTACTAGTACAACTTTTAAAGTCCTCCAAATCCGTGAATTAACTCAAGCAATTTAGTACTTCTTGCCACAACTTGTTTAAATGGTTTTTTGGTTATGTTTGTCCTCAGCACAAATTGGACAATTAGAGGCTTTTTCAACATTTTCAAAAGAAATCAACTTCATGTCTTTTAATTTTTTGAAGTATGAAGAATTTAAATGTCTCATACGATTGTGCCAAACATCAATAGACTCAATAATATAGACAAAAGAAGTACTTTCATTTTCATTAATCAAATTCAACACAAATAATCCACCATTAAGGTAACCTTTCCCAACAAAAAGTTTCCATTCTTGGAGATCACAATCATGTCAGCCTCAAAGATAAGTTTCAGGCCGGCTTTGTTGAGATAGGATCCTGAAATAAGATTCATCCTTAGTGAGGGGACATACAAGACATTATTTAAAGAAAAAATTGACAGGAACAATCCTAACTATGGGTGTTCCGCAATTTTCAGTCCCAATTAAAGATTATTTTTGAGTAGTCCCTACTGGGGTATGTTTTACAAAATGGTCTCAATTGACTGGTGACCCATTTTACTGGTTAATCATTGTTTTTACTTTTTTTTTTTACCTGGTTTACTACCTTCTCCCTCCCCTTTGTCTCTCCTTACTACCTTCTCCCACCGCAGCCTCCCCTCCTTCGTCCCCGCCAACCTCTCCTCCCTCCTTCCTCCCACATTCCTCCCCTACGTACCACCCCCTCAAAATCTCGCCGGAAAGCACCGGCAAAGGAAGCCCCAAAGTTCCATTACCACTCTCTCTCCTCTACTTTATGTCGATACCAAAACACCAACACCACCGTGCAAACCAGGCCTGCCCCCTTCGAGCTACCGCAAGCACCACCCTTCACCTGCCGCTGTAAATCCACAACCACCGGCGCACCACTGCGCGCCACTCTCTCGCGTCCCAGCCGCAACCCCACTCTAACACACATTCTCTCTCACTACTCTATCTCACCTCGACCCGGTTGCGCTGCTACTCTATCTCTCTCGCTACTCATTTGATTTTAAATGTCTGTTCAATCTGAATTTTAATTTTTGATCAATTTATTGCCTTTTGCTTATAAGTTAGAGCAATTATTTGTTCTAGTCTTTTTAGTGATCTTTAAAGTAACTTGAATTTACATCGCATAAGGGTGGTGGGTTTGGGCGGGGGGGGAGTTTCGAGGGTGGGGGATGGGAGGAGCAATCCAAGATCGGGGTTGGGGATGGGGTGTCATAGGGGTGGCAGGTTTGGGTGGGGGTGGGAGGGTGGTGGTGGTGGTGGTGGGGGTGGGAGTTTTAAGGGTAGGGGATGAGAGGGGGTGGATGCCTACCGCAGAGAGAGAAAATAGAATTTGGGGAAAAAAAAATTAAAATAAAATTCGTTTTACCTATTTTTTAGCAAAGTCATTAACCCGCCGGGACCAAATTTGGCAAAAATGATACATAGTTGGGACTCGCTCAGAAATAATCTTTAGTTGGGACCGAAAATGGCGGACCGCCCATAGTTGGGATTGTTCCCGCCAATTTTTCCTTGTTTAAAAACAATTGTTTTCCGGAAGTGAGTTTGAGATGGACCTTTTCTTTGCCAAGAACACTGGTGATGCTACTATTGCCAATATAGACATGATTACCATAGGTGGCATCCTCAAATTTTGTCATCATTTCTTTGGTAGCACAAAAGTGTCTTGATGCTCCCGTGTCCAAAATCCATTCGATCTTGTTCTCCACCAAGTTGGTTTCGACTACCACCACCGCAATAACTTCATGATTTTCGACAATATTGGCTTGAGGAGGATTGGTGGTGTTCTTTCTCTCACAATGTCGATGGTAGCATTGAAATGCCTTGTGTCCGATTTTCCCACACACATAGCATGCAGCCTTGGACTTTTGTGTCTTCTTGTTATCGGTGAAATTTCCTTTTGTTCTTACTTTACTTCTTCTTAGCATTGGACCTATTGTTAGACAAAGGAATATAAGATTTAACTAAGTTAGCTTTAGAAGAATTCAAAGAGAGAGATTCAAACTTTTCCTTAAGGCGATTGGCCTCTTCAGTTCTCATGTGGCTAATGAGCTCTTAGAGAGTCATGTATTTATTCTTGTACTTCAAGGAATTGCAGTAATCATACCATGAAGGAGGGAATTTCTCCAATAAGACATTGGCTTGACGGGTCTCACACATCTTCATGCCTTCATTCAAAATATTGGTGACAATATTCGCATAAACATCTACTTGCTCCATGATAGTTTTTTCATCCGTCATCTTGAAGTTGATCCACTTTTCCACCACATATTTCTTATTTCATGCATAATCGGCACCATACTTATTCTCCAACATATCCCAAATGGACTTGCTTGATTTGTTGTTCATGAAGAGATCACACAAGGTATTTGACATATGGTTGAGAAGATGACCTCGAACCATTTTGTCGGCCTTCTCGAACTAAGCTTTTGCTTCTTTGGCAGCCTTCTTTTCTATTCCCGTAAGCTCGCTCGAAAAGGATTTAGAATTATCATTGTCTTGGAACAGCACAAAATTCACCTCAAGTAGTTCAAAAAACATCAAGAGTTTTTGTGACAATCTCTAAAAATTGCTACCATCAAGAGGTTCTAACTTAGAGAGGTCGGGAAAAGTCTTGTTCATCAAACTAGCCATAGACATAGCCATAATATTTTTTTTTTCAAATTTTTGTATTTAGAAGATTTTCAAGGCTAGAATAAGAACACAAGAACAAGACAAAGAACTTAGAATTTTAGTACGTCGTGGCAATTAGGAACCACTTACTTGAAAATAATATTTGGCACAACCGGGGTGCTCAATTGTATTCGCCGATTTGTTCCCTAAGGTTGACACACCTCTCTCACACAAAGGCACTTTTGGGTGAAAGGTTGGAGTCACTTAAACTTATGCCCAAAGAAGAAAAGAAAGGAGAAGAATATGAAGTATGCTTAGCTTGAATTTGATGATCAGCTCTCCAAAATAACATGTATATATAGGGGACTTGTGAAATAGGAAGAGTCATCCTCGATTAGAGAATCCAAGAAACCCATGTAACCTCCCCTTATTGATGGTCATAAAACCACAATAAGTTGAGCCGATGAACCCTCCCCCCCAATCGAAGAAGTATAACCCCCTATCTAAGAAGTTATTCAACCCGAATAAAGTGTATTTAAGGGGAAAAAAAGTGGTAGGAAAGAAAAGAATAAATGATATAGCTTTATATGCTTATAGTTATTTAAACACAAGATCAGTCTTCTCACCCCATGACTAAACAATCTTCGTCATGGCTAGGCCGTGACAAAGTATGTTTTACATCTTTATCTTTATTTTTGTCTCTCAAAGTGAATATGTGAAAGTCATAGGTAGTTTAATGTACCTCACGAACTCCACTCGACCTGATATAGCTTATGTGGTAAGTAGACTGAGTCGCTATACTCACAACCCTAGTAATGAACATTGAAATGCTCTTTATTGTCTTCTTAGATACTTGAAAGGAACTGTTGATATGTGTTTGTATTATTCTAAATTCCATGTTGTCCTTGAAGAGTTTTATAAGCAAGTTAGGTTTCAAGTAATGATGAGATTAGTTCAACTAGTGAATAAGTGTTAACTCTTGGTGGTGGTGCTATATAGTGTAAGTCTTCAAAATAGACTTGTATAACACGTTCCGCCATGGAGTTTGTGTTCATTCCTCTCGAGTTAGTAGGGCAAGAAGATGAATGGTTGAGAAATTTTTTGTTTGGCATGTCGTTTGGGGGGTGCACCTGTCTCTATCCATTGTGACTCTTAAGCATCCATCGAGTCGCTAAAAATAGTTTCTACAAAGGGGAAAGAAGATGCACATACGGATCAGACATGGGGTTGTTAAATAAATCCTGTAAAATGGGGTGATTTCTTTGGAATATGTGAGGTCCGAAAGAAACCTTGTTGATCCCCTTACCTGGGTTATCTAGGAGAGTCGTCCTACAATCGTCAAGGGGGATGAGGCTTAAGCCCACTAGTTGATATTATATGGTGGATACCCGTTTGTGGTCAAACAAAGTCATATAATCGTAACTTTCTCTACATTTTCCATCCCTATGGCGTGTGGTAGTGCTTGTTAAATCCATAGCCATTTTGGTGGTGCTATATTGAGACACACTTGATGGATTTATGCTGAGAGTTGAGTTCTTAATCTTAATAGTTCATATCCCTTGAAAAACACTTAATGGACCACCTATGTAAGTGTGAAGGTTTAGCTGTAACAGCCCGGCCATTAGCAGCTTAATTATAGCTTAATAAACAACTACTTATATAAAGTTAAGTCTTTAATTTAAAGTTATTACAACTTAAAGAGTTCATATAATACTAAAATACGGAGTTATACAAAAATATGTCCTCGCCATCGCGTACAAAATACAATTTTCTCCAGATAGCTTCACATAAACAAAGGGCGGTTCCAACGTTCTGTTCCTGCAAAATTAAAGTCTTCCCCCACCAGGACAGGTTCATAGAACAAAATCAGCAAAGCTGGTACACAAGTTCTTATGCGGAAGCGAAATTACTCAAGGTGGCTTAGAATAGACATTCGAAACATTTCACATTGATACTTTATTGTTAGCGCAGCAAAAATTTGACTTCTAGTAGATAATATGAAATTGATACCTCACAAACATTATAATATTTTTAGGAGTAAACAAACAACCACTATGAAGGAAATAATAATTGTAGAAAAAATAAACTTTCTTGAATTATGTTCTAACCTTTTATGATCTGAATTAAAATGAATTGAATACTACATTACAACCTAAGCATATATAATCACACAAGTGCTAAATTAGGAATGCTAAATAAGAAATGTTCTCTAAAAACAATGACACACATTATTTATTTTCCTACAATTCCTCTTGCTCAATGATTAATGCTTCCCCTCAAAATATGGAGAGAATTATTCTCACAACGAATAACACTTATTCCTACAATTCTCAACCTCATTCATAATGTGAAAACATTCAAATATTGAACGAACAAATTGCGGTATTCGTATCCGGTTGCACCATTTTGATAATGATTGCCTACGTACCCTTCCGACCAGATCAAACCAATCGTAGTTCCATTTATTTTTCATGTAATACCTAACATGGGACAATATTTAGCAATTCCAAATAATGTTGGAATTTATTTCCTGACACAACTTTGGTCAACATGTCTGCAGGGTTCTCATGTGCACTTTTAATTGAGATATATTGCCTTCTTCTATACATCTCGCACAAAATGATATCTCACATCTATATGCTTGTTCGAGCATGATGAACTTAGTTTTTAGCTAAATGAATTACACTTTGGCTATCATAACTAAGATTCACACATTCATGCTTCAACCCCAAATCATCTAGAAGTCACCATAACTACAATGCTTCCTTAACTCCTTCAACCATAGCCATATACTCGGCCTCGTAGTAGATAGAGCCACCGTGGCCCGTAACATTGATCACCAACTAACTAGAGCACCATGTATTTTAAACACATATTCAGTAGTAGATTGTCGTTTATCTTAAATCACCGGCATAATCTGAATCAACAAAGCCGCTTATCTGACATGTATCTCCACCAAAGCACAATCCCGTGTCAATGGTACGTTTTAAGTACCTTAAAATCCACTTCACTGCTTCCCAATGTGCCTTACCCGGGTTCACCATGAACCTACCGACAACACTAATCGCCAGGAAATGTGTGGACAAAGTGCCAACCGCAGTAGCATAAGGTACATTATTTATGTATGCCTTATCTTCCGCTGTAGTGAGAGATTGTTTACTAGAGAGTCTAAAATGTGGAGCCAATGGAGTTACCACTGGCTTAGCGTCGTTCATCCCAAATCTTTCAATAACACGTTCAATATAGCCTTTTTGACTCAACAACAATTTTCGACTCGATCTCTCTCTTCTAATCTCCATACCCAGCATCTTCTTTGTAGTGCCTAAGTCTTTAGTTTCGAACTCATCACCGAGTTGAGTTTTTAACACATCTATCTCCACCTCGCTTTTCGAAGCAATAAGTATGTGTTCACATACAATAGGAGATAAATATTAATCACCTCCACGAAGTTTACGAATGTATACACAACAATCATAAGCACTTCTCGAGAACTCGGCTTTAACATAAATGAGTCAAATCACTTATACCACCGGCCGAGGAGATTGCTTCACCGTAAAGTAATTTCCTTAAGCGACATACTTGACTCTCTTTACCCTCAACCTTGTATCCCCGATTGATACATGTAGATTTCCTCATCCAAGTCGCCGTGCAAGAAGGTCATCTTTACATCAAGTTGTTCCAACTCAAGATCACCATGAGCAACAAGACTTAATAGCACCCGAATAGAAGTGTGTTTTACCACTGGAGATAATATCTTATTGTAAGCAACACCTTCTTTCTGTGCAAAACCCTTAGCCACAAGCCTAGCCTTATACCTTATTTTATCAGACTTGGAAGAATCCTCTTTGTACCCACTTACAACCAATAGCAGCCTTTCCCACGTAAGGAGACTACCTCCCATGTCTTATTTTTATGAAGAGATCGCATCTCTTCCTCCATAGCAACAAACCAACTCTCGTTATCCTTGACTTTGATAGCTTGTTCGAAGGTGACCGGCTCATCATCCTCCACCGAGAGTGCATATTCTACCAAGTTTACCCGCCTCGGATTGCCTCGCAGGTTTGTCTGATCCAAACTTCTGAACTGTTTTATAATTCCTCTTTGGCCTAGTGAATGCCAAAGATTCTTGCTGCTGTTGCTGTAGCACATGTACATTTTCCTGCCGAATCTCCTCACAATCAAGCTCATTCTTTTTTTCATCTCGAGTAACACCAGGATGCTCCACCTGAACATGATTAGAATCGGGTTGGTATATAAATTCTATCTCCACTACTTGAGTATTTGAAGTCATTCCAACATCACCATCATTAAGCATCATAACTTTCGATAAAGCTACCATAGATCTTTCATCAAAAGTTACATCCCTGCTGATTACAAATTTAGAATCCTCTACACTCCAAAGACGATAGCTTTGAACCCCTTTTGGATACCCCAAAAAGATTTATTTCTTGGCTCTTTTATCAAGCTTGTTATACTTAATTAACATGATAGTAAGTTGTGCACCCAAAGATTGTAAGTCTCTTGTAATCTGCATGTTCCCCTGACCACACCTTATAGGGCGTGTCACCATCTAAATAAGAATGTGGTGATCGATTCACTATATAACAAGTTTTAGCAACCGACTCTGCCCACCATTCTCTCGCCTAGACCGGAATTAGAGCGCATACACCTTGCCTTCTCAAGCAAAGTGTACGATTTAGCCTTTCTCGCGACTCCATTTTGTTGTGGTGTGTCTCTGATCGACCAAAGGTCTCACAATACCTTCCCCGATCTCAATACTCCTTGAAAGCTCCCCTCTATGTATTATGTACCACTATCGACCGTACAATTTTTTAGCTTTCGACCCGTCTCTATTCTCAACCATTGCTCTCCACCTCTTGAAAATGTCGAATTCCTCATTCTTATACTTGAGAAAATAAATCCAAGCATATCTAGAATAATCATCAACAAATGTAACAAAGTACCTGAACCTCCCTTGGAAGCAACTTTAGTCGAGCTCCAAACATCCGTATGAACATAGTTTAACAAACCTCGCCTTTGTGCTTGCTTGTAGAGAACTTCACTCGCGTGCTTTTCCATACACACAATGCTAACAAAATTACATTTGTGGCTTCTTCATGTTATTCAACAAACCTTGTCCACTAAGCAATGATAGACCCTTTTCTCGACATATGGCCAAGGCGCATGTGCCATATCCTAGTGCATTCTATTTGGTCTTTACTTCCACCAATTCCAACTCAAGCTAAATATACCGTAATAGTTGTTTCCAAAAGAGGATAACGATTACCGTGACAAATCCCCTTCATCACTACCAAGGAACCACGAACAACTTTTAAAACTCCATTATCCAAGGCTATTTTGCAACCATTTTTCTCCAACAACCCGAGAGAAATAAGGTTCTTCCGCAAATTTAGGATGTGTCTCACATTCTTCTAGGTTATTATTGTTCAATCATGCATCTCGACTCGGATAGTACCCAACCCTATCGTTTTACAAGCATGATCATTTCCCATCAAAAATGCCACCATCCAAACTCTAGTAAGTTGTAAACAACTTCCCGTTTGGGCACACGTGGTGTGATGCTCCCGAATCAAGCATCCATTTACCGATATCTCATTGCATTGTTCTCAAATAGAGTAACAATAATCATCCTCGCCATTCGAGACATAACTAGCTTCTTGTTTTTCATGTTGTTTTCCTTATGTTGTTGTTCTTCTTGAATATTACCCTCTTGTTTGGGCAGTTAGTTTTAAAACAACCAAGCTCACCACATTTGAAACATGGTCTTTCCGCAAGAGGTCTATATTTTGATCTACACTTTCCTCCCTTTTCTCGCCCCCTCTTTCATTAGTCCTTCCTTTGTTTGCAAACAATCCCTGAGCTTGTTCGTTGTATTCTCTTCCATTACTAGACATCATTCCACTTGTAGCAACCTTTCGAAGGCCATCCTCTAAAAGCGACGTTCTAATAGTCTCATCCATGATTAGAGTATCACTGACAAGCATCAATGTTTGAACCAGATTTTTTTAGGACTTTGGTAATGAAAGTAATAGCATGAGTGCTTGGTTTTCCTCATCTACCTTCACATCTATATCCTTTAAGTCTCATATAATCCTATCAATCTTATTGATATACTCTCATGTTGAGGTCCTTCTTCCATCTTGCATGTATACAATTTTGATTTTCGCAGATCCCAGTTGGTTAGATCAGTTTTTGTCATGAAGTTTATCTCTAGCTTTGACCACACGCCAAGCAACGTTGCTTCTTCATTCACCAAGAACGCAACATCCCTCTCAAGGCATAAAATTGTAGCCGCTCGTGGTTCAAGATCTAACTCTTCCCAATCCTCATCCTTCATGTCCTCGAATTTTTGTTCTTTTCCTGCCAATGCTTTGTGCAACTATTGTAATATAAGCAAATTTTTCATTTGCATCCTCCAATAGGAAAAATCATTTTTCCCATTAAATTTTTCAATCTCATATTTTCCCAACTTTACCGTCTCCACTAGTAGATGCCATTATAAATAATTAAAAAAAAAATTAACCACTTAATATTTTGACGTTGGCTCGTACCAATTGTTCGAGCTCACAGGGGAAATTTGGCTTCTACTAGATAATATGAAATTGATACCTAAAAATATTATAATAGTTTTTGGAGTAAACAAACAACCACTATGAAGGAAATAAAAATTGTAGAAAAAATAAACTTTCTTGAATTATGTTCTAACCTTTCCCGATGTAAATTAAAATCGCTGACTTCTACATTACAACCTAAGCATTATATAATCACACAAGTGCTAAATTAGGAATGCTAAATAACAAATGTTCTCTAAAGACAATGACGTACTTCATTTACTTTCCTACAATTCCTCTTGCTCGTGATTAATGTTTCCACATAAAATAGGGAGAGAATTAATTTCACAACGAATAACACTTATTCCTACATTTATAGTATTCAAATTTATGTATAAATACATACTTAAGCCTCATAATAGTCTTAGAATGTTTGAAGTTTCATATCTGAAACATAACTCGTAATTAGTTTTGAAGACCTGTATTTCACTCCTCGGAAATACACTTATATACTTTTTACATAAAGATCTCATTTTAATCATATAAACTTATAACTCTTATAAGCAACATATACTTATGATATTCCAAGATATAATCTTCAAATCAATTTCTTAAGTTCGCAAACTCGGGGGGAGAAACACATTGGAGTTGTGTTACCATTAACTCCCACATCGGCGGTTTGTCGCCCATTCCGTATTGTTTTCGCTGCAAGACTTTTTAGTACATGTCTCCACACATTATAACATAAACATCTCAAGGTGACAAGTCACCATTTCCACCATCTCCACCCCTCTTAAAACACATTTCAAAAGTTTGACATTTACGTCATAAATCGGCATTTTCGATAATAATTAGTACACAATCTCAAAACCAAACCATATGTGCAAGAATCCTTTTTTCAACTAACTGAAAGGTACTTCAAGAACATATAATTTGAATTTTTAGTAATTATATTCTCATCAAATAGTATTTCAAACTTTAATAATCCCATAGTAAGAATTACTTGTACAATCAGACAAATAACATTTAAAGTATTTAACCTTTATTTTCAAAATTATTAATTTCCTCAAATACACACTAAGGGAAACCATTTCAAGGGCATGAATATATGTATATATAGTTTCAAATTTCAATTACGGATTACAAAAACATGAAAAGCTCTTTTTAATTGTAAAAACCGCAAATAGTTTGTAATTATCGTATTATAAATTAAATATTCGAATACTTCAATAATAAAACTCATTTAAGGACATACTCACTGTCCTTAAGGTCATAAGAATGTTTACAAATTATGAGCTTAATTTTAATATAAAGAGTTTTCAAGAATTTCTCTAATTTTTCATGAATAACAATTTTGTCAATCCACAAAGTACTTAATTTTACACTTAATAATTATATTCCAAAAATATTTGAAAAATTATATAATCATGAATAATGTCCATATTACTCTCAAAATAATTTTTATATATTTTATCAATGGTTAAAATAATTTAAAAGTGAATAATATTGCAAATGGTTAATTTTTCTAATAACATGGAAAATCTTTAATTGAACTAAAACATAATTATACCCAAAATTAGTAAGGTGTAATATACATAAATACTCAAATTTCCAGAATATATATTATGATCATAAAAATAAATAATGTAAGGAAATTTCTCTAATTAGATACATGTTCAAACATAATAATAATCCAAAGTAAGATAGTCATACTAGTCATGTTCAAATGCTCTTTAAAACATACTTAATTAAGATTTAATTGCATGCAAGTAATATTAACTCCATATACTCTCCAAAATCAGATTATAACCAAAAATAATCCACATGGAAAACCTCCAATCAAAAAGATTTACTCAAGTTCACAATTACTCAATTTTTCCAAATTTCTTTCTCTAAAGTTTGTATCATCTTGTGTACCTTAACTGATTGATTGAAAAGGCTCTTGAGAATCTTCTCCAAGCTGTTAATCCAGACTCTTAAGGTCCCTTAACATTCTTCAAGGTTAAAAAGCAAAAAAAAATTGGGTAAGAAGTTGTCTAAAACTTAAAGAGAAAAACCTCAAATCAAAAGTTTTGTTGTTACTCATTACCTTGGCTGATTTTGTGGGTGGGTTTTGACTTGCTTAGAACAGATTTATTCTCAATCCAAAGCTTCCCTAGAATGTATTAAGACCCAGAAACCCAAATATGAGATTGCATGTTGGAAATAATGAGTGAAAGGATGAGAAAATTGGAGAAAAACTCACCTTGTGCAAAGAGTAAGGGGTGGCGAGTGAGAGGAGAGAGTTTAGGGAAGTTTTGTTCGCCACAAGATTGAAAAGTCCTCCTATATGAGACGGGACGGGTGTCTTGGCCCTTTGGAGAGTGAAAATTAAAAAATGCATGGTCGTGCTCAAATGGATTATATGATGATCATTTGTTTATCAATTCGAACTCGGATTTCAAGGATTAATTTTAAGACTAGTATGGATGACATAAATATATGGCCGTACTATCAAATTAGACACTCGAGAGACTTAAGGAATTTGAATATTGCACACTGCCTCTGACAAGCGGGAGATTGAAAGAATTATGTCCTCGACTCTAGTGCAATTACCGAATATAACATGGATCATATTATGGAGATAATAAATTCATTAAATTGGGTCGCCTATAAGTCTTGCTAGAGAATGCTATAAAACTTCAGGTTTAGTAAATAATAAACCCGAAATCCAATTAGATGGATCATACAAGGTCACACTTACACAACTGGATCAACAAAGGAAAGACCTAGAGCCCGTGAAGGACTTTAAGGGTGGCCGGCCAAAGAAGAAGAAAAGGAGAGGAATCCTAGCCTAATTTGTTCCTATAATTAGGCGGGAGAATTAGAAAATAAAATAGTCGGCTTCTCTCATTATTTTCTCTCTCTTCTCTTTTCTCTCTTTTCAAAAGCTACATAATACCGCTCCAAGAAATAGAAGAATCTATTTTCCTTCCAACTAGCATTGGTGAAGCGTTGATCCTGGATCGGTGGACCTAGTAGAGGAATCTCAATTGCGGTTCTTCTCCGGATCTCGAAGAGCTTTGCGAAAATCACGCATCAAAGGTTAATTCTTAACTATTATGTAATCCTTGAATGTATATGCATGGGATCCTCGTTTTTAAGTGCTTATGAATATAATTCATCAAATTCCGCTTATAATACTTATAATCCTACATGAAATACTATATTTCGAATTGAATTTTATTACATGGTAGGGCTGAAAATATAACATTATCTTTCTATAAACAAATTAAATAATTGAAATCAACAAAGAAAATTTAGTAGGAAAATGGTGAAAATGAATAAGATGAAGCTAATATATGAATAATCCAAGAAAAATTACGATTCTTTTTTTTTTTAGTTCTAAACAAATAATGCATACAAATCTAAACAAAGAAAATTTCATAAAACAAATTTTCTAAACAAAGATAAAGAACAAATCATTAAAAAACATAATTATTTGTCGAAACATTTCAAGTTTGTAATATAGGAACAAATAACAATATACATTTTAATAAGAACACATACACCTAGCGCACGTGCGGCCCACATACACCGAGTTCTACAAAACTAAACTTACATGTGCTTATCATAACCTTCTTTTTTAAATGTTTAGGAATTTGGAGATCGCCTTTTGGAGGAGCACTTACAAGCATGCTTAATGGATTCACACACTTTTATACTACATTCCCTAAGCAAGAAACTAATGAATATGTAGTTGCAGCGTTTTTTCCTGTAAAACGGGAAGAAGAGTTCTATTACTTAGGAAACACATCTATATAAATATATTAAAAGCGCGCTCCTAAACAAGGAATTGTGCATGGAGCGCTCTCCCCAAGAAGTTTTAGTTCACGTAATCCATGTACAATAAAAAATTTATAAATTGCATAAGATAGGCTTTGATCCCACGACCTCAAGCTTCATATACTAAAGCTTTTAACCATTAAACCAAGCTTCTATTTAGTGTTATCATTTTAAAGACAATGTTAATAAATGAAATTTTTTCTTACTTCGATACCCGCCTAATAACTAGTTTATAATAAGAAGTGTCATAGTTCTTTTTTGCGAAAAATTTCATATTTATATAGAATATATTTAGAGGAATATTAGTTAGACATTTATTTTGTTAGACTAAGAGTGAAGTACATTATTTAGAAACATTTAATGTCAACTTCCGTGAGATATTTTTTTATTAGAAAACATTTATAACATTTCATCTATCTTTAACATATAGTAGGATTATAAATTAAAAGTATAAATTAATATTGTATTGCAGATTACTTAATTATAGATACTCCGTGCATTACCACGGGCACACTCTAGTTTAATTTACACAGTTGTATCCAGACTAGCAAACGTGTGCGTCGTGTGTGCTTGACAGCTTGAGTCTTTCATTTGATAAATAAATAATTTGTCTCATATAATTTAGTCACATTTCTGTTTGTGGCTGAGCACTTTCTAATATTCTGGCTGATCGGGTCAATTCATGTTCATCGTCGTGAAATAGGACTATCTAACTTTTTTGTTAAAAAAATTGTATTATAGACATGATCAGATGAAACAATAAAGTAAAATGAGTTAAACAAATGATAATAAAAATAAATGGGAGACCATCATTCCCATCGCAACCACCAAAATTATGGGTTGTGACTTGTGATGCTTAATCAATATTACACTTAAACTATTTGTGAGTTTAGAAAAAAGTACATATTTAGCACTATAAATAGGCTGGCTTGTCAAAATAAATCGTAGAGCGGGAAAAGCAACAGTTCGTAAAGATTAGCATACATATTAAGATTTGGTCATAGGAGCACAAAGCAATTTAAAGCATATTATGGAGAGGGTATCATTCAAGTTCCTTGCTCCTGCTGCTTTAGCATTACTAATCATCTTAATGATTACTATTACTTGCCAAGGTTAATTATATTTTTTGGTCTTGATTTGCAAATTAATATTCCCTTTGCTTTATAAGTTTTTTTTTTTTTTTTACTTTTGGCTTTTCTACTATTTAGATATTGACATATATGCTTAATAATATTTTTTAATTATGCAACCGATCCAAAGGATGAAATAGCATCAACAACAACTACCACCGCCGAGACGGTTTTGAATTGCAAACAAGCGGGGAATATTGTAACACACTCTTTTCTCGCCAAGATTGTTGTAACGATTCTAAATGTGTTCAATTGCCTCCCGGGCAGTGGTCGGTGTGAAAAACTCAAAAACTAAGAGTTAACAACATACTCCATAGGTGTTGGTGCCTCACTACCTCTCAACACTTTGGCTTATTTCCCTTGCGCATGCATTATCTTGCTTAGTAAAAAAAAATGTGGATCAAGAGGCTCTAGTCGATTTTCCATTTTCGTTTTTAATTTCATATTGAGTCGAGAGTCCCTTCTCTAGTCGGTTTCTTTGCTTTTCTGTCGAGTTTATGTCACTCAAAATTGAGATATTTACAATTCCATTGTGTGCTTTGTCTTCCAATTTAATAAAATTAGTTGCATTTTCATTTTTTATTCCATGT
Source organism: Beta lomatogona (assembly GCA_947646795.1). NCBI lineage: Eukaryota > Viridiplantae > Streptophyta > Magnoliopsida > Caryophyllales > Amaranthaceae > Beta > Beta lomatogona. The sequence continues at coordinate 369,877 of CANSNZ010000314.1, read as the reverse complement.
TACTGCTTCTGGTTCAATGGTGAAATTCAAATCAAATTTAATATATAAATCGACGACTTCCAATTACTTTCAATATTGAATGCCTTTTAAGGCTTATCCAGAGATCCATATACTTTCAATATAGTCTCATATCTGAAAAATCCATATATATGTTTAACACAAGACTTGTTATTACCTAAAAATTAGTCTTTCCTTCCATGACCTTTATAAAATAGCCGTCCATTTGTGACCCATTTACCAAACCCACTATTGCCTTAAACTTTAACAGGTGGTTGTTTCGAACCGACAAAATCTTGTGTAAAATCCCTCAATATTAAAGTTAAACGTTAAAATATAAGGCAAAGAAAGAATCCAAACTCAAATCGGAAATCAGTTGTTGAAGTGGTATGGCTCGTTAACAAATACCTCCTATAGATCGCGCTACAAAAACTCGCTCAAATAACGACAGGTATCTTGCAACGGAATGTTTTCAGTCCCTAACATAACGACGAAAATAATTCGCCCTTCGCTATTTCTAATTAGCGACGTATAAAATATAATCTGAAGCTGAATTTGGCTACAATTTAATTTTTCGTCGGCAAAGCAATGAATAGTGGGAAGGCGGTCGCCTGATTGATTTTCACTTTTTATTTGCATCCCTAAAGTTGATGACTCGTGTTAGTCGTATATTAAAAGACCTAAAGTTGAGACTCTTATTATTTTTATTAGACGCATGCGTGGAACTAATTTTCTTATCTACTGAACGTACTCTTTTCCACTCTATAAACAATACAAGAAATATAGCTACGAGCCTACGATCTCCTTGTGGTGCATTTATGATACAAGATAATTTTATAGGTCTAGAAAAAATCTTCGCCTCTTTTTCTACACGAATCTTGGTAAATATATGCTGATGTATATTTTTGGAACTTAAGTATAAGTCAAAGGAATTACATTGTTCGTTTTATCTTTTCAATGTATAAAGCTTGTATTAGGTATTCTTAATGTGCAAATATATATTGCACATTGACCCAAGCAATGGCTTCATGTCGTTTTCTTCCAATTTTTGGCCAATCGACGGAAGTATTAAATCCCTTGCTAAATTTAGCGACGAAAATCAAAGTTTCGTTGTTAAATTTAGCGGCAGAATTTTTAAATCCGTTGCTAATTGCAGCGACAGAAATAAAAAATGTGTTGCTAAACTTAGCAACGGTCGTAGAGTTAATCCGTTGCTAACCTCAATTAGAGACGCCGTCTTTACCAACGGGTCTTTTCCGTCACTATATCCGTCGCTAAGCATACATATTTGATTATTCAATAACGTTTTATGTGCGTTGCTAAAAAGCTACTTTTTTTAGTGAATAATATACGTATAATTAATTATATATATATATATATATATATATATATATATATATATATATATATATATATATATATATATATATATATATATATATATATATATATATATATAGTGAGTGTCTCAAATGCTCAAACTAATTAATAGCAATATAATCCATAGGTGCTACTACATTACCTCATAATATGCAATGCTAGATGTTTGGGACTAGTCTAGGAGGAGCATCTTGGACCTGAGATAACAAGCTAACAAAAGAAATTGAAACACGGACGCGCATAAGCAGGACTAGCACGTAATTGAACACACAATGAAAAGTTTTAGACCCAATCACGGATTTCATGAAATCCAGAAATGCCACTTTATCTAAGCACCCCTCCACACCTTTCAAAATACTCATATTTGGACTATAGCCTTTCCAAAGCTCATATGGTGTCTTATCCAATTTCCTATGGAGCACTCTATTGAGCACATAACAAGCGCATAAAATCGTTCTCCCCATAAGTTATCGGATAATCCGTAACATGGAAGCATGACATTCATAGTCTCTTTTAACATTTTTTTCTTTCTTTCGACAATCTCATTTTGTTGGGGTGTATAGGGGGCAGTTAGCTCATGTATGATACTATTTGTAACACCCCAGAATTTCAAAGGCGGAAAAGAAAGAAATGATAATATATTTAATTGGACGATGGCGGAAACATCGTCTTCTGGGAATGTCACTACTACAAGAATAGTGTTTAAATAACTAAGTGATAAAAAAACATAAGTAAATACTATAAGTAAATTAATTACTTAGATTAAAATCGAAATGAGAAAACTATCTCAAACTAAAGAGAAGTCTAGAACTAAAACCCCTAATAGATTATTTATCGCATCCCAACCCGAGCCCAAAATCAAAGAAAATCCCCATCAACAAAACCTGCAAAATATACAACAAATATCCACAATCATGGGGAGTAACTAGCAGTTCTCCCTGAACAATAGCAATCAAAGCACGATTCGAAGTAGATTATTAAGAAAGGAATAACATGCAATCATTACATCAATAGCATGCACATAGAAATCATAAAGCTCATAGATGAAACAAGTGATCATCAACAATAACTAAACATGATAGAGTGAGTGACATAATTCTAATATATAATAATAACAATAAATCAAGAATTCAACAAGTTATCGAGTCGAAACCGAACACCGCTGATTTGCAAATCACTTCCTAAGGTTTGTCGATCGCAATCTCCCGGTCGCCCATGGGATTACGTTCCCCACCGCCCGTGTCTAAGAATGGCCAAACTCCCGATGCAAGGTAGAACACGTAGAACTCCCTGACTCTCGGACGACAACAATTAACTCAGGTGTACCCCTAGTTCGCAAACCAGGTGGTTGGCATGTTCTTCACCGGGGACTACATCTATCCCACCGGATATTCTTATCTCAAAATACAATCATGCATACAATCCAAATATCATTCATCAAAATATTCATCAAAAGGGATGTCACCCTACCTTATACCCACAGCTCATCAAAACAGCTCCTCATAATTCCTCAAAATAAATCACTTACAAATTTTCAACAAATAACTCTCACAATAACACTTGAACATCTCCAAACATCATCAATGATAATATACTGGTTTTTACAGCAACCACAATTCAATCAAAATTACATCACCAACTAACTCTAAATCATATTCATTAAAAGAGTAGTAACAATTAATCATTTTCTTCCATAAATCAAACATAAACATGTGGTTACCCAATGATACATACTGTATACTACTGAAAATCAGCAACCCAGAATATAATAAATTATGAATTATTTCTGATTTACAAGCCCTCAAACAATTTAAAAGTGTATCCTCAATTTCACAACAAAAATACCATAATAATTATTAAACTAATAATTTCGAGCAGTAAAATCATACAAAAATTATCATACGACGCTAATGGCTCTACTGACATGATACAATTTTTATTTATAATTTTTGGACTCTAAAAGTATTTTTAACAGTTAATATACAAATTCCTCAAATAAGCCATTATAATAATTAAAAATATAAACAGACGCCCAAAAATTACCAAAAATTTACATAACATGTAAAAACTCACGGAAATACATAATATTCAAAGAAATTAAATTTTTCTACCTCTATAAATAATTTTCATGATTTATATACTGACAGAACCGAAATTACAAAAACAGATATATCAATTAAATAAAATAGTAAAAAGTAGGTAAAAATTATTCTAAGGCATGGAATACATACTACGCATGTAACATGATCTAATAAAAATAATTTCATCAATTTTAACAGTCGTTCCATAATTATCATGCAATTTAGCCAAAAACGCACAAAACACCAATTTAATCAAATAAATACTAAAAATCATACGAAAATTATTTTTCTCTTTACAGTAATCACACAGCATGCATCAAGTATATTCATGTCAAATTTCGTCAATAATTTCATTCAAAAAGTATTTTAAATAATTCCTAGCGTAGTAATCTAATACCGAATAATACCCTAATCACTATGGTTCTAAGATAACAACTAGTTACCTGGATCGTCGGGAGGAGAGCTGAGTCTAAAGAGATAATCACGAGTTAAGCATGCAATCCAAATCCTCTTCTAACCCCAAGGCATAACGAACGAGAATTGTAGCAACAAGTCACTAGGCATTTCTTCTGAACGTTGAAAACTCTTGTTTCGTATCGCTCTGTTACGCCCATGATTCCCGATGATCAAAAGCTCAGATTCTAAATTGCTCCGTTCAAAATGTAGAACAAGACGTTATAAACGTTGTGTCCAAATTTGAAGACGATCCAACGGTTAGATCTCCGGCTACGGTTATTTTCGTGAAGGTACGACAGAAAAACCGGGTTGAACCTTTCTATTCTTTTCCTCTTCCTTTTCTCTCTTCCTTTTCTTGAAAAACGGTGATGGTTTAATGCAAATTATGCTGAACTTCTTTGAATAAAAATCAGAATTTTATGGATGTTTAATGGTTGAAATAAAGGGTTTTAATGAAGGAGAATGATTAGGGGGTTATAGGAGTTACAAAGCTACAAAGAGTCACAAGGAAAATAAAAAGAAAAGAAAGAAGAGGAGCTCTCCTTCTCCATCTCCTTGGCCGGCTGTCAAGCCGAACACACCAACAAAAATTTCGGCCCAAATCAACAAGGGTCCATGCTTCAAAAGCCCGCTACGCGATAAATCGATAAATTCCTAAATCTCGCCTAAACTTTGAAAATACTTAATAATGAAAATAATTCTAATAAATTATATTATAAATATAAATATAATGCACACATTAACAGACCATATAATAAAATAATAATTCGGCTCCCAAATTATAAAGAATAAAAATCATTGATCTAGAGAAAATAATAAATTATTTATTTTTTTACGAAAAGAATATCATTTTAAAATAAACTAACACCAAATATAAAGAGTGAAAATTACGGGGTGTTACACTATTACTTTCACAAAACTCTTGTAAAATATTTGTACCATATTCATCACCTCTATCGGATCCAACCCTTTTAATTTTAAGGTCCAATTTATTTTCACTTCGTCTTTGTACTTTAAAAATGTACTTTCGACCTCATCCTTAGACCTTAGAAGGTAAACTTTGGTATAGCGCGAAAAATTATCAACAAAGGTCATATAATAGTTTTTACCTCCTTTAATAGTACAACTTTTAAAGTCCGCCATATCCATGTAAATTAACTCAAGCAATTTAGTACTTCTTGCCACAACTTGTTTAAATGGTTTTTTGGTATGTTTGTCCTTTAACACAAATTGGACACTTAGTGGCTTTTTCCACATTTTCAAAAGAAATCAACTTCATGTCTTTTAATTTTTTTAAGTATGAAGAATTTAAATGTCCCATACGATTGTGCTAAATATCAATAGGCTCAACAATATAATCAAAAGAAGTACTTTCATTTTCGTTAATCAAACTCAACACAAAGAATCTACCATTAAGGTAACCTTTCCCAACAAAAAGTCTCCATTCTTGGAGATCACAATCTTTTTAGCCTCAAAGACAAGTTTTAGGCAGCTTTGTTGAGAAGGGCTCCACAAACAAGATTCCTCTTACATAGGAAATATACAAGACATTATTTAAAAACAACATTTTCCCAGAAGTGAGTTTGAAATGGATCTTTCCTTTGCCAAGAACACTGGCGATGCTACTATATCCAATATAGACATGATTACCATCAGTGGCATCCTCAAATTTTGTTATCATTTCTTTGTTAGCACAAAAATGTCTTGATGCCCCCGTGTCCAAAATCCATTCGACCTTATTTTCCACCAAGTTGGTTTCAACCAGCACCGAGATTAAATTGAATAGAAACATAAAAATATGTATTTAAATTGTTCAAATTATGTTTTTTCGATTATCTTAGCTTTACCACTACTTAGATCAACATTTGATAATCCTAGGTACATTTTGGTGAAATAACATTTTCGTTGAGTAACTTTTGGTTGTTAAATTATCATTTGCTTGAGAACTTTTTGCTGTGTTCAAATTGAACTATATTTAGTTATTATCATAACTATGATAAAAAAAATTTAAGCAATTAAAATGGAGTCACTTGTGATTTTTCAAGTGTTTTGGTCAATTTATAGTCAAATAGAACAAAGTTTCAAGTTTAGGGTTCTTTGGGTTGTTTTAAGACAAATTGAGTAACTTTCTTACCGAAATCAACCTAACTCTTGGAGCTAAAAGTTAAACTATGCATATAACTAACCCCAACAACATCAGCCTATACCGAAGATAAACCGTCAGATAAGTGCAACATAAGACATAAGATACATATATGAGACACCACACATGAATGTTTCTATGAAGGTTAAGTAAAATTGCGAGAGCAACATTCCTATAAAGGTTAAGTAAAATTGCGAGAGCAACATTCCTATGAAGGTTACGTAATTACCATAAATCCATCCTATTCCTTTGAAAAACTACAGATTCATGATCCAAGTTTGGGAAATTATGTGATTAAAATGAGGTTAAATCGACACATTGACGAACAGCTTTCATGCCGCGACTTGATGGCGCCGCAAAGTCATGAGTAGGGATGTCAACCTAGTCCGAATCCGACCCTAGTCCGCTCCAATCCAAGGAAAAAAAATATGAGTAGACTCCGACAAAAAGTAATCCGACTCCGACTACGTTTAAAAAAAACGACTCCGAGCCCGGGATCTCATAAAATAATCCGACATCCGAATCCGACTCCGACTTTGCGTCAATCAATCCTTTTTACTTATTTATTTTAATGTATTATTTATGTAGAATCCGACTTCGACTTTCAACCAATTGTATTATATAGGATTTTCTCATTGAAAAATAATTGTTAAAAAAATAGTAATATTTAGATTATTTGTACTATATAAGATTTCCATATGATGATTAGAATAAATTGTAATGATTAACTTATTGTATTATAGAAGACTATTCTATTATAAAAAATTGCGTAAAAAATAAGTCGGATCGGGTTCGAGTCGATGTTCGGATTTTAAGTCGGATCGAATTTAGAGCCTGATCAAATTCGGAGTCGATGTTCGGATTTTAAGTCGGGTCGGATTCGGATTTTCAGAGTCGGGTGTCGAAGTCGGACTCAGATTTAAAATCCTACTTATTGTAGGATCGAAGTCGGATTATGCATAATCCGGTCCAAATCCGACCGTTGCCATTTCTAGTCATGAGAGAGCAAAGACAAAAAAAATACTTACTTGAATGTCATCTTTACCAAAAGAGGGAAAGTCATTTATACCAAAAGTCATTGAAATGGTTGCACCCACACAAGAAGAAGTGCACTCATGACTCCGAAAAAGAAAAAACAAAATTATTGTTTTCAAAAGGACCAAACATGGCAAAGGGTTCATCCAACATCGATACCCCACATTGATGAACCAAAACGACAATGAAAGGAAGGAAAATAAAAATCTTAAGCTGATCATTTAGCATAAAAAGAGTTAGATTTTGTTAAAAACCATTTTAACACACCAATCTGCTTTTCATTACCAAACCTATTACCAAAAAAATCATCAGACTTTTTGAAGGAAAATGAACTGCGGGGGCCAGGGGGTATTGAAACTCTGAAAGAAACAAAAAGTACTCTTTGCAAACCAGGTAATGTGTTTATTTAGAACATAATAGAGCAATGTAAACCAAATCTTTCCTCAATCAGTCACTCTCTTTCCTGTCTCTTCACACTATTAGTATCACCCACAAGAATTTATTCCTTTGCTTTCCTTCTTTTCTTTTTTCAATTTCTTGAATTTTTCCATTTCTGTTTTTGGCCCTTCTTTCCCCAAATAAAGCCTTCTAGCATATATAATTACATACTTACTTCCCCATTCTCGTTTTTGGTTTTGGCAAAGATTCAAACACAACTCTCGCTAATTACCCAATTAATACCCACAAATACCGATACACATCCAAGTTTCAAAAATAATCAGAATTAACCCTAATTACGAATAAAGAAGAAGAAACGAGTAAGAGATTATTGACAAATCAAAATAAGAAAAGGATTGAACGAGAAAAGAATGATTCATAAGAGAAGAAGAAAAAGAAGAACAAACATACTTACTAACCTCTACGATTAATAGATAAGCACAAAAATGAGAAAAAAGTATAAATAAATAAAAAATACAAAAGAAAAATGCCAAAAAATAGATTAAGATAGAATGAGAGGAGACCTGAAGAAGAATTGAAATCGTCGATTGGGAAATGAGGAACATCGGCCATCATCGAATTGTATGAGTGAAAGGGAAGGTCAGTGAAAGGGATGAAGGGAAATAATGAGGCTGCTAATGTGCTTTTTGATTTTTGGACCCAATTCAATTGCTCCGGTCCAGCCCATGTTCGGAGCAAATGAGCGAAATTTAATCGTTTGCTCCGATCTTGAGCCTGGACCGGAGCAAATGATAAAATTTAATTTGGGCCTCTTATTTTCCTCGTATAGTCCATAGCCAGAGCAAATAGCAAATAACATTTTATGTTTTTTCAACTAGTGCCTCTTTGTTCTTTTATTTTAATGTTTTTACTTTTCATTTATTTTGGTTTGTTTTTGATGATTACACTTTACTTTTCTATTCTTAGAAATGTTTTAATATTACTTTACTACTACCTGCCTCACTTTATCTCACGGTCTCACCTTTTTTTTTTTTGTAAAAGCAAAAAATATTACTATCTACTTTTCCTTATTTACCCACACAAATACTACCTCTTTCCTCCACAGTTTTTTTTTGCTTTACTCCATACAACACTATCTTTCTTCTTTTTACTTTGGTATATGTAGGTAACATAAAAAACAGGGGGGTTATAACTATAGAGGTACATGAATAGTTTAATATGAAATTAGTGGTGTCAATTCGCTAACCGGCTCAGCTTCCGGTTCAAACCAAACAGCTTCAGCTGACTTCGCCCAGCTAATTCAATTTGTTTTTCGTAGCTTAATTGAGTCGGCTTTAAACTTTTTCGGTTTCAATTTCAATCCATACGCTTAATTCAATTTTTAGTTAAGTTCGCCTTCGCTTCAATTGTCTTTTGATTTGACCCATACAGATTTGGTTTAAACAGCTTGACTTTTTACCTATTACTATCGCTAAACAAGTATTTTCAGTTCGGATTCAATTAATTTCAGTTTCTTAAGAAAACCCGCATCGACTCGGGTGAAATTTTATATCGATTATGCCATGTACATCTTTTCCCTTCGGGTCAAGTCGTTATTCATTGCAGGAAATTCCAGCTCGGTTGGACTTTTGTCACATTGGTTAAACTTATCGAACACAACAATAGCACCAAGAGACGTATCTATATTCGTCTACAAAAACGTATTTTGAAGTTGCCATATTTTCTGTAAAATTATTTTATTAAAGGTTCAACATTTGGCTGATATTGAAAAATTCAATTTCAAATTCTTCATTATTCTATAATTTTCCAATGTGTAACTATCAATGATGAATTGGTGATTGGTTGTGGTCAAAGATTAAGATGATGGTTGATAATGATGAATTAGTTTATAAATCAGTTAATAAGTGGTTAATCATTAGGCTAATTGTCTTCCAATATAATGTATAATGGAATTTGAAACAAAAAAACATCTACTTAAATAATCCAAGTCTTTATTATTGTACATAATGAATGTGTCAATGGTAGCGACTAAGATAATAATCAAGATAAAAATACGATATTTGAGTTAATCGACTTTATGTGAAATGCATTTTGAATCATAAAACAGATGATTGAACTAATATGTAGTTATTGGGTTAGATGGACGATGTATCAATATAAGTCATTAAGTTGATTGAACATAACTAGATTCTATTTAACTTAGTCATATTTAATTTCAATTAATTTTGAAACTAAAAATATCTAATTGAAGTAGAATTAGTTGTTGTCGGATGAGATTAATGAACAGACCAATGTACTCCCACCGTTTCCTAAAGATCTTCCCTCTTTCCGTTTAAGTGCATTTCCAAAAGATCTTCCCTCTTTTACTTTATTCCTTATTTGGAATATTTTTTCTCCTTTTTACCCTCTCATGTCCCTATCATATGGTCCACCATTACATTATTAATTCAATTTTACTCCTTTTCTCTCTCTCCTACTTTAACCCCTTTTTTATTTGTTTATTTATCTTAACCCCTTTCTCTCTCCTACATTACCCACCCCACATCTCACACAAATGGATCCTCCTTGGTATCCGTAGGAACAAAGAATAAGGAAGATCTTTAGGAAAAGGAGGGAGTAAGTCAATAAACTAATTCAAGATGACAATTATTTATTTGAGTTTAATAGTCGAGGAGATTGCTTCATCCCGTAAAGTAATTTCCTTAAGCGACATACTTGACTCTCTTTACCCTCAACCTTGTATCCCTCATATTGATACATGTAGATTTCCTCATCGAAGTCGTCGTGCAAGAAGGTCATCTTTACATCAAGTTGTTCGACCTCAAGATCACCATGAGCAACAAGACTTAATAGCACCCGAATAGAAGTGTGTTTTACCACTGGAGATAATATCTTATTGTAAGCAACACCTTCTTTCTGTGCAAAACCCTTAGCCACTAGCCTAGCCTTATACCTTATTTTATCTGACTTGGAAGGATCCTCATTGTACCCACTTACAACCAATAGCAGTCTTTCCCACAAGCAAGGAGACTACCTCCCATGTCTTATTTTTATGAAGAGATTGCATCTCTTCCTCCATAGCAACAAACCAACTCTCGCTAACCTTGTCTTTGATAGCTTGTTCGAAGGTGACCGGCTCATCATCCTCCACCGAGAGTGCATATTCTACCAAGTTTACCCGCCTCGGATTGCCTCGCAGGTTTGTCTCGACCCAAACTTCGAACTGTTTTATAATTCCTCTTTGGCCTAGTGAATGCCAAAGATTTTTGCTGCTGTTGCTGTAGCACATGTACATTTTCCTGCTGAATCTCCTCACAATCAACCTCATCCTCTTCCTAATCTCGAGTAACACCAGGATGCTCCACCCGAACATGATTAGAATCTGGTTGGTATATAGATTCTATCTCCACTACTCGAGTATTTGAAGTCATTCCAACATCACCATCATTAAGCATCATAACTTTCGATAAAGCTACCATAGATCTTTCATCAAAGGTTGTATCCCCGCCGATTACAAATTTAGAATCCTCTACACTCCAAAGATGATAGCCTTGAACCCCTTTTGGATACCCCAAAAGTTTTATTTCTTGGCTCTTTTATCAAGCTTGTTATACTTAACATGATAGTAAGTTGTGCACCCAAAGATTATAAGTCTCTTGTAATCCGCATGTTCCCCCCGACCACACCTTATCGGGCGTGTCACCATCTAAATAAGAATGTGGTGATCGATTCACTATATAACAAGTTTTAGCAACCGACTCCGCCCACCATTCTCTCGCCTAGACCGTAATTAGAGCGCATACACCTTGCCTTCTCAAGTAGTGTACGATTTAGCCTTTCCAGTAACTCCATTTTGTTGTGGTGTTTCTCTGACCGACCAGTGTCTCACAATACCTTCCCCGATCTCGCACTCCTTGAAAGCTCCCTCTATGTATTCTGTACCATTATCGACCGTACAATTTTTAGCTTTCGACCCGTTCTATTCTCAACCATTGCTCTCCACCTCTTGAAAATGTTGAATACCTCATTCTTATGCTTCGAGAAAATAAATCCAAGCATATCTAGAATAATCATCAACAAATGTAACAAAGTACCTGGAACCTCCCTTGGAAGCAACTTTAGCCGAACTCCAAACATCCGTATGCACATAGTCTAACAACCTCTCGCTCTTGTGCTTGCTTGTAGAGAACTTCACTCGTGTGCTTTTCCATACACACAATGCTAACAAAATTTCATTTGTGGCTTCTTCATGTTCTTCAACAAACCTTGTCCACTAAGCAATGATAGACCCTTTTCTCGACATATGGCCAAGGCGCATGTGCCATATCCCAAAGGCATTCTATTTGGTTTTTACTTCCACCAATTCCAACCGCTAAATCTCCCGTAATAGTTGTTCCCAAAAGAGGATAAAGATTATCGTGACAAATCCCCTTCATCACTACCAAGGAACCACGAACAACTTTTAAAACTCCATTATCCAAGACTATTTTGCAACCATTTTTCTCCAACAACCCGAGAGAAATAAGGTTCTTCCGCAAATTTAGGGATGTGTCTCACATTCTTCAAGGTTATTATTGTTCCATCATGCATCTTGACTCGGATAGTACCCAACCCGATCATTTCCCATCAAAAAAATGCCACCATAAACTCCAGTAAGTTGTAAACAACTTCCCGTTTGGGGCACATGTGGTGTGATGCTCCCGAATTAATCATCCATTTACCGGATATCTCATTGCATTGTTCTCAAATAGAGTAACAATAATCATTCTCGTCATTTGAGACATAACTAGCTTCTTGTTTTTCATGTTGTTTTCCTTACGTTGTTGTTCTTCTTGAATATTACCCTCTTTTTTTGGGCAATTAGTGTTGAAAAGACCAAGCTCACCACATTTGAAAATGGTCTTTCCGCAAGAGATCTATATTTTGATCTAGACTTTCCTCCCTTTTCTCGCCCTCTTTCATTAGTCCTTCCTCTCGTTTGCAAACAATCCCTGAGCTTGTTCGTTGTATTCTCTTCCATTACTAGACATCATTCCACTTGTAGCAACCTTTCAAAGGCCATCCTCTAAAAGCGACGTTCTAATAGTCTCATCCATGATTAGTGTATCACTGACAAGCATCAATGTTTGAACCAGATTTTTGTAGGACTTTGGTAATGAAAGTAATAGCATGAGTGCTTGGTCTTCCTGATCTACCTTCACATCTATATCCTTTAAGTCTCATATAATCCTATCAATCTTATTGATATACTCTCATGTTGAGGTCCTTCTTCCAACTTTCATGTATACAATTTTGATAATCAGTAGATCCGGTTGGTTAGATCAGTTTTTGTCATGAAGTTTATCTCTAACTTTGACCACACGTCAGCAGCTGTTGCTTCTTCATTCACCAAGAACGCAACATCCCTCTCAAGGCATAAAATTATAGCCGCTCGTGCTTCAAGATCTAACTCTTCCCAATCCTCATCCTTCATGTCCTCGGATTTTTGTTCTTTTCCTGCCAATGCTTTGTGCAACTATTGTAATATAAGCAAATTTTTCATTTGCATCCTCCAATAGGAAAAATCATTTTTCCCATTAAATTTTTCAATCTCATATTTTCCCAACTTTACCGTTCCACTAGTAGATGCCATTATAAATAATTAAAAAAAAAAAAAAATTAACCACTTAATATTTTGACGTTGGCTCTGGGTACCAATTGTTCGAGCTCGCAACGGAAATTTGACTTCTAGTAGATAATATGAAATTGATACCTAAAAAATATTATAATAGTTTTGGAGTAAACAAACAACAACTATGAAGGAAATAAAAATGTAGAAAAAATAAACTTTCTTGAATTATGTTCTAACCTTTTCTGATGTAAATTAAAATCAGTTGACTTCTACATTACAACCTAAGCATTATATAATCACAAGTGCTAAATTAGGAATGCTAAATAACAAATGTTCTCTAAAGACAATGACGTACGTCATTTACTTTCCTACAATTCCTCTTGCTCTGTGATTAATGCTTCCACATAAAATAAGGAGAGAATTATTTCACAACGAATAACACTTATTCCTACATTTATAGTATTCAAATTTATGTATAAATACATACTTAAGTCTCATAATAGTCTTAGAATGTTTGAAGTTTCATATCTGAAACATAACTCGTAATTAGTTTTGAAGACCTGTATTTCACTCCTCGGAAATACACTTATATACTTTTTACATAAAGATCTCATTTTGATCATATAAACTTATAACTCTTATAAGCAACATATACTTATGATATTCCAAGATATAATCTTCAAATCAATTTCTTAAGTTCGCAAACTCGGGGGGAGAACACACATTGGAGTTGTGTTACCACTAACTCCCACATTGGCGGTTTGTCGCCCATTCCGTATTGTTTTCGCTTGCAAGACTTTTAGTACATGTCTCCACACATTATAACATACACATCTCAAGGTGACAAGTCACCATTTCCACCATCTCCACCCCTCTTAAAACACATTTCAAAAGTTTGACATTTACGTCATAAATTGGCATTTTCGATAATAATTAGTACACGATCTCAAAACCAAACCATATGTGCAAGAATCCTTTTTTCAACTAACTGAAAGGTACTTCAAGAACATATAATTTGAATTTTTAGTAATTATATTCTCATCAAATAGTATTTCAAACTTTAATAATCCTATAGTAAGAATTACTTGTATAATCGACAAAATAACATTTAAAGTATTTAACCTTTATTTTCAAAATTATTAATTTCCTCAAATACACACTAAGGGAAACCATTTCAAGGGCATGAATATATGTATATATAGTTTCAAATTTCAAATACGGATTACAAAAACATGAAAAGCTCTTTTAATTGTAAAACCGCAAATAGTTTGTAATTATCGTATTATAAATTAAATATTCGAATACTTCAATAATAAAACTCATTTAAGGACATACTCACTGTCCTTAAGGTCATAAGAATGTTTACAAATTATGAACTTAATTTTAATATAAAGAGTTTTCAAGAATTTCTTTAATTTTTCATGAATAACAATTTTGTCAATCCACAAAGTACTTAATTTTACACTTAATAATTATATTCCAAAAATATTTGAAAAATTATATAATCATGAATAATGTCCATATTACTCTCAAAATATTTTTTATATATTTTATCAATGGTTAAAATAATTTAAAAGTGAATAATATTGCAAATGGTTAATTTTTCTAATAACATGGAAAATCTTTAATTGAACTAAAACATAATTATACCCAAAATTAGTAAGGTGTAATATACATAAATACTCAAATTTCCAGAATATATATTATGATCATAAAAATAAATAATGTAAGGAAATTTCTCTAATTAGATAAATGTTCAAACATAATAATAATCCAAAGTAAGATAGTCATACTAGTCATGTTCAAATGCTCTTTAAAACATACTTAATTAAGATTTAATTGCATGCAAGTAATATTAACTCCATATACTCTCCAAAATCAGATTATAACCAAAAATAATCCACATGGAAAACCTCCAATCAAAAAGATTTACTCAAGTTCACAATTACTCAATTTTTCCAAATTTCTTTCTCTAAAGTTTGTATCATCTTGTGTACCTTAATTGATTGATTGAAAAGGCTCTTGAGAATCTTCTCCAAGCTGTTAATCCAGACTCTTAAGGTCCCTTAACATTCTTCAAGGTTAAAAAGCAAAAAAAAATTGGGTAAGAAGTTGTCTAAAACTTAAAGACAAAAAACCTCAAATCAAAAGTTTTGTTGTTACTCATTACCTTGGCTGATTTTGTGGGTGGGTTTTGACTTGCTTAGAAAGATTTATTCTCAATCCAAAGCTTCCCTAGAATGCATTAAGACCCAGGGAACCCAAATATGAGATTGCATGTTGGAAATAATGAGTGAAAGGATGAGAAAATTGGAGAAAAACTCACCTTGTGCAGCTGAGTAAGGGGTGGCGAGTGAGAGGAGGGAGTTTAGGGATTTCTGGGCACGGGCTTTTCTTCAAGGGATGAGGATGGAATTTGGGTGAGCTTTACTTAAGGGTGTATACTTAAGTTGGGTGGCTTTCCTTTCCCTTTTGACCATTCTTAGTAAGGGTAAACTAGACATTTCCAAGACTAGGGCTGATTACAAGATCAGTGTACCAATTTATATGGGAGCCTCTTTTGTCCAACTTTTGGGCCATATCTTGACCCAACTCGACCCAATTAATGTTAGGGACATCTTAAGGCTTAATTCCTGATTGGTTTGGCCCAAAAATATGCAATACTCCTTAATCCACACTTAGTTTGGTAAGCTACATAATTTCCCAAATTTCCTTGTACTTCTCTAAATATAAAAAAACTTATAGCCTTGAGTGTAATTCCTTAATTTATTAACTTAAATAAGAAAATACTTGAATCACATATATTCTTTTTGTCAATACACACATATACAAATATATATTAACATATTTATGCATACTCATTAAGTCATTGGCTATTTCTTATTCATGCCACCGCTTTACACATTTTCATACTTAGTAACTTTTAAGTTACTAACACAATTTATCTCATAAACACATACTTACAAATTTGTGATATCTAATCACACACACTTAGGTCATGTTTATTATATCTTAATTTCTATTCTCTCATAATAATCATTGCTTAAAACTTAATAAAAAGTCGGGATTATACCACTCTTAGAACAGTTTCGTCCCGAAACTCATATTAGTACTTCGATTAATTCTCAAGGCATTAGTTCCACATGAAAAATTCTTGAAATCCCTTTCCTCTTTAGAGAGATAGTTGACAGGAAGGATGTAGTATTTCGATTAGTTCCACGGGCATTAGTTCCACATGAAAAATTCTTTAAATCCCTTTCCTATTTAGAGAGAGTTGACAGGAAGGACGAAAGGTTCATACGGATGAGAAGTGGCTGATCTGTTAACTAAACGGCTACCTCAACCCAAGCATGAATGTCACGCTAGGGCTATAAGCTTGAAGCAAATGATGGAGTGGCTTTAGATTGTACTAGGTTTAGAGAAACTTATTACAATGTAGAGACATAGTTTTGCTATTTTATGTTTATGAGAAATAAATTTTTGTCTTGTTTAATTTTGGTTTGGTATTAAATAAAATGTCCAAAATATATCTTGAATTCAATGATTTTGTCAAATATGTGATTTGATGAATGAAACACCATAAGTGAACATGATTCATAGAATATTAGAGTTCTTAATCTAAGTCGTTAAATTGGACATAAATGACTTATTAAAGGATTACCATATAAGATTGATTGATAGCGCCGTTTCATGGGCATGGGAACATGGAGATGTTTGATCGATCATATGGATATGTATAATTGATACATGATCGATACATGATCGAACAAGGCCTACTTAGAAGTTTTGCAATTTCGAAATTATATTAGTTGATTCCTAAGACTTGAGTAGGACATACTTAGCCCAATGATTGGTATAACTTTGATGCTGTCAAACGTCATGCCGCAAAAGGGGACTATAAAGGCAACATTCGGGTTGTGCTGAAAGTTGAGTGGAAGTTTTGTTCGCCACAAGATTGAAAAGTCCTCCTATATGAGATGGGATGGGTGTCTTGGCCCTTTGGAGAGTGAAAATTAAAAAATGCATGGTCGTGCTCAAATGGATTATATGATGATCATTTGTTTGTCAATTCGAACTCGGATTTCAAGGATTAATTTTAAGACTAGTATGGATGACATAAATATATGGCCAGACTATCAAATTAGACACTGAGAGACTTAAGGAATTTGAATATTGCACACTCGTCTCGGACAAGTGGGAGATTGAAAGAATTATGTCCTCGACTCTAGTGCAATTACAGAATATAACATGGATCATATTATGGAGATAATAAATTCATTAAATTGGGTTGTCTATAAGTCTTGCTAGAGAATGCTATAAAACTTCAGGTTTTGTAAATAATAAACCTGAAATCCAATTAGATGGATCCTACAAAGGTCATACTTACACAATCTGGATCAACAAAGGAAAGACCTAGAGCCCGTGAAGGACTTTAAGGGTGGCCGGCTAAAGAAGAAGAAAAGGAGAGGAATCCTAGCCTAATTTGTTCCTATAATTAGGTGGGAGAATTAGAAAATAAAGTAGTCAGTTTCTCTCATTATTTTCTCTCTCTTTTCCTTTCTCTCTTTTCAAAAGCTACATAATACTGCTCCAAGAAATAGAAGAATCCCTTTTCCTTCTAACTAGCTGGTGAAGCGTTGATCTGGATTGGTGGACCTAGTAGACGAATCTCAATTGCGGTTCTCTCTCCGGATCTCGAAGAGCTTTGTGAAAATCACGCATCAATGGTTAATTCTTAACTATTATGTAATCCTTGAATGTATATGCATGGGATCCTGTTTTAAGTGCTTATGAATATAATTCATAAAATTCGGCTTATAGTACTTATAATCCTACATGAATACTATATTTCTAATTGAATTTTATTACATGGTGGGGCTGAAAATATAACATTATTTTTCTACAAACAAATTAAATAATTGAAAACGACAGGAAAATTTAGTAGGAAAATGGTGAAAATGAATAAGATGAAGCTAATATATGAATAATCTGAAGAAAAATTACGATTCTTTTTTTTTTTTTTTTAGTTCTAAACAAATAATGCATACAAATCTAAACAAAGAAAATTTCATAAAACAAATTTTCTAAACAAAGATAAAGAACAAATCATTAAAAGCATAATTATTTGTCGAAACATTTCAAGTTTGTAATATAGTAACAAATAACAATATACATTTTAGTAGTAACACATACACCTAGTGCATGTGTGGCCCACATACACCGAGTTCTACAAAACTAAACTTACATGTGCTTATCATAACCTTCTTTTTTAAATGTTCAGGAATTTGGAGATCGCCTTTTGGAGGAGCACTTACAAGCATGTTTAATGGATTCACACACTTTTATAGTACATGCCCCTAAGCAAGAAACTGATGAATATGTAGTTGCAGTGGTTTTTCCTGTAAAACGGGAAGAAGAGTATTATTACTTAGGAAACACATCTATATCTATACAAATATATTAAAAGGCGTTCTGAATCAAGTATACACGCCACGTGGCACTCTCCCTTTAGTTGTTTTGTTCCATGTTATCAACATACATTAAAAAATTAGAAACATGTTTCGTACAAGATTCGACCACGTGACCTCAAGTTACTATAGTTAAGTTCTAACCAATGAACTATGCAACATTAGATGCTCTTTTTTAACATGAAAATATTAATAACACAGGGCATCGCCCGGGCCTAATAACTAGTAAATATATTAAAAGGCGTTCCTAAATAAGGAATTGTGTCATGTGGCGCTCTCACTAGGGAGTTTTAGTTCATGTAATCCATGTACAATAAAAAATTTATAAATTGCATAGTATAGGTTTTGATCCCATGATCTCAAGTTCATATACTAAAGTTTTAACCACTAAACCAAGTTCTATTTAGTGTTATCAATTTAAAGTACAATATTAATAAATGAAATTTTTTCTTACCCGGGGCATAGCCCGGGCCTAATAACTAGTTTATAATTAAGAAGTGTCATAGTTCTTTTTTGCGAAAAATTTCATATTTATATAGAATTTATTTAGAGGAATATTAGTTAGACATTTATTTTGTTAGACTAAGAGTGAAGTACATTTATTTAGAAACATTTAATGTCAACTTCCGTGAGATATTTTTTATATTAGAAAACATTTATAACATTTCATCTATCTTTAAGTAGGATTATAAATTAAAAGTATAAAGGGTTTTTCTACGTAGTGCCCTTGTGTTTTACGAAATTCTACGTTGCACCCGGCCTTTTTGAACTCTCCACATTGTACCCCTAAACTTTTTAAACGTCACACAATATACCCTTACTAATGGAAAATCCTACTCCAAACCTCACTTAAGCTTCAATTTCTCAGATCATATCCCAAACCTCAGTCAACTAATAAGGCTAAAAAATCCTACTCTATGCCCACAGGGTAAGAAAATCCCAAAATTAACTGTTTGATATCATGTATAAGGGTATTTTGTGTAACATTTAGAAAGCTTAGGGGTACAACGTGGAAATTTCAAAAAAGGTCGGGTACAACATGTAATTTCGCAAAACACAAAAGAACGACGTAAAAAACCCAAGTATAAATTAATATTGTATTGCAGATTACTTAATTATAGATACTCCGTGCATTACCACGGGCACACTCTAGTTTAATTTACACAGTTGTATCCAGACTAGCAAACGTGTGCGTCGTGTGTGCTTGACAGCTTGAGTCTTTCATTTGATAAATAAATAATTTGTCTCATATAATTTAGTCACATTTCTGTTTGTGGCTGAGCACTTTCTAATATTCTGGCTGATCGGGTCAATTCATGTTCATCGTCGTGAAATAGGACTATCTAACTTTTTTGTTAAAAAAATTGTATTATAGACATGATCAGATGAAACAATAAAGTAAAATGAGTTAAACAAATGATAATAAAAATAAATGGGAGACCATCATTCCCATCGCAACCACCAAAATTATGGGTTGTGACTTGTGATGCTTAATCAATATTACACTTAAACTATTTGTGAGTTTAGAAAAAAGTACATATTTAGCACTATAAATAGGCTGGCTTGTCAAAATAAATCGTAGAGCTGGAAAAGCAGCAGTTCGTAAAGATTAGCATACATATTAAGATTTGGTCATAGGAGCACAAAGCAATTTAAAGCATATTATGGAGAGGGTATCATTCAAGCTCCTTGCTCCTGCTGCTTTAGCATTACTAATCATCTTAATGATTACTATTACTTGCCAAGGTTAATTATATTTTTTGGTCTTGATTTGCAAATTAATATTCCCTTTGCTTTATAAGTTTTTTTTTTTTTTTACTTTTGGCTTTTCTACTATTTAGATATTGACATATACGCTTAATAATATTTTTTAATTATGCAGCCGATCCAGTGGATGAAATAGCATCAACAACAACTACCACTGTCGAGACGGTTTTGAATTGCAAACAAGCAGGGGAATATTGTAACACACTCTTTTCTGGCCAAGATTGTTGTAACGATTCTAAATGTGTTCAATTGCCTCTGGCAGGTGGTCGGTGTGAAAAACTCAAAAACTAAGAGTTAACAACATACTCCATAGGTGTTGGTGCCTCACTACCACTCAACACCTTGGCTTATTTCCCTTTGCGCATGCATTATCTTGCTTAGTAAAAAAAATGTGGATCAAGAGGCTCTAGTCGATTTTCCATTTTCGTTTTTAATTTCATATTGAGTCAGTGAGTCCCTTCTCTAGCCAGTTTCTTTGCTTTTCTGTCGAGTTTATGTCACTCAAAATTGAGATCCTTACAATTCCATTGTGTGCTTTGTCTTCCAATTTAATAATATAAGTTGCATTTTCATTTTTTATTCCATGTTACTGCTTCTAGTTCAATAGTGAAATTCAAATCAAATTTAATATATAAATCGACGACTTCCAATTACTTTCAATATTGAATGCCTTTTAAGGCTTATCCAGAGATCCATATACTTTCAATATAGTCTCAAATCTGAGAAATCCATATATATGCTTAACACAAGACTTGTTATTACCTAAAAATTAGTCTTTCCTTCTATGACCTTTATAAAATAGCCGTCCATTTGTGACCCATTTACCAAACCCACTATTGCCCTAAACTTTAACAGGTGGTTGTTTCGAACCGACAAAATCTTGTGTAAAATCCCTCAATATTAAAGTTAAACGTTAAAATATAAGGCAAAGAAAGAATCCAAACTCAAATCGGAAATCAGTTGTTGAAGTGGTATGGCACTATGGCTCGTTATCAAATACCTCTTGTAGATCGCGCTACAAAAATTCGCTCAAAAAACGACAAGTATCTAGCAACAGAATGTTTTCAGTCCCTAATGTAACGACGAAAATAATTCGCCCTTCGCTATTTCTAATTAGCGACAGATAAAATATAATCTGAAGCTGAATTTGGCTACAGTTTAATTTTTCGTTGCTGGCAGCAACGAATAGTGGGAAGGCGGTCGCCTGATTGATTTTCACTTTTTATTTGTATCCCTAAAGTTGATGACTCGTATTAGTCGTATATTAAAAGACCTAAAGTTGAGACTCTTGTTATTTTTATTAGACGCATGCTTAGAACTAATTTTCTTATCTACTGAACGTACTCTTTTCCACTCTATAAACAATACAAGAAATATAGCTACGAGCCTACGATCTCCTAGTGGTGCATTTATGATACAAGATAATTTTATAGGTCTAGAAAAAATCTTCGCCTCTTTTTCTACACGAATCTTGGTAAATATATGCTGATGTATATTTTTGGAACTTAAGTATAAGTCAAAGGAATTACATTGTTCGTTTTATCTTTTCATGGTATAAAGCTTGTATTAGGTATTCTTAATGTGCAAATATATATTGCACATTGACCCAAGCAATGGCTTCATGTCGTTTTCTTCCAATTTTTGGCCAAGCGACGGAAGTATTAAATCCCTTGTTAAATTTAGCGACGAAAATCAAAGTTTCGTTGATAAATTTAGCGGCAGAATTTTTAAATCCGTTGCTAAATGCAGCGACAGAAATAAAAAATGTGTTGCTAAACGTAGCAACGGTCGTAGAGTTAATCCGTTGCTGACCTCAATTAGAGATGTCGTCTACCAACGGGTCTTTTCCGTCACTATATCTGTCGCTAAGCATACAGATTTGGTTATTCAATAACGTTTTATGTGCGTTGCTAAAAAGCTACTTTTTTTTAGTGAATAATCATCAATATATATATATATATATATATATATATATATATATATATATATAAAGGAGGAACTTTTCGGGAGTATAGGGAGCTCCTCAAGATTTCGAGTCCATAGAGTGCGCCACGTAGGATTGCCATGTCATTAATTATTATTTTTATTTTTTACAAAATAGAGTTCTACAAAAATTTAAATACGTATAAGGAGTTTTGGATAAGCGAAAATTAGAGTTTGATTTTAAATTAACAACCCAAATAATTATATTATGTAAATTGCGTATAACTTTTGCTACGTAATTTGGAATATTATAATTTTTGTACCATTGGGTAGTGCTCGAAATATACTTCGAAATAAGATCCATTTACAATATAGTTCGACAACTTATGAAATAGAGAGCGCCACGTAGGATTGCCATGTCATTAGTTTTAAATTTAAATATTATAAAAAATAGAGTTCTACATATATATAAATACCTAAAAGGAGTGTTGGATAGGGAAAATTAGAGTTTCATTTTGAATAAACAACCTAAATTATTATATTATGTAAATTGTGTATAACTTTTGCTACCTAATTTAAAACATTATAATTCGTCTAACATTGGTGAGTGCTTGAAATATGCTTTAAAGTAAGATCCATTTACTATAGAGGGTCACAAATCATGAAAATATTTAAAGAATAGAGTTTTACATAGATTTAAATGCATATAAGGAGCTTTTGATAAGCGAAAATTAGAGTTTGGTTTTGAATTAACAACCTAAATTATTATATTATCTAAATTGTGTATAATAATTTTTGTACCATTGGATAGTGCTCTAAATATGCTTTGAAATAAGATCAATTTACAATATCGTTCTACAACTTATGAAATATAATAAAATAAACAACAATGTAAAATTGATAGTATGATTTTAAATAAAACATCTAAATTATTATACAATGTAAATTGATTATAACTTTTGCTACATAATTCGCAATAGTATAGTTTTTTTATCGTCGGAGAGTGCTCGAGATATGCTTTGAAATAAGATCTATATACAATATTGTTTTACAACTTATGAAAATGTATTTATTTAGATGAACAATAACATATTATTTATTCTTTATTTTAAATATATAAAAATAGCGTATTATACCTGACAATACTAATTATGTCTTTAAGAAGCATACTTTTAAAAATTCATATCCATAGTTTTGAACCTATACCATTCCATGATGGCATTACATGAAGAATCAAATGAAAGTTTGTCATCGAGATTCCAGAGGTATTATGCAATTAACTAATTATTTTCTTCCTAGAATATTTATTGCATACATAATTATTTATGTTTTTTTCCATATATCTATATGTAAGATCTTATTCTTTTCTCCATGAACTTAATTCTACTAAAACTATTTGGAAATTAAGATTCGCGTTTCTAGACTGTTTAAGGTCAAGGATCATAAAAAAGAGGGAATTTTGATAAGTCTTGATATGGTCATGATTGATGAAGAGGTATTTTTTTCTATCTTAAATAGTATTTTCAATTATTAATAGAGGTTAGTTTTACATTTAATTAATTTTATTCATGAAACTATCATTATGATCTTTTTTTTTTTTGCTTTTCATCTTCCATTCTATATGCATTAGTGTTTATGTGCTATATTCAAAGTTGAAGTTGTGGCTGACACTCATGTTTTTCTCTATTCTTTCTGCTCTGCATCTATTAAATTATTACCCTCACTCAACTTTCTTAAATTATCATTCGGGTATTATTCATGTTAAAACTGTGTTAATTATTGTTAGTCATACCTATTATTAGGATACCATTTAATAATAGAGTTAGTTACAATATTTAATTGGATATTAAAAATTATAAAATTTATATATCGTAATAACAAATCTAAAAATTATAGTATAATGACAAATACTTTCCCTGTTCTTAATCTACTACAACAATTGGTGTGGGCATGGTTTTTAAGGAAAAAAAAATGGGTGATTTAGCATAAAGGTACCCCTCTAGTTAACTAGAGTAGGGGATAAATAATCCTTAATAAAGTAAACGCAACTTTATGAGGCAATTTAGATAATTAATGAGGGTTTTATTAACATAAAATAAAGTCAATATTGTCAACAAGAGTTGCTTTTATTTTACCAAAAGTAAAATGGTTCCAAAAGATGAAACAACCCAAAGCGGTAATTGTTGTAATAGAAAAGGAATGGAGAAAGTTATAAATACAATAGTGTTGAAAAATCTCATTTCATAGCAACACAAAATTGACAATAATATTAACAAAAAAAAATTTACAAAAAGATAAAATAAGCAACAACCCGTGCAACACACGGGCTTCAAAACTAGTATACATATAATTAATTATATATATATAGTGAGTGTCACAAATGCTCAAACTAATTAATAACAATATAATCCATAGGTGCTACTACATTACCTCATAATATGCAATGCTAGATGTTTGGGACTAGTCTAGGAGGAGCATCTTGGACCCGAGATAACAAGCTAACAAAAGAAATTGAAATACGGGCGTGCATAAGCAGGACTAGCGCGCAATTGAACACAATGAAAAGTTTTAGACCCAATCACGGATTGCTTGAAATCCAGAAATGCCACTTTATCTAAGCACCCCTCCACACCTTTCAAAATACTCATATTTGGACTATAGCCTTTCCAAAGTTCATATGGTGTCTTATCCAATTTCCTATGGAGCACTCTATTGAGCACATAACAAGCGCATAAAATCGTTTCTCCCCATAAATTATCTGATAATCCAGAACATGGAAGCATGACATTCATAGTCTCTTTTAAGATTTTTTTTTTCTTTCGACAATCTCATTTTGTTGGGGTGTATAGGGGGCAGTTAGCTCATGTATGATACTATTACTTTCACAAAACTCTTGTAAAATATTTGTACCATATTTATCACCTCTATCGGATCCAACCCTTCTAATTTTAAGGTCCAATTGATTTTTCATTTCGTCTTTGTACTTTAAAAATGTACTTTCGACCTCATCCTTAGACCTTAGAAGGTAAACTTTGGTACAGCGCGAAAAATTATCAACAAAGGTCATATAATAGTTTTTACCTCCTTTAATAGTACAACTTTTAAAGGCCGCCATATCCGTGTAAATTAACTCGTGCAATTTAGTACTTCTTGCCACAACTTGTTTAAATGGTTTTTTGGTATGTTTGTCCTTTAACACAAATTGGACACTTAGTGGCTTTTCCACATTTTCAAAAGAAATCAACTTCATGTCTTTTAATTTTTTCAAGTATGAAGAATTTAAATGTCCCATACGATTGTGCCAAATATCGACAGACTCAACAATATAATCAAAAGAAGTACTTTCATTTTCATTAATCAAACTCAACACAAATCTACCATTAAGGTAACCTTTCCCAACAAAGAGTCTCCATTCTTGGAGATCTTTTTTTTTTTTAGCCTCAAAGACATGTTTTAGGCCAGCTTTGTTGAGAAGGGCTCCATAAACAAGATTCCTCTTACATAGGAAATATACAAGACATTATTTAAAAACAACATTTTCCCGTGAGTGAGTTTGAAATGGACCTTTCCTTTGCCAAGAACACCGGCGATGCTACTATTGCCAATATAGACATGATTACCATCAGTGGCATCCTCAAATTTTGTTATCATTTCTTTGTTAGCACAAAAGTGTCTTAATGCCCCCGTGTCCAAAATCCATTCGACCTTATTTTCCACCAAGTTGGTTTCAACCAAAGACCGAGATTATATTGAATAGAAACATAAAAATATGTATTTAAATTGTTCAAATTATATTTTTTCGATTATCTTAGCTTTACCACTACTTAGATCAGCATTTGATAATCCTAGGTACATCTTGGTGAAATAACATTATCGTTGAGTAACTTTTGGTTGTTAAATTATCATTTGCTTGAGAACTTTTTGCTGTGTTCAAATTGAACTATATTTAGTTATTATCATAACTATGACAAAAAAAAATTAAGCAATTAAAATGGAGTCACTTGTGATTTTTCAAGTGTTTTGGTCAATTTATAGTCAAACAGAACAAAATTTCAAGTTTAGGGTTCTTTGGGTTGTTTTAAGACAAATTGAGTAACTTTCTTACCAAAATCAACCTAACTCTTGGAGCTAAAAGTTAAACTATGTATATAACTAACCCCAACAACATCAGCCTATACCGAAGATAAACCGTCAGATAAGTGCAACTGCAACATAAGACATAAGATACATATATGAGACACCACACATGAATGTTTCTATGAAGGTTAAGTAAAATTGCGAGAGCAACATTCCTATAAAGGTTAAGTAAAATTGCGAGAGCAACATTCTTATGAAGGTTACGTAATTACCATAAATCCATCCTATTCCTTTGAAGAACTACAGATTCATGATCCAAGTTTGGGAAATTATGTGTTTAAAATGAGGTTAAATCAGACACATTGACGAACAGTTTTCATGCCGCGACTTGATGGCGCTGCAAAGTCATGAGTAGGGATGTCAACCTAGTCCGAATCCGACCCTAGTCCGCTCCGATACGAAGGAAAAAAAATCTGAGTCGACTCCGACAAAAAAGTAATCCGACTCCGACTACGTTTAAAAAGTCCGACTCCGAGTCGAAGGAGAGTCAGAGTGGGATCTCATAAAATAATCCGACATCCGAATCCGACTCCGACTTTGCGTCAATCAATCCTTTTTCCTTATTTATTTTAATGTATTATTTATGTAGAATCTGACTTCGACTTTCAGCCAATTGTATTATATAGGATTTTCTCATTGAAAAAATAATAGTAATATTTAGATTATTTGTACTATATAAGATTTCCATATGATGATTAGAATAAATTGTAATGATTAACTTATTGTATTATAGAAGACTATTCTATTATAAAAAATTGGCAGAAAAATAAGTTGGATCGGGTTCGGAGTCGGATGTTCGGATTTTAAGACGGATCGAATTCAGAGTCGGATGTTCGGATTTTAAGTCGGGTCGGATTCGGATTTTCAGAGTCGGGTGTCGGAGTCGAAGTCGGACTCAGATTTAAAATCCTACTTATTGTAGGATCGAAGTCGGATTATGCATAATCCGGTCCAAATCCGACCGTTGCCATTTCTAGTCATGAGAGAGCAAAGACAGAAAAAATACTTACTTGAATGTCATCTTTACCAGCAGTGGAGAGTCATTTATACCAACAGTCATTGAAATGGTTGCAGTCCACGATAAGAAGTGCACTCATGACCTGAAAAAGAAAAACAAAATTATTGTTTTCAAAAGGACCAAACATGGCAGTGGTTCATCCAACATCGATACCCCACATTGATGAACCTAAACGACAATGAAAGGAAGGAAAATAAAAATCTTAAGCTGATCATTTAGCATAAAAAGAGTTAGATCTTGTTAAAAACCATTTTAACACACCAATCTACTTTTCATTACCAAACCTATTACCAAAAAAATCATCACACTTTTTGAAGGAAAATGAACTGCGGGGGCCAGGGGGTATTGAAACTCTGAAAGAAACAACAAGTACTCTTTGCAAACCAGGTAATGTGTTTATTTAGAACATAATAGAGCAATGTAAACCAAATCTTTCCTCAATCAGTCACTCTCTTTCCTGTCTCTTCACACTATTAGTATCACCCACAAGAATTTATTCCTTTGCTGTCCTCCTTTTCTTTTTTCAATTTCCTGAATTTTTCCATTTCTGTTTTTGGCCCTTCTTTCCCCAAATAAAGCCTTCTAGCATATATAATTACATACTTACTTCCCCATTCTATTTTTGGTTTTGGCAGCATTCAAACACATCTCCCGCTAATTACCCAATTAATATCCACAAATACCGATACACATCCAAGTTTCAAAATAATCAGAATTAACCCTAATTACGAATAAAGAAGAAGAAACGAGTAAGAGATTATTGATAAATCAAATAAGAAAAGGATTGAACGAGAAAAGAATGATTCATAAGAGAAGAAGAAAAAGAAGAACAAACATACTTACTAACCTCTACGATTAGTATATAAGCACAAAAATGAGAAAAAAGTATAAATAAATAAAAAATAAAAAAAGAAAAATGCAAAAAAATAGATTAAGATAGAATGAGAGGAGACCTGAAGAAGAATTGAAATCGTCGATTGGGAATTAAGGAACATCGGCCATCATCGAATTGTATGAGTGAAAGGGAAGGTCAGTGAAAGGGATGAAGGGAAATAATGAGGCTGCTAATGCGCTTTTTGATTTTCGGACCCAATTCATTTGCTCCGGTCCAGCCCATGTTCGGAGCAAATGAGCGAAATTTAATCGTTTGCTCCGATCTTGGGCTTGGACCGGAGCAAATGATAAAATTTAATTTGGGCCTCTTATTTTCCTCGTATAGTCCATAACCGTGAGCAAATAACAAATAACATTTTATGTTTTTTCAACTAGTGCCTCTTTGTTCTTTTATTTTAATGTTTTTACTTTTCATTTATTTTGGTTTGTTTTTGATGATTACACTTTACTTTTCTATTCTTAGAAATGTTTTAATATTACTTTACTACTACCTGCCTCACTTTATCTCACGGTCTCACCTTTTTTTTTTTTTGTAAAAGCAAAAAATATTACTATCTACTTTTCCTTATTTACCTACACAATACTACCTCTTTCCTCCACAGTTTTTTTGCTTTACTCCATACAACACTATCTTTCTTCTTTTTACTTTGGTATATGTAGGTAACATAAAAAACAGAGGGGTTATAACTATAGAGGTACATGAATAGTTTAATATGAAATTAGTGGTGTCAATTCAGTTAACCAGTTCAGTTCTGGTTCAAACCAAACAGATTCGATTGACTTCGATTCGCTTAATTCAATTTGTTTTTCGAGCTTAATTGATTCGATTTAAACTTTTTCGGTTTCAATTTCAATCCATACGATTAATTCAATTTTCAGTTAAGTTCAGTTCAGTTTCCAGTTGTCTTTTGATTTTACCCATACAGTTTTGGTTTAAACAATTGACTTTTTACCTATTACTATCAGTTAAACAATTATTTTCATTTCGGATTCAATTAATTTCAGTTTCTTAAGAAAACCCACATCGACTCGGGTGAAACTTTATATCGGTTATGCCATGTACATCTTTTCCCTTCGAGTCAAGTCGTTATTCATTGCAGGAAATTCCAGCTCGGTTGGACTTTTGTCACATTGCTTAAACTTATCGAACACAACAATAGCACCAAGAGACGTATCTATATTTGTCTACAAAAACGTATTTTGAAGTTGCCATATTTTCTGTAAAATTATTTTATTAAAGGTTCAACATTTGGCTGATATTGAAAAATTCAATTTCAAATTCTTCATTATTCTATAATTTTCTAATGTGTAACTATCAATGATGAATTGGTGATTGGTTGTGGTCAAAGATTAAGATGATGGTTGATAATGATGAATTAGTTTATAAATCAGTTAATAAGTGGTTAATCATTAGGCTAATTGTCTTCCAATATAATGTATAATGGAATTTGAAACAAAAAAACATCTACTTAAATAATCCAAGTCTTTATTATTGTACATAATGAATGTGTCAATGGTAGCGACTAAGATAATAATCAAGATAAAAATACGATATTTGAGTTAATCGTCTTTATGTGAAATGCATTTTGAATCATAAAACAGATGATTGAACTAATATGTAGTTATTGGGTTAGATGGACGATGTATCAATATAAGTCATTAAGTTGATTGAACATAACTAGATTCTATTTAACTTAGTCATATTTAATTTCAATAAATTTTGAAACTAAAAATATCTAACTGAAGTAGAATAAGTTGTTGTCGGATGAGATTAATGAACAGACCAATGTACTCCCTTCGTTTCCTAAAGATCTTCCCTCTTTCCGTTTAAGTGCGTTTCCAAAAGATCTTCCCTCTTTTACTTTATTCTTTATTTGGAATATTTTTTCTCCTTTTTACCCTCTCATGTCCCTATTATATGGTCCACCATTACATTATTAATTCAATTTTACTCCCTTTCTCTCTCTCCTACTTTAACCCTTTTTTATTTGTTTATTTATCTTAACCCCTTTCTCTCTCCTACATTACCCACCCCACATCCCACACAAATGGATCCTCCTTGGTATCTGTAGGAACAATAACAAGGAAGATCTTTAGGAAAAGGAGGGAGTAAGTCGATAAACTAATTCAAGATGACAATTATTTATTTGAGTTTAATAGTCGAGGAGATTGCTTCAGCCCGTAAAGTAATTTCCTTAAGCGACATATATTTGACTCTCTTTACCCTCAACCTTGTATAACTCAGATTGATACATGCAGATTTCCTCATCCAAGTCGCCGTGCAAGAAGGTCATCTTTACATCAAGTTGTTCCAACTCAAGATCACCATGAGCAATAAGACTTAATAGCACCCGAATAGAAGTGTGTTTTACCACTGGAGATAATATCTTATTGTAAGCAACACCTTCTTTCCGTGCAAAACCCTTAGCCACTAGCCTAGCCTTATACCTTATTTTATCTGACTTGGAAGAATCCTCTTTGTACCCACTTACAACCAATAGCAGTCTTTCCCACAAGCAAGGAGACTACCTCCCATGTCTTATTTTTATGAAGAGATTGCATCTCCTCCTCCATAGCAACAAACCAACTCTCGCTATCCTTGTCTTTGATAGCTTGTTCGAAGGTGACCGGCTCATCATCCTCCACCGAGAGTGCATATTCTACCAAGTTTACCTGCCTGTATTGCCTCAGAGGTTTGTCTGACCCAAACTTCTGAACTATTTTATAATTCCTCTTTGGCCTAGTGAATGCCAAAGATTCTTGCTGCTGTTGCTGTAGCACATGTACATTTTCCTGCCGAATCTCCTAACAATCAAGCTCATCCTCTTCCACATCTCGAGTAACACCAGGATGCTCCACCTGAACATGATTAGAATCTGTTGGTATATAGATTCTATCTCCACTACTTGAGTATTTGAAGTCATTCCAACATCACCATCATTAAGCATCATAACTTTCGATAAAGCTACCATAGATCTTTCATCAAAGGTTACATCCCTACTGATTACAAATTTAGAATCCTCTACACTCCAAAGACAATAGCCTGGAACCCCTTTTGGATACCGCAAAATGATTTATTTCTTGGCTCTTTTATCAAGCTTGTTATACTTAACATGATAGTAAGTTGTGCACCAAAGATTGTAAGTCTCTTGTAATCTGCATGTTCCCCTGACCACACCTTATAGGGCGTGTCACCATCTAAATAAGAATGTGGTGATCGATTCACTATATAACAAGTTTTTGCAACCGACTCTGCCCACCATTCTCTGCCTAGACCAGAATTAGAGCGCATACACCTTGCCTTCTCAAGTAGTGTACGATTTAGCCTTTATGCGACTCCATTTTGTTGTGGTGTGTCTCTGACTGACCAGTGTCTCACAATACCTTCCTGATCTCAGTACTCCTTGAAAGCTCCCTCTATGTATTCTGTACCATTATTAGACCGTACAATTTTTAGCTTTCGACCCGTTCTATTCTCAACCATTGCTCTCCACCTCTTGAAAATGTCGAATACCTCATTCTTATGCTTGAGAAAATAAATCCAAGCATATCTAGAATAATCATCAACAAATGTAACAAAGTACCTGGAACCTCCCTTGGAAGCAACGTTAGCCGAACTCCAAACATCCGTATGCACATAGTCTTCAATCCTCTGCTCTTGTGCTTGCTTGTAGAGAACTTCACTCTGTGTGTTTTTCCGTACACATAATGCTAAAAAAATTTCATTTGTGGCTTCTTCATGTTCTTCAACAAACCTTGTCCACTAAGCAATGATAGACCCTTTTCTGACATATGGCCAAGGTGCATGTGCCATATCCCAGTGCATTCTATTTGGTCTTTACTTCCACCAATTCCAACTGCTAAATCTCCCGTAATAGTTATTCCCAAAAGAGGATAACGATTACCATGACAAATCCCCTTCATCACTACCAAGGAACCACGAACAACTTTTAAAACTCCATTATCCAAGACTATTTTGCAACCATTTTTCTCCAACAACCTGAGAGAAATAAGGTTCTTCCACAAATTTAAGACGTGTCTCACATTCTTCAAGGTTATTATTGTTCCATCATGCATCTTGACTCGGATAGTACCCAACCCTATCGTTTTACAAGCATGATCATTTCCCATAAAAAAAATGCCACCATGTAAACTCCAGTAAGTTGTAAACAACTTTATGTTTGGGCACATGTGGTGTGATGCTCTTGAATCAAGCATCCATTTACCAGATATCTTATTGCATTGTTCTGAAATATAGTAACAATAATCATCCTCGTCATTTGAGACATAACTAGCTTCTTGTTTTTTCATGTTGTTTTCCTTACGTTGTTGTTCTTCTTGAATATTACCCTCTTGTTTGGGCAGTTAGTTTTGAAACGACCAAGCTCACCACATTTGAAACATGGTCTTTATGCAAGAGGTCTATATTTTAATCTAGACTTTCCTCCCTTTTCTCACCCTCTTTCATTAGTCCTTCCTCTGTTTGCAAACAATCCCTGAGCTTGTTCGTTGTATTCTCTTCCATTACTAGACATCATTCCACTTGTAGCAACCTTTCGAAGGCCATCCTCTAAAAGCGACGTTCTAATAGTCTCATCCATGATTAGAGTATCACTGACAAGCATCAATGTTTGAACTAGATTTTTGTAGGACTTTGGTAATGAAAGTAATAACATGAGTGCTTGGTCTTCCTCATCTACCTTCACATCTATATCCTTTAAGTCTCATATAATCCTATCAATCTTATTGATATACTCTCATGTTGAGGTCCTTCTTCCATCTTGCATGTATACAATTTTGATTTTCAGTAGATCCTGTTGGTTAGATCAGTTTTTGTCATGAAGTTTATCTCTAACTTTGACCACACGTCAGGAGCTGTTGCTCCTTCATTCACCAAGAACGCAACATCCCTCTTAAGGCATAAAATTATAGCCGCTCGTGCTTCAAGATCTAACTCTTCCCAATCCTCATCCTTCATGTCCTCGAATTTTTGTTCTTTTCCTGCCAATGCTTTGTGCAACGATTGTAATATAAGCAAATTTTTCATTTGCATCCTCCAATAGGAAAAATCTTTTTTCCCATTGAATTTTTCAATCTCATATTTTCCCAACTTTACCGTTCCACTAGTATATGCCATTATAAATAATTAAAAAAAAATTAACCACTTAATATTTTGACGTTGGCTCTGGTACCAATTGTTCGAGCTCGTAGCGGAAATTTGACTTCTATTAGATAATATGAAATTGATACCTAAAAAATATTATAATATTTTTAGGAGTAAATAAACAACCACTATGAAGGAAATAAAAATTGTAGAAAAAATAAACTTTCTTGAATTATGTTATAACATTTTCTGATGTAAATTAAAATTAATTGACTTCTACATTACAACCTAAGCATTATATAATCACACAAGTGCTAAATTAGGAATGCTAAATAACAAATGTTCTCTAAAGACAATGACGTACTTCATTTACTTTCCTACAATTCCTCTTGCTTTGTGATTAATGCTTCCACATAAAATAGGGAGAGAATTAATTTCACAACGAATAACACTTATTCCTACATTTATAGTATTCAAATTTATGTTTAAATACATACTTAAGTCTCATAATAGTCTTAGAATGTTTGAAGTTTCATATCTGAAACATAACTCGTAATTAGTTTTGAAGACCTGTATTTCACTCCTCGAAAATACACTTATATACTTTTTACATAAAGATCTCATTTTGATCATATAAACTTATAACTCTTATAAGCAAGATATACTTATGATATTCCAAGATATAATCTTCAAATCAATTTCTTAAGTTCGCAAACTCGGGGGGAGAACACACATTGGAGTGGTGT
This sequence comes from Beta lomatogona, assembly GCA_947646795.1. Classification (NCBI taxonomy): domain Eukaryota; kingdom Viridiplantae; phylum Streptophyta; class Magnoliopsida; order Caryophyllales; family Amaranthaceae; genus Beta; species Beta lomatogona. The sequence goes on along the minus strand of CANSNZ010000314.1, from coordinate 335,718 downwards.
TAGAGTACAAGAAATAAAGATATAAAGATACTCAAGATTTTGTGGTCTAACCAGCGTACCGAAGAGGCTACCTGGGAGACTGAAGATGAGATGAGAAAGAAGTATCCTGAACTCTTCGAGTAGGTGAGTTGAGTTCCGGGACGTAACTCCTTTAAGGGGGATTGAGTGCGTGCGCGCATTTTGCTAGAAATTAGTAAGAATTTGTTGCATTTGTGCACGATTTTTAGAGTTTTCAAGGAAATGTTTTCAAGCAAAGTAGGCATTTTATAGCTTGAACATTCAAGGCAAAAGTTTTATTTAGTAGCGTATTATTTGGCTACTTGTTTACTTAGTAGCGTATTATTTGGCTACTTAGCGTATTATTTGGCTACTTGTTTTACTCAGTAGCGTATTATTTGGCTACTTGTGTTAGTAGCGTATCAATTGGCTACTTCTTAAGAAAGAACTATATTAGGGCGTAACGCTCATAAGTTTTCAAAAGTTAAAATTTGGATAAGAGATGAGGTTTTTGTTTAAGTTTCGGGACGAAACTTCTTTTAAGGGGGGGTAGACTGTAATGCCCCATATTTTTAAGATATTTAATTAAATAGTTTTAATCATTTTTGAATTATTAAAGCTATTTAATTTCAGTATTTATGAGCAGAAGGGTATTTTGATCATTTTACCAAAAGAGTATTTGAGTATTTTCACAAAGAAGTATTTTAGTCTTTTCAAGAAAATATTTTAGTAATATTAGTAGGAAGATTATTTTGGCAATTTCATCATCAAATGTATTTTGGTAATTTAATGAGTAAGGGTATTTTAGTCTTTTACCCAAAAGACTGCCACTATAAAAAGGGAAACCCTAGTTTCCCCATCATTTTAGTAGCCACTTTCTTCAAAAAGGAGTAAGGAGGATTCCTTTTCTCTCTCAATCACTAGTGTTCTTCAAATCATCTCTTCAAAATTCAAGTTCTAATCGAGTTTTGTTTTTGAAATTGTTGGAGGATCTTGCAAATATCAAAGGGAAGCAAAAGGTTAATATTAATCTGAAATTTTAGTGGTTTTCATCCCTATTTTTCTCTCTCTTTCTCTCTCGCCCCTTTTTGCTCGCGTTTTCAGGCCACCCGCGTGGTGGGGCGCCGGCGGGCTTTGACGAGAATCGACTGGGCCGTGACGGCAGTGGTGGCGGCGGATAGGCACGACGAGGGCCGCCCTGCCCAGTGTCGTGTCAGTGGTGCTCGTGGTGGCGCCGGTTGTTGTGTTTTCAGACCTGTGGTTTTCGAACCACTTGTAAAAAAATTTTTAATTATATTTATTAATTAAATTACATCAGTAGCTAAATTAATAAATAATTAATTTTTATGAAGATTTAAGTATTAGTTTATAATGGGTTTTGCCTACTAGTAAAGGTTTTCAAGTTATGACCTTAAAATAGTTTTTAAAGAAAAAAATCAGTTTTGTTATTATTTTTAAAGTGCTGATTTTTATTTATTATTAGCCTTGGATTGTTGTTGGTGAGTACTAATTGATAGTCCTTTATTATTAGCAGGTTTCAAGCATAATAAAAGCAAGTCAAGCTTTTGATTGTTGATTTTGTGTGTTATCAAGGTACATACACTTTGACCTTTGACTTTAGTGGTTTTAAAGGTTCATTTATTGAGCATGAGGAGTAAGGAGAGGCTTAGGCCTTGTAATTGTTTGAGTACATGTTGAGAACTTAGAAAGGAGATTAGGAATGGAACTTTTGAGTTATTCCTATGTTTGAAAAGTATGTGATTGATGATTATTGCTTTGAGCATGATTAAAGTTATTTAAAGTTATTCTTGAAGCTAGGGCTTGCAGTTATATGTTTTATTGAGCAAGGCCTCATTAGCAGTTATATATTTTATTGAGCAATGTCTCATTAGAAGTTATATATTTTATTGAGCAATGTCTCATTATAAGTTATATATTTGTTGAGCAAGGTTTCACAGGTTTTAAAGTTATTGAGCAAGGTCTCACAAATAGTTGAATCATTGAGTAAGGACTCAATTGATTGGATCATGGATCCTTAAGAAAGTAAGAAAGGACTCATGGAGTCATTAAAGTAATAAGATGAGCAAGGTCTCAAAGGATTTAGAATCGAGTTATTTATGGTATTTGTTGCATTCACTTGTTAAAGAAAGATAAGAAATGAATTTATTTGCTAGATGTATTATTATTGTGATTGTGTCTCACATAATGGGTTTTGGCAATAAAACTCTTGGGATGGATCCCCCATGAGTATTGAACAGAAGGGGGGAGTTAGTGTGAAACTACACTCCTGCATATAGCTTAGCATGACGATGCTAATGCTTTTATTTTATCAAGCAAGTTTATGGAATTCCAATTATCAAGATCTTTGAGTGGACTAAGTGTCACTCGTATTCTCTATCTCTAAGATGTTGAGTCTAGATGCTCACTCTCACCATCTTTCATTACTAACAATCTTAAAATTCTCGAGTCAGGTTATTTAAAGTTCATGGAACTTTAGTGAGAGGTGTGGGATCTCTTACACAAGGAATAGTAGCCCGTATGATTCCAAGAGGAGGACGGTGCCCGTTCATTGCCAAATAAAATTAAAATAAAGTATTTAGTAAGTTCAGTTATATGCTTGCCGCATGTAGAGTCATAAGAAGAGCAAGCCGAAGTTGTTGAGGATTGCGTGCATTATTATTTGCATCAGTTTAGTGGTGTTATGTACTCAGCTTTGCTGATGTATGTGTTTCTTTGTTTTCTTTTGGTTGTTGTTTTTCCTCAACGACCCTGTGATGACCCATTTGGCGAGCAGTGCTTAGAGGAGAAGTTTCAGGTACAAGTTCTTGATGTGCATGAGAATCATAAGCATCCGGATGGGAATTCTAGTACATGAGTACTTTCTTAATAAAGTTATTTTGAATTTTATGTTTGACTTTACTTGACCATTGGGGTCAAGGTTTGACTTGTTTTGAAGATGAGAGTAGTGTGGGATAGTCTCCGAGTTTGTAACTCTTTTACATACTTTCTTATTTCAGTTGTATTAAAGTATTTCTAGTTTATTTTAAAAGACTTCCGCTGTATTATCTGATTAGCCTTACGTATTATCATGCGTGGCATAACAACTCCCGTAATTTCTCCTAGTATATTAAAGGAGAAGTCGTGGGGGTGTTACAGATGTTTCCAAGGTTTACGGTCCTAAGAGCAATCATTAGTGATGGAGGATCACATTTCGCAAAGAAGTCCTTCAAGGCACTTCTATAGAGTACGAGGCCCAACATAAAGTTGTTCTTGCCTATCACCCGCAAACGAGTGGTCAAGCGGATGTCTCAAACCGGGAAATAAAGATGATTCTTGAGAAAACTGTTGATCGAACAAGAAATGATTGGTCTAGTAAGCTTGATGCTTTATGGGCCTATAGAACGGCCTACAAGACTCCTATCGACACTACACCTTATGAGCTTGTCTATGGCAAGTCATGTCATTTGCCGATTGAGCTCGAGCATAGAGCATATTGGGCTATCAAGGCTTTGAATTTCGACCTCAATTCGGCCGGTGAAAAAATGGATGCTTAACCTACATGCATTGGAAGAGTTAAGAAGGGACGCTTATGAGATCTCCCGAATTTTAGATGGAAAGAACAGAAGCATGGCATGATAGACATATTTTGAGAGGAGAGATTGATTTAATCAGTCCCAACTATGGGCGTCCTGACAAAAATAATCCCACCTATCGTTTTTTATTATTCAGTCCCAACTTTGAAGAATGTTTTACAATAGTAGTCCCAGCAGGTTAAAAACCTACTGTAGCAAGTAAAAATTTGCCATTTTTTCTTTTTTTTCTATCTTCTTCCTCCCTCATTCCTTCACTACTCCCTCCTCAATCCTCATTTCCTCTGCCACCCAACCCTCTCCTCTGCCACTAAACCCTGTTCCCTTCTACCCACTACCTCCCCTAACCCCTCCCATCGCCCCTAAAACTCCCTGCCTCTGCTCCAGCCACCCCTCTCCTCGCCCCCAAAACTCCATGCCCCTAAAAACCCAAAAAAACATTCATTTTCATTCTTCACACGTAATCACATCTCTCCAAGTTCTCCCCCCAAATTCAGTTCACAAAATCCATCGAAAGAACTCTTCTTCATCAGCAGCTCATTCACAACTCACAGCAAAATGAAAACTCTATAAAAACTTGTACCCATTTTTTGTGTAGTCTTCACCAACTATTCTCATCTAATCATATTTTATCCCAAGATCTACCCTTTTATATCATCCTTATCAAACCCACCAAATAAATAGTAGCAGCTTACCCTTAACTTGGGGAGAAGAGAGAAAAAGAGCACAAAATTGGCAAGGTTGAATATGTGTTCAAAGTGGTGCTTATTAGAGACTCAACTGTGGGTAAGTCTCAGATTTTAGCTCGTTTTGCAAGAGATGAGTTTAGCTTGGATTTAAAAGCAACTGTAGAATTGTGTAATTCTCCCTATCTTGGGATCTTCTCATTAATCAATATATATAGGTATACAACCTAAAGCTATGAGAATCCTTAGTTTACATAAATACACAAAGATAATATTTACAGAATATCTAGAATATTTGCATATTCTATCACACCCCCGCAGTCGGAGCGGGAGGAGGGTGAACGCTCAGACTGGATCTGAAGTCCAAGAAAAGTTGTCGAGGAAGACCTTTTGTGAAAATGTCGATACCTGATATGATGAAGGTACATGGAGGACACGAACATGGCCTAAGGCGACCTTCTCACGAACAAAGTGGATGTCCAACTCAACGTGTTTGGTGCGTTGATGTTGAACAGGATTGCTAGAGAGGTAGATAGCAGAGACATTGTCACAATACACAAGAGTGGCCTTACGCAAAGGGCAATGAAGCTCGGAGAGCAAGTTGCGTAGCCAGCAAGTTTCAGCGACAACATTGGCGACACCGTGATATTCTGCTTCAGCACTAGACCGGGAGAGAGTAGCCTGCCGTTTAGAGGACCAGGAGATGAGATTGTCGCCCAAAAATACACAATAACCGGACGTAGACCGACGAGTATCTGGGCAGCCACCCCAGTCAGCGTCGGTGTAGGTGATCAGGCGAGTCGGTGGAGAAGGATAAAGATGAAGGCCGTGATCCAAGGTGTGTTTGATGTAGCGAATGATGCGTTTCAACGCATTAAAGTGTGCTTCCCGGGGAGCATGCATGAAAAGACAACACTGCTGAACGGCATAGGCAATATCGGGTCTAGTGAAGGTAAGGTACTGCAGAGCCCCAGCAAGGCTACGATATAAAGAGGGATCAAGAACAGGAGCCCCATCATCAGCACGGAGTTTTGATTTGGAGTCAACGGGAGTGGCAACAGGCTTACAATTGGTCATTTTGGCCCTATGAATGATTTCTTCAGCAAACTTCTTCTGACAGAGATACATACTATTAGGTGTGCGAGTGACGGAGATTCCCAAAAAATAGCTAAGGGGACCCAAATCTGTCATGGAGAACTCGGACTTGAGTAGAGCAATCAGAGAAGATTTCAAATGTTCCGAGGAGGCAGTGAGAACAATGTCATCAACATAGAGCAACAAGTAAGCAGTATGTGGACCCTGACGATAAATGAAGAGAGAATTGTCACTCTGAGAGCACATAAAACCAATGTGGCGAAGATAAGCAGCAAACCGTTGGTACCATGCCCGGGGAGCCTGTTTAAGGCCATAAAGAGATTTTCGCAGACGACATACATAATCGGGAGTAGTACGGTTTACAAAGCCAGGTGGTTGATGCATGTAGACCGTTTCTTTGAGATCCCCATGGAGAAATGCATTTTTGACATCCAACTGATGAATCGGCCAATTTTTACCCATAGCAATGCTGAGAACCGTACGAATAGTGGCAGGTTTAACCACCGGACTGAAAGTTTCATCACAGTCAATACCGACCTGCTGAGACTTACCATTAACAACAAGTCGAGCTTTATGACGCTCAAGTGACCCATCTGCCCTGTACTTATGTTTAAACAGTTTTCAGGAATTGATTGTAAGTGTCGTTTGGCTATCCCTTATGAATGAAATTATTTTTCTTCCCGTCAAAAAAAAAAAAAAAAAAAAAAACTCCATAAGTATATCTATATCCCAACTTCACTCATTCTCTTTCTAATATTTATTTCTCTCTCTCCTTTACTAAACCCATATTTTTTCTCTCTCCTCCATCAAACCCATGTTTCTCTCTCCTCTATCAAACCCCATTTACAAAACAGTGATTATGAATTGAAATACAAGCTTTAAATTCCAGATTTCAGTTCCATTATTTGAAATAAAATACAAGTTTCCAAACACTACCTTAAGGCATTTGGCCTTTTCGTTTTCCAGTGTTTTTCAACTATCAAATATTGAAACAACCATCCTGTTTGCACCAAAAAATAAAATAAGAAATAGATACTTTCATCCTGTCACACTATGCTGTTTTCTTAACTCCATTTCTTGGCCTTTTTCTTGTTGGTGTTGCTTGTCAATTTTAAGGGTGAAAGAGAACTTTATCAAAATGAGAATATATAGGTGCATGTCTGTATGTCACCAGAGGACTAACAGTCCTCTATGAGTACTAATGGAGAAATTAACATGCTAATGATGCCAGATATTTGTCAGATAGCCCAAGAACAAATCCTTAGCATCACGAGGAAGCAAGGATCCAACTCTACCCCAAAAAAGCTCTTTAGTTATAAGATCTTTTTGAAACATCCTGCTGTCTTTCTCCACTCAACATTTAAGATTGGTCATGCCTCTACAAGACTTAGAAGTAGCAGTTTGGATCTGCAAATGCAACAGGAGTGCTCTTTCTCTTTTCACTGCTCTAGTTTCTGGTCTTGGCTCTTCCAGTGCTTTTGGGACTAATAAATCCATCTAATCCCCATTATAGCAAAATTGGAGATCAAGAAAAAGAATCTAGATTGTCATGTAAGAACAGATGAGTCTCAATCTCTCACTATTTGAGCATAAGACTCGGGCATCAGGGGGATAAGCACCTATCCAGTCTCTGGTTTTACAGATTGTCACTAGTGTTAAGCCTTTCTAGTATGGTATTGACATATATGGCTGAATTTTAGACGCGACATTGGCTTTTCGAATTTACCTGATAAGCGGAACAAAGAAAGAGGATATTGTTATTGTAATGTGGTCATAACAAGAGATAGACAAATAAGTTCTGAAAGAGTCCCTGAATTGTGCTCTCTGATTCAGGGAGTCTAAGAAAGAAACAGCTCCTATGATGGAGCAACGAGGTGCACTTCTTCAGCAGCCTTCGACGAGGTGTCAGACGCAATACCTTTATCGCTTATAGTAGAAACACGAGAGGGAAAGAGGAAATCTGAGTTAGAAGCTGAAAGCATCAAATTTCCGGTTAATCATAACGTACCAAAGCTTTAAGATTCAAATTCAACCAAGATTCCTCATTTAATTGCATAAACTTGCCTCAATTTTAATTATAAATTAAAAACCCCCTAATTCCCAAAGTTTTGGTAAAAATTGTCAGTTGGAGGTCGGTATTCATGACAGAGACTGCCGACTATACTTCCCTATGGTTACCGACTTACCGGAGCTATAATCCGCCAGTGGTAAAGCTTTTGGCACGTCTGTTCCGTCTTTCTTCTGTTCTATCCCGTCGATCTACTATCTGCAGCAAGCTTAAGGCTTCTGTTTGGCAACACATTTAAGTCACCTTAAATTAGTAGGGCTTAAAAGTTAAAAGTCACCTTAGAATAAATAGTCGTGTTTGGGGTAAGAGTTTAAATAAAATTTAAGCTCAAAATTGATCGAAATTGAGTTCTTTATCAAATATAGCATCTCAATTTAAGGTGTTGAAATTTTCAACTACCTTATCCATTCAAATCCTTTTAACTACCTTATCATTTTCAAATTCTATTTCAAACATGTTTCCAAACATAGCCTAATACCAACTGTAACTATATCCAAGATTCCTAAAAGGGGATAGAAGTAGCTTTAAGGTAGCTTTTCATCAACATACTACAGAAAGTATGATGAACCTTGAATTCCAGCACAAAACAACACAACATAACATAACATAACATAAATGCTCTAAAAGGAGTTCTAAATACAATCAAAATGCATCTAAAAACTATATATAAAAGTGACCATCACTTCCCTTGAAAAGTTTCTTTCTTAATGCTGGCTACTCTTTATGTAGCTTGGACACTTTCCCATATGCTGGAACAACCACAACATGTGAGTCGCTCTACATGGGAGTTTCATGTGTTACGATGGCTGGCAATGTGCATGCTCATAACGTTGGTGTTAGTCTTCTTAGCAAAGTTGGTAAGCAGATATATCCTAAAGTCTAATTATATTCTATCTGCATGTTAGTTTATCGCATCTCATTATTGAAAATCTCGACGTAAATTACATTCCCTCTATCCGAAATTTATTATCACATTGTTCCAGATCTCGCAAAATTAAGGATTTGATACAAATTACTAAATAACCCTTTCTAACAGTTGGAGCATTCCCTTACTGTTCTCTTCACTTGACCTTGGTAGGAGTATGTTGGGAAAGCCATCACGAACTATTTTTTTAGATGCAAAAATTTCCAGACGTCTTGAAACAATATTCTCTCTGTGCCTTGATCGAGTTAACAAATACTCCCTCCGTCCCAGAATAGTCTGAACACTTTCCTTTTATGTTGGTCCCAAATTAGTTTGAACACTTCTTTTTTTGGCATGGTCCCACCATTAAAATATTATTTCTTTTACACATCCTTGGCCCACACTCTACCTTTTATCAATAAAAAGTTACCCAATTTTCTTTCTCCTCTAATAAAAAAATACCCCACCAACTCCTATCACATCTCCTTTTTAAATAAAATAACATTTGATAACACACTACAACCTATCACCTTAAACTACGTGTCCCAATAAGTGTTCAGATCTTTGTGGGACAGAGGGAATAGTTTTTTTTAACGCGGAGGATGAAAACGAGGAGAGAAAAAGTCGGTGTAGGTCCACGCTTTAGAGAAAAAGTAGAGAGAAAGACCAAAAGCAGATATCAACTAATCAACTTATATGTGGGACACGTGTAATTGTTCTGGACGAAGGGAGTATTCTTATTAAGGTAGTGTGCTAGTGTCTCTAATAAAATATGTTGCATGAAATATGCAATATGTATTTGTTCAGGTCTGATTCTTGAGGGTTCTTTTCTTAAAAAATTTGCACATTTGTGGGCATAACATACTTTGGAGTTTTAAAAATGTCCAAACCTACTGCAGAATTTCCAATATCTGATATAGAACATGAGCTATGGCAGGTAGTCTACTGTATAAGGAAGGAGATAAGGACTCTAATATGTTGCTTTTGGCAAAGCCTGCCATAGGGTGCTGAAGTTCCAGTACGACTTGACAAGCTTCAAAAAGTGCTGTTCAGGCTTCCCAGAAAATACTCTAGTGTTTTAAATTTTGTAGATATATATTTGCTACTTGACACAGGAAGTTCGTGGAAAGTGCTCGTTTGAGCTGTTTGGCTAATAATAATTTCATAGAATGGGAAGTGGAACTTCTTTTGGAATTGCAAATATCCACTAACCACCACACTTGTAAAGTGTCCCTTTCCCCCATGGGGCTATGTCAGACTTAGGGTTGTTCAAAGACCAGGGTCGGACCGGAATTTGGACCGGACCGGACCGGACCCGTCCGAAGATTCCGGTCTGGTCCTCGGTCCGAAGGAAATACTGATTCCAGGTTTCCGGTCCGGTCCGGTCCGGACCCGTGGACCGGAATTTTTGATTTTTTAGTAAAAAAAAAAAGTTTAAAAAGTTATAAATTTAAAAACCTACTAGTTATTAACTTTAGGAATATTGTTATAAAAATTATTAAATTCTAATATATCTAATTTATAAATATTTTTAAATCAAATAAAAAAAAATTTTAAGATATAAAGATTCCGGTCCAACAGGTCCAAGACCGGACCGGAAAAATTCAGGTCCAGACCGGACCGGACAGGACCGGACCGGAATTTTTCCTGTCCGGTCCAGGTCCCAATTTTTCCCAGATTCCGGTCCACCAGTCCGGTCCTGGACCGGTGAACACCCCTAGTCAGACTTATGAAATGTACTCTTAAGAAGTAAACATTCTCCGGTGTCAATGAAACATGTCAAGGACTTAAGGCCATTTCTCAGGAAGTGTACGTGCCGTATAAGAATTAAACTACTCAAGAAGTTGTGCTTCCTACAGCATTTTTAAAAGGAAAAATTGACAAGAGCGGTCCCAACTATGGCCTGTCCGCCATAAAAGGTCCCAACTATGGACTATTCCATAGCAGGTCCAACTATTGCATGTATTTGATACACGTGGTCCTTGTTCACCAGCAACCGGTTTTACGGGTTAAATTTTCTTAAAAAATTATTTTTGCCTATTTTTGCCTCTTCTTCCTCCTAATTCTCTCACCTCCCTTCTTCGTCCCATGTCACCCCCCCTCTCCTTCCCTCTCCCTCCCCTATTCTTCAAACCTCCTCCACGGTAAAACAAACTCCAAAAAATCAAACATTCGCATTAAAAATTAGTTGATTAAAACATAAATCCTCAGCTAACGAATTTTTCTAAAGTAATTTCCCGTAAATTAACTGTAATAGCTCTAAAACTCCACAAATTCAACAATTTCAATCAAAATTCGACCAAAAAATCATTTCTTTGAGGGGTATGGAGGATTAATATGAAAAGTAGCAATTTGATGATCATTGTGTATGAATTGTAAAGGTTTAATTATGAAATAATATATCTTTTTTGTTTAATTAATCACTCTTACATAGATTTATTGAAGAGTAATCAATGGAATCAAATAGAATTAGTTTCGTTGCAATTTGCGAAAATGAAAGTAGCAGAGGAATTAATTCAGTTTTTGTTGAGAAATTGTAGTTCAATCTCCCACTTTAAACAAATTCATGCCTAGATTTTACGGTTCAATCTCCAAGAACACTTCTTGACTGTAAATTTTTTCAACGATTCAATTAGAGCTTTGTCTAAAACACCATCACTCTGTCTTGAATCCTTGCATTTGTACCTTGGAATGGTCCGTTGTAATATCAAACCCGATAATTATAGGTACCCTTTTCTATATATCATCAGATCCAATTCTCTTCACAAGAAATCAAGCACCAAACTATCATCAATTAAACTAAATCAAAACCTAAAACCGACAAATTCGACAAAAATCAGCAGCTAAACTCAAGCAGAAATCACCAGAAAAAAAAAGTTAAAAAATCACCCAATAAAGGAATCACCGGGAGAATCATTAGAAGGAGCGAAGATTCCCTCACTTTCGCCATGAACGACGAAGGAATTTCCTTTAGTACGAATTTCTAGCTTTTATACTCGTGCACCGACGCTTCAATGTTGAAAATGGAGCATAGAATTAGCGCCATTAACAATGATGAAGCTGCAATCTGGGTTTTAATTGATTGTAGGTATTAAGATCTTAATTAAATTAGAGAGGAAATTGGAGATTTCAGAAGAGGAAATTGCCGAAAGAGGGAGAAGAAGAAAATGTAAGAACAAGGGAATAGGGGGTTTTTATTAACAAAACACGTGCAGCAACTATAACAATCACGTGATGGGTTATGGAATAGTTGGGCCTGCTATGGAATAGTCCATAGTTGGGACCTTTTATGGCGGACCGGCCATAGTTGGGACCACTCTTGTCAATTTTTCCTTCTTAAAAATCATCCTTTAATGGAAATTGGGAAATTTTCTTTCGGAAGTTCAAATATTTACTTCTTTGGTGCGGGGTTAAGCAATCTGGTGGCCGAGACTGAAGATCAGTATGTTGAGCTGGCAATTCAGTTGGTTTCAGATGTGACAGCACTCTGAAATTTAAGGATGACTCTGCGGGATCTTATGATCAAGTCACCAGTCAATGATGGAGCAAGTTCACTCTTGGTTTAGAAGAAGCGTATCGAAATATTTGGCACAGATACTGCAAGGGTAATGTTCCATCTTCGAAATGCATGGAAATATTACAGCAACAGCAGCAGGAAACTGTCTTTGAAGAGGCAAGTATTGTCCCACTGAAAGTCATAACCTCAAAAGACGATTCTCCTCTCAAGACAAATGGTTTTAAACCGGTCCCACCACCACCCATACTGAGTCTTGCCACTCCTGAAGAAGCTGTCAGCTGAATAGTTTTGTTAGGGATGTTGAATATCTTTCTCTTCTCCGAAAAGGGGGCAGTGATCTAAACTAGAAATGCGAGGAGTTGAACAACAAAAAAGAATTTTAGCATCACGGACTGGCGCATATATATATGTTTGGATATTAGCAACAAAAAAGGATGTTAATGTCCTTGATTTAGGGTTTTTTTTTGGGTGGCGAGGATTATATAGGTGGTATGGTTGAAGGCGTGATTTCACGTTACTCTCCATCGGAAGTCGACAGATACTTAATAGCTCTAGTTTTGATTGTTTCTTCATTTCTCTTTCCCCCTATAAGGTTTTTCATTGTGTCTCGAGGGGTGCCTAAAAATTCATCCACACCCCATTACAAGAGTTGTAGCAGTGTATTATTGATTGGTCTTGACTGGCCATTAGGGTTTTTAGACGATTAGTGAGAGTGCTCTATATGTAAGAAAGTTTCACAGAATGTATAGCATTAAATCAATAGATTAGTCTAGTGCTTGGTCAATGAGATGTACTTGTGGATATCCACTTAAAATGTTGTTTGCCTCTTGGCTTGATTTTGATTTTTATGAAGCGTGCTTGAGAAGAGAGCTTTACCATAGAATGGAATTTTATTCGCATATAGGCTATAGCTCCTATTCAGCTGAACATACCATTTTTCACCTCTTTGTTTTTCAAGGTCTTTATTCGTCACTCAAAATGGGTGTCACGGTAATATTTTGGATACACTTGTGAATTTCATGTATACTAGTTAATGTAAAGCTTTTACAGTACAGCTAGACAATCCAGGATAAGGTGTGGTTGATAGGCAAGGTAACTTGATGGACATAAAAGTTGAGTTAAATTAAGGACTTTAATTGGAGAAACTCTAAAATTGATAGAATTTGTCCTTCAAAAAAAAACTGATAGAATTTGTATTAAAAAGGTTAATATAGGGTTAAAATTGTAGGCCAGTAGCTAAAGAGCAAGAGCGTGAGGTGATGATATAGTATTATTGATATCACCTTCGATACTAGAGGTCATGTTTCATCCCTTACAAAAGAGATACCCAATTAATAAAAAATTGAGGTACTTACAGTTTTTATACATGCTAAATTCTCCCACCCTTTCTTGAGTTTCTCCTATATCTTTGCTCCTTTGTTGACAACTTGTTATTTTCCTTCTAACTGCATGTGCTAAGATTTTGAATTAGTTGTCATCTTTAAACTAAAACATTCAAATCTAATCATTAAATTATTTATTAGATGCGACACATGTCGAGCTATTGGTATGATCAATATATAATCATCATATTCATCGACATGTATTTACTCGGTGTTGGTCTGATCGATGTCAAAAATAAATCGTCCATTGAAATTAATATACCCAAGTGAACAATTTGTGCTCTATATAATGCATTTCTCATAAAGATGGGTGTATCATTATACCATGTACAAGGTATATACCCAACTGACTGATAAGTCATATTTATATATAGTGTTAAGGTGCATTTAGGTTGCATTTTAGAGCATTTAGATTCATATTTAGGTTCATCATTGCATCATATTCTTAAGTTATGTTATTCTACTCCTATTCGGTATGTTTTCTTGTTTTTGATGAATTTCAGATAATGAGAACGTATTTGGAGTATATTTAGCTGAGCTTGAGGATTAGGAGCACTTGGAAAGAAGCTACGATGCATAAGGATCATATGGATATGTCATAGTACGAGTTTGAGCCAAAACGAAGCGGAAAATCATTCGAAGAAATATGAAAAAGGAGTCATGTATACTCTTATGATCATAACTTTTGATGTGCTTATTAGAATCAAGAAATTCCAGTTGGGTTGGAAACTATACTTAAAGGGCTTTCCAACGATAGGTCACACGCCCCAAATGGACTTCTGTTTTAAGAGATACAGGCTTCGCAAGTTGACGCAAAAATCGTTGTTTACCCGCCCGGTCGACCGGGCGGTTTTGCCCGACCGGGCGAGACAAAATTTTCTTCAGACTCTAAGGCATGTTTGCCCGGTCAATCGGGCGAAAGTGGCTCCAAAAGTGCTTGCGCGCCCGACCGGGCGGAATTTCCTTTTTGTCGTAGTTTCAGAACAACGTCGCCCGACCGGGCGGTGTTTCCGGAAGGATAATTTTTGCCTTTTTTAGCCGGTTTTGTAAAAACTATAAATAGGGCTTTAGTAATTTCGATTAGGGGATATTATTTTTCTGCGTTTTTAGTTTAGTTTTCTTCTTTTCTCTCTCTTTAGTTTAAACCCTAGTTTTTCATGTTCTTCTTTAATTCATTAGTTTTATTATTTCATTCTCTCTCTTTTGAATGATTTCTTTTAATTATGTTTTCCTTTCTCTTTCTAGATGTAGTTTTTATTCTTTATTTCATGATTGAGTAGTTTATATTCTAGGGTTTGGGAATCCATGTTTATATGCTATAATTCTCGATGGATGTTTATTAATGGTTTGATTAGTTATTGATATCTCTAATTGATTAGTGTTTATATTATTAATCTTGCAATCTGATCAATTGTCTGATTAAATATTGCTAATATTGAGTCACAGATCGAGAGATAGTACTCTTTAGAGGCTTACCTACAATTAGCAAATCTGATTATGTAGAGCAACCGTACTAGCATATGTTGATTTGAGAGCGTTAAGGCCCGACCGTAGGATTAACACGTGCTCTAGATATCTGATTCATTGAACCATTGATGACATTTTGATAGATTATAGTTATAAACATGGTAAACCATTGCCCTAGATCCTTTTTAGTTTGATTTTCGTAGTTTGATTAGTTTAGAACTTTAATTCAATATTCCTCGATTTTGTTTAGTTTCTCTATACCTTAGAAGCTAGATTAAAACGACCATCTCTCTGTGGATTCGACCCTACTTACCCTACTACATTGTTAGAAGGTTTGCAGGAATTATTTTTGACAGGTGTACGACAACCTATCAAATATTGGCGCCGTTGCCGGGGAGACGGTATTGTTTTATTTTGTTTTTATTGTTGGTGATACTAAACTGTATATATTTTTTTTCCTTTCATTTCTTTTTGTGAATAGTTTTTTTTTTCTTTGTTTTCCTCTCTGTTTTAGTGTGTTATGGAGTCGTATAATTTTAGTTCAGAGGGGGATGTTTTTTCGAATTATCAAGGGCAATATGATTATTTTGGGTATAATAATGCGAATGATTATGTTTATGATGCATCATGTGATTGTCAAAATTCACAAAATCTAAGCATGAATGCCTATGAATATTCCCATTACCCTAATGAGTCTTATGTGCCTGATTATACTCAATGTTATCAACCTGAAGTGAATAATTATTTTCAACCCGAAACATCAGAGCGTCAGGAACTATTTAACATGATGAAAGAGTATATGGTTAAACAGCATGAAGATTTAAAAGAATTAGCTCATGATTACCAAAACATAGCGAAATCTATTGAATTACTTGTTGTGCAACAATCTACTAATCAACAGGTTATACTTGATGATGATGATTTTGGTGTTGAGAATTATACAACGGAGGAGAAAGGCGTTGATATGACTCATGATAGTTTGGTAGAAGGTAAGGGTGTAATTGGTGAAGTTGGTAGTGAGTGTCTCTATGTCGACGAATCCTTAGTTGAGAGTGAAGTGTCTCACACTTCTTCTATAAACTTTTCATCTGCATATGAGTCTAAAGTTGAGAGTGAGATAATACATGAGTCTTTGTCGGTTCCATCCGATACTCTTTTTTTGAGTCTCATGTTCCCTTCTCTAAAAAACTTGATCTTATTCCTTCTTCCCCTTTATTATATCCTCCATCGTTCCTTCTTTCTCCCCTTTTGAATGACTCTCATGATAATGTAAATAATGTACAATTGGTTTTTTTTCCTTCTTTTGAGTCCTGTAAAATGACTAACGATTTTTCTTTTTCTTCTTCTTGTAAATATAATTTTTCCTTTGATTTTTCTTTTGGTAGTTTTAGTAATATTTTAGTACTACTTTTTTTCATTTTTCCTTTCCACTCTTATATAATATGCTCTGAGATGTTTGCAGGAACATATGATAAGCTTCTTAGAGCGTTGAACTATTATGAGTGATCTACTAATCTTAAACGGTCATGCAAGACCTTAAATCAGCGCTTATCGGGAGGCAACCCGACTTTGTTCATTTTTTATTTTTATTTTTTTATTTTTATTTTCTTATTTTTTTTTTTTTTGGTTTGACTAACTTTGCTAATGTGTGATGAAGTCTTTTGCTAGGTGCAAGCATAGCCAATTTTTTTGGCTAAGTTCACTGCCTCATTACAACTATCGATTGTGGTGGAGGTGTCGATGCTTTTTGACACTCCCTTTGATTACCCACCCCTTTTGTAAGTTGTACCTCTCCCTCATTTAATTCCTCTTTGTTCACATTGAGGACAATGTGTCATTCAGCTTGGGGGAGGATGTTTGTCATCATTACTTAGCGCATGTTAGTTGCATTTAGAGTAGTTTTTTCATTGCTTTCATAGGATGTTGCACGGTTTGTACCGCTCACTAGGAGTGGGAGTTTACGTGTAACCAAAAACATTGTACTGCTTTCTTAGTTGCATTAGCATATTTCATTTCATATTAGACTTCATCTCATTTTAGTTGCGTCTATAGGACTATTGCTGGCACTCTTTGAGAACTTTGATGATATTTTACTACAATTCCCAAGCATAATTCATCTTGTTCATGATTCTTCATAGCACGATTGTTTCGCAATTGATTGTTTGTGGTAAGATTGATTGATTGATCTCTCTCTGGTTCGATTTAACTTTATTGTGCGAATACCTTAAACTAAGTGAGCTTCAGTACCTATAAACCGACGTATCCGTGTCAGTTTATGTTCTTTCATGTGTGATTAGTTCCTTAGTTGTCGCATTGATCTTGATTTTGACTTGGTACTCTTTGATATTTGATAGTGCATACATTTTGATATGATTGAGGCATTTTATTTCATGATCTTAGCTCCAGAGTTACTCTTGTTTTCATATTATCCTTCCTCTAGCCCCGCTGAGCCTTTCTGACTATGTTTGATTGCTACCCACATTAGAAGCCATTGGCCTCATTTGATATTTGTCCTAAGCCTAGCTTGGGGGAGCGAGTATTAGTTTTGGTTTGGTTTGTATTGAATTGAAATGCTCTATTTGTGGTTTAGAAGGATGGAAAAGTATGTTTAGTGAGCTTTGAAATTGAATTGTAAGTTCGAGAAAAAAAAAAGTGAAAAATGAAATGAAAAAGAAGTGAAAAAAAATTGTGAATAAAGTGAAATAAAAAGGGTTATGATTGAATTTCTTGAGTGAATAAGGTTGTTGATTATATTTGGAGATTGTTGGTTGTTGCGTGGAGTTGTTGTGATCTTTCTTGGTCATGTTTTCAGTTATATAATGCTCCCCCTTCTTGGTTTTTCCACCACAATTCCCAAATTATTCCATACCTTTAACCTCAGCCCCATTGCAACCCTTAAAAGTCCTCTTGATCATTGTGTATTGTATTGTTGAGTATTAAGTGAGTCAAAAAGTCAAAGTTAAAGAGTATATGTTTCATCTGAGTCGACTTGTTTTAGGTTGAGTGTCATCATTTATCCTTTAAACACATGAGAGATTTGAGCGCACATGACTATAGTGAGGTCTGTCAGGTTTGGTTAAATCCAGTTTGGGAGAGATGGTATGTGGTATGATTGGAGAGTCGATTGCAATACATGACATGCTATGCGGCTTTGTTCGAGATTGTTTCGATGCTTGGTTTGTGTAGTGATTATATCTCTTGTGTTTTCAGTTGAGTGTTTAGCCCTGTTGTAGTCCTATATTGTAGGTCGTCTTTCATTTCCAATGTTTATGTCTTATTGCTTGGGGACAAGCAATGGTTTAGCTTGGGGGAGTTTGATAAGTCATATTTATATATAGTGTTAAGGTGCATTTAGGTTGCATTTTAGAGCATTTAGATTCATATTTAGGTTCATCATTGCATCATATTCTTAAGTTATGTTATTCTACTCCTATTCGGTATGTTTTCTTGTTTTTGATGAATTTCAGATAATGAGAACGTATTTGGAGTATATTTAGCTGAGCTTGAGGATTAGGAGCACTTGGAAAGAAGCTACGATGCATAAGGATCATATGGATATGTCATAGTACGAGTTTGAGCCAAAACGAAGCGGAAAATCATTCGAAGAAATATGAAAAAGGAGTCATGTATACTCTTATGATCATAACTTTTGATGTGCTTATTAGAATCAAGAAATTCCAGTTGGGTTGGAAACTATACTTGAAGGGCTTTCCAACGATAGGTCACACGCCCCAAATGGACTTCTGGTTTAAGAGATACAGGCTTCGCAAGTTGACGCAAAAATCGTTGTTTACCCGCCCGGTCGACCGGGCGGTTTTGCCCGACCGGGCGAGACAAAATTTTCTTCAGACTCTAAGGCATGTTTGCCCGGTCAATCGGGCGAAAGTGGCTCCAAAAGTGCTTGCGCGCCCGACCGGGCGGAATTTCCTTTTTGTCGTAGTTTCAGAACAACGTCGCCCGACCGGACGGTTTTGCCCGCTTGACCGGGCAGTGTTTCCGGAAGGATAATTTTTGCCTTTTTTAGTCGGTTTTGTAAAAACTATAAATAGGGCTTTAGTAATTTCGATTAGGGGATATTATTTTTCTGCGTTTTTAGTTTAGTTTTCTTATTTTCTTTCTCTTTAGTTTAAACCCTAGTTTTTCATGTTCTTCTTTAATTCATTAGTTTTATTATTTCATTCTCTCTCTTTTGATTGATTTCTTTTAATTATGTTTTCCTTTCTCTTTCTAGATGTAGTTTTTATTCTTTATTTCATGATTGAGTAGTTTATATTCTAGGGTTTGGGAATCCATGTTTATATGCTATAATTCTCGATGGATGTTTATTAATGGTTTGATTAGTTATTGATATCTCTAATTGATTAGTGTTTATATTATTAATCTTGCAATCTGATCAATTGTCTGATTAAATATTGCTAATATTGAGTCACAGATCGAGAGATAGTACTCTTTGAGGCCTTACCTACAATTAGCAAATCGATTATGTAGAGCGACCGTACTAGCATATGTTGATTTGAGAGCGTTAAGGCCCGACCGTAGGATTAACACGTGCTCTAGATATCTGATTCATTGAACCATTGATGACATTTTGATAGATTATAGTTATAAACATGGTAAACCATTGCCCTAGATCCTTTTTAGTTTGATTTTCGTAGTTTGATTAGTTTAGAACTTTAATTCAATATTCCTGATTTTGTTTAGTTTCTCTATACCTTAGAAGCTAGATTAAAACGACCATCTCTCTGTGGATTCGACCCTACTTACCCTACTACATTGTTAGAAGGTTTGCAGGAATTATTTTTGACAGGTGTACGACAACCTATCACTGACCCAAGACATTTTTTTGCTCATTTGCTTATTTGGAACTGTACTTATTGTGTGAATTCTGCTCATTTGAAGTCCTCTGAATCGACAGGGAAGGGAAAAAAAAAGGAATACAACTTTTCTCCGTACCATACTCATGATATATGAAAAAAGTTATAGGCCCATTAGCGAAGAATTATTAATTAGCGAGACTAAAAGTCCTATGAATCAATAAAGGATATCTGTCACAAGACCATTTCTTAATCAAACAGATTTTCATATACTACATTAATACATCTGTTCTCCAGTTGACCAACATATATATAATACATCTGTTCTCCAAATAATCATGTACTACTTAGCCATTGACCAAGCAACGAAAAACCCCAATTATATATGTAGATAATATGTTCTATTACATGATTTAGTTTTATACTCCCTTGATCAATAACTAATTGTCATATTGCTCTCTAATGAAGGATATAACTCGATTTTACAAACATAAATATGGTCTCGTTCCAATCACTTAATTTAGTGACTGTAAGGGTATATTAGAATATTTATCATAAAAATTACTATAGGAATGTTCTATATGTTCTCAGTACCAACTACCAACACTGCTAGTTCATCATGATCCTAAACTATGGGGAGAGGATGCCACTGAGTTCAACCCTGAGAGATTTTCCGAAGGAATAGCTAAGGCAACAAACAGTCAAGTCACCATTGATATGGACACATCTGGGATCGCCAAATTTCGGGAGTTCTTCATACACGCCTTCGGTTGGGGTCCATGAATATGTATTGGGCAGAACTTTGCCATGCTTGAAGTGAAGATGGCTTTAGGAATGATCTTACAACGCCACTTTCACGCGCCATTCCTTGTTATGAACCTTCAACCCCAACATGGTATCCCCATGATCTTGCGAAAAATATAAAAGCTATTAGATAATGACAAATATGTGTGAGATAAGTACTTGTATACTACTTTTAAACAAATAGTTCATTTGTAAACGTGTGCTTGTGTTCAAATGCTTGTTATTTCAGAATGGTTTCAAATAGTCCTCTTATCTTTTGTATCCTATTGTAAATGTTCAGACAGCAAAGTACGGAAGAGTAATCGTACAATATAGTATAAACTCACAACAGGTGTTCTGAGGAGCAGTCACCTGATCAACATGTTTAACAACAACTACAGTGAGCACTGAGCACTGAGCACAGATGCTTGTCGACAGCTTCCACCGATCAATCCTTAACTGTTGTCTTCAGTGTCTTATCATCATGAATAGGTCTACAAGGACAACAACATATCACAAGCCATCACAACTAAGCAAGAGATATGTGGTCTTCAATCAGACTTAACATAAATCTAGTAACTAAAATCTGATGATGTAGTTTGTCAAAGAAACTAAGAGAAAGCCCAGCAATAAATGGAAAAAGAGAAACCAGATCCCTACTAACTAACAATTTTTGACAGATAGAGAAGGATAATATGAATAAGAACTTTTTTTGAATATAGGCCTGATAATATCGGAACTCATTGTTTCTCGCCTACTTGATTCAAATTTATCTTTTCTGATCTAATTTGAACTTATTTGATATGAAATAACAGTATCCAGTAATAAGGTGAACTATACATAACCCAAAAACCAACTCATCTTGATCTGCATAATGTATCATGAACATGATCTTTTGATCTACAACCTAAAATTGATCTCTAACCTGAACACTAATAAATAGTACCACTATGTACAAATAGCACCTGCTATTTCTAGCAAAAAGAACAATACATAAGATACCAAAAAAAAAAAGAAACAGAAAACAATTGATGTGACATGAAACACTTTCACCACTCATGCCTCTCTAAATATGTGCATATATAAAAGCTAGGATCAAAAACATGAATGTAGCTTTCAATTAGCATGTTATAATTTGTGTGCTGTAAGTGTAACCCTTAGCGAACTATGCCACCATTCTCCTACCGGAATTTTAGACATGCATCATTGGGCATTCATTTGCTTTTTGGTAGTTCAAATAATTGTATTATTAATACCAAATCATATGCTGTACGATCACTTTTGAGTTCTGACAACACTTGAAAAAATGTATCCCAGCTCCTGCAAGGGCAGGCTTTAACAGAATTTGGAACACAATGGAGCTTACCTACGTTTTATCTTGCAGGAGAGATACAACTTCTGTCTTGGTCAGTTGCTCGTGGTCGATTGGGTAAACATTAGCAAGCTTGGACAAAAGAGGAGGTTTTGCACGGTTATGGTCAGAAAAAACGGATTCTTAAACAACTTGCAAGTTTTTAGCACTCACTCCTTAGTACATCTTCTGTTTAATCCTGTAAATTTTTAGCAGCATATAAGTGATGTTTGAAATTTTGAGCAAGTCCTAGGTGCTTCTGTATCACCCTAACTATGAAGTGATATTATTGAAACAGGTTACAGTATAGTGAACGAAGTCCTCAGATCATATTCACCTCATCACCTGTAATTCTAATGTATTGTAAGATTTACAAACTAACCAAAGTTGGTGACGATGCTGCCACCAGGAGTACAAACCTATACTACTAGTTCATAATGATCCTAAACAAGCCACTGAGCTCAACCCCGAGAGACTTTCCAAAGGTATAGCTAAGGCAACTAACAGACAAGTTTCATACACACCTTTCAGTTGGGGTCCACGGATATCTACTTGGCAGAACTTTGCCATGCTTGAAGTGAAGATCACTTAATTTGGCAATGATCTCACAACGTTACTCATTCAAGCTGTCACCGTCTTACTCTCATGTACCATTCCTTGTTATGAACCTTCAACCCATGGCGTCCGCTTGATCTTGCAAAAAATGTAAATACTATTAGATGATGCCATATATGTGAGAAATAAGTACTTTAAGTATATACTACTTCTTAACATAATAGTTCATGTAAACGTGTGCTTATGTTCAGATGCTTGTTATTTCAGATTGTTTTCAAATAGTCATTATTTTAGTTGTCCATGTGCTGTTGTAATCATGTTCAGATAGCAAAATATTAAAGAGTAATCGTACAATAAACTCACAACAGGTCTTCTAAGCAGCAGTCACCTGATCAACATGGTCAACCAAAACTACAGTGAGCAAAGATGCTAGTTGAAGCTTCGACGATCAGTCAACTGTTTTCTTCAGTGTTTTAACATCATGAATAGGTCTACAAAGACAACAATATATCATAAGCCATCCCAATAAAGCAAGAGATAGATGATCATATCAATCAGGTTAAAATAATTCCAATATCTGAAATCTGATGATGTAGTTTGTCAAGAACCTGACTACCTGAGAGAAAAATTGCAAGGAGCAGATGGATAAAAGGTAACTAGATCCCTTACTGACTAGTTTCTTTTTTTTTGACAGACAGAGAAAGATAGTAAGAAAAATAACATTCAAGAACATAGGCCTGAAATAGTATGAAAAAACTCACCAAGTTCTGAGGTCTCACATATCCAATTTCTTTCACAGCTGAAGATTCTCATTGTCTTAAGAGATGAGATATATTGTAGCCCATTGGATATGTTTAACAAGCTCTTACACCAAGAGATATCAAGAACCTGAATGAAAAAAAAATTAGAGGTACTGCAATCAAACTGGTGAGTTTGTTGCAGGAGCTAATTTCTAAGGACCTTGAATTACAGATTATTAATCGAAAAAGAAACAAAATTATCCACAGGATAAATCTCCGAACTCCTCAAGTAGAAAGGGACTCTTGTCTTTGACAACTAACAAGTATGAGCATCACTAGGATCAGACTCGGGATAAGACATCACTTCTACTAGACCTCAAAAATAATAAGAATCCGGGAGGCGAACACAGAAGATAAAGAAGCCTACAGGTTTAAGCTGCGGTATCAATGCATGTAAAAACTTTCGTCTCTTAACAATAGGGTCTCGTGTAATTTGGTGTCATTTAAAGGAATTTAGCTAGATATCCACCTTAACAATGCAGTCAATTTAGAAACATCATTTATTTGGATTTTTACATATCCATCTTACTTCTGCATTCTTTCATGAAAGCGTATCACTAAGTGAGGAAGAAAGAAGGTTCAAATCATGAGTTAATTTAGAAAGTGGTCTATAATTTAGATATAAACTAAAAGAAGTAGAAGGCATATCCCAATATTCATAATTGCTTAACAATATCAAAGTCAAAAGTCGGAACAAGAAGCAGAATACTATTTAATTAGCAACTGTACATGAGAATGCGAAGTTGGAAATATAAGGGAGAAAGTTGTCTTACTTGAAGGGTATATGCTTAACAAAGATATACTGGGTAAGAATTAAGAAGGAAAAGAGGTAATACCTATTGAAGAGGAAGCTAACCTTTGCCATTATGCAAATCTACTATCTTCATGGAATTCTAATGTCGGTGATGTGCTGAATAAGGGGCCAATCTTTACCGTATGGTTTCCGACATCTTGGCTTCAGGTGTGGGCAGTCCAAAATAGAAAGTGTTTGTAAAGAAGAAAGGCCACGGAATGATTGTGGAAGTGAGGCCAATACAGGACAATCCCAGATGTCAAGGTAACTAAGTTGAGAGAGGTGGCCAATCTCCTTTGGTAGGGCACTCAGATTTTCCAAATTTTCAAGACGTAGATGCCGAATGGAGGAATTTGGAGACACAACGATCAAACTGGTGAGTTTCTCGCAATCTTTGATATGTAAGGTCTGTAAATTACAGAAATTAATCGAAAAAGAAACCATATTCACATCCGTGATATACAACTTTTTTAATGTGGAAGGAGTTGGTGAGGAAGAATATGGAAATGAAGATGAAGGTGCTTCTCTATATGATGCCACAAGGGATTCTACCGCCTTCTCATGGATATTATGAACATGTAATTCCACAAGCCTTGGCAGCAGGGTCAGAGGCATGTACACAAACTGTGGGCAATACCCTATCCATAGTTCAGAAAGACGTGGGAATGATAGAAGTCGATGTGACGTCAAGTCTTGATCAACTTCCGATGTCATCGCTGCTTGTTGAGGTTGGACATCATCTTTCACTCAGCGGTCTCGAAAACCATCCCTTTAGTTTCGGCATATCCCATATTAACAAAGTTTCTAAGGCGACGAAGTGTGTTGCAGAACAAGACTCTCCATCACCACCCGAACCATCTTCTTCTATGTACTCCAAGGCTTCAAAATATTCAAGTTCAAGAGATCTGAGACGAGGTAGCTGACTGAATTTGGGAGGTTGCACGCAGCTTTCGCAACGAGAAATTTTAACTTCATTAACAAGTTTAGGCAGCATCCAAGTTGGAAACCTTTCTCCACTGTAGTCATAAATCTCCAAGTATTCAAGATTTGGAGGCAAAATCAGGCATTCTAACAAAAGCTCCATATCACCGGATGCAGGAGTCACTTCCATCTCATTGAATTTTAAATCCAATGTTAGACGAATTAGTCGTTGTTTGTCTTTCAGATTCACCTTTCTGGCTTCTACCACTGTATTTCTACGCCATCTGAGAAAATCAATTGTTAGATCTCCCCTAAGATCCAAAGCAGCTAGTGAGTCCACACCGTTACTTCTGCCCACCATAAAGCTCTTCAATTCTACGAGGGATCTCATCCTTCCAAACCCTGTTGGCATATCATCAAAGGAGCAACCCTCAATTCCCAAGTGCCTAAGGTTGGCCAATTTAGAAAAATCTCTAGGCCATCTTTTTAAGTACGAAGCATTTATTCAGGTTGAGCGTTTGTAAGCACTCTAACTTCGTGATGAAATTGGGAAGACACACTATGTTGCTCCCTTCAAGATTAAGGTATCTTAGACGTCTCAACCTCCCTACACAATCTGGCAACGTCGTTTCTGCAAAACCTTCCAAGCTCAAGGCACGCAAGGATTGAAAACTTGGATTCATCTCTCTCAAACTTGACAATGCAATCTTAGAGTTCAGAACGGTCCGCATTTTCCTCATTCTCAGCAAAGATGATGAAATCCTTCCCTCGTCAAAATTGCCGCCAAATGTTTTCTCCTCTAAAACATCCTCAGCGCCAGCTACATGCAAGGCCAAGTCATGTACTAAGTCGTGCATCTTGTATCTTACATTTACGAATCTATTATCTTCTTGAAACAGGTTCCTCCTTTGTAACTCCAAAAAATATATATCACCAGTATCCTCAAGGCTAAGACTCTCTTCAGATGGTTCAATGTACCCTTGAGCCATCCATAGCTTAACCAATTCACTCTTCTCATATTCATAGTCTTTCGGAAACACTGAACAATACGCAAAACATTGCTTTAACGGTGTTGGCAGGAAATCATAACTTAGCTTTAACATAGGCATGATGCCCTTCTCTCCTCTTAGCTTCGTCTTCGAAAGATGAGCATCTCTTAACTTCAACCACTCTTGCTCACTATCCTTAGAGTAGAGGAGGCTGCCAATAACTCTAATAGCAAGTGGTACGTTTGCACATCTATGAACAATTTCTTTCCCAATCTCAGTAAAATTAGGATTGTCTTCCTCTTGCCCTTCCTTAAATGCAAGTTTTTTAAAAAGCTCCCAAGACATCTCATCTGCTAGCAGTCCTAACTTGTAGGGGGGAACAGTGCCAACAACTTCTGCGACGACATCAGAACGCGTAGTCACAATTATCTTGCTTCCCTTGCTACCACATTTCAACAAGCTCATAAGAGAAAGCCATCTATCTCGGCTTTCATCCCATATGTCATCCAACACAAGTAAATACTTTTTATTGTTTATTGAGTCACGAATACGTGACTGAAGTTCGTCCAACGAACGATCCTGATGATTTTCACCAGTAAAGGACCTGAAAAATGTACGCATAAATTCTTTATTATCATCTACCATAGGTACACAAGCCCATGTAGTAGGCTCAAAATGGTGCTTAACCCTCTCATCATTAAAAACCAATTGAGCCAGTGTTGTTTTGCCAATACCCCCAAACCCCACAATTGGGATGACAGAGATACTTTGCTCATCAAGCATGGGATCAAGGAGCATCCTAATTATTGCATCCTTATCACCTTCCCTGCCAACGACCTCATCTGGTTGAACAAAAGAGGCTGTTTCCCTTTTGCTCATCAGACGAGCCATTGGAAGCCGAGAGTCTGCTCTATGACCAGAGTCACTCAAATTTAGGCGAGCCATATCAGACGTAATGTCATCTAGATCCTGCCTAATAGATTTGAGCTCTTGAGCTAGTTTGACGTTAAACAAAACAGGGCTGGAACTTGAGAATAACAAGCGTACCTTCATGGCCATGTCCCCTTTTGTACGCTTCTTTCGCTGTTGAGCGATGAAGAGATCATCAAACAAGTCATCAGCTCTGTAGAGCACAACTCTGAGCCTGCGAAGCCACTCTTTGATAGCAGCACTGCTCTCTCCTTCACGGCGCTCCTCAGCATCAATAACCCGAGCTTTGATCAGCCTCAGGGTTTGCTCAAGCTTCTTCAAGTCACCCTTAACACCCCACCATGATAAAACCTTTTGGAAAGCTGATTGCCCCAAATTATCCAAGAGCTTTGTGGCTATGTCAAACAAAACTCCCTCAGCCATTTTTTTCAAGAACTCTTATATTTTCTTCCCCACAAAGTTTATATTGTGTTCGAGTGTAGAAATATAGATTTCCTTTCAGGGTATGATCATCAATTTATATTAATCATTGGTTACATATATCATTATATGCTTCCTTACTAAACATGTACACGCTTAGAATTCTATTACATTCTTGGGTCAAAAGGAAAGAATGTAACAGACACTAGATTATGTAGAATATTTAAAGAGGTTGCTAATTGCTTGGTGATGATAGCCAAGTATCCGTAAAAGATGGACTATTTATTCTGAATTTGCTGTCAACGTACAATAAGAATCTGGTCCTACAGAGAACAATTAAATTTGCTGCTGGAACAATATATTTCAACTTTTTTCTGGAATCTTATCACTAATAATTGAAATAACATTTTAAAAACCACTTTAGCATACTTTTGAGAGTGGTTATTAAATTTGTACCTTTGTTGTATAAACTGACAAAGGTCTTATTTCAAAAAAAAAGAAAAAAAAAAAAAAAAAAAAACTAACAAAGGTCTCATAGAACATATTTTCCTTGTAAATTTATAAAAGGAATGAATAATGTTAAAATTCCTACCTAAGAGAAATGAAAACAGTATATGAAACTAACGCCGATGTCAGTACTTAGAAAAAGAATGTCTGGGTATATAATTTAATTTTATTTCATATTGGGGATATAATCAAAATAAGTAGCATCATATAATAATCATTTTGATAATTGACTACAATAATCCAAACTTTTGGCGGAATCAATGTGGAGTATCTCCATTATATAAAGCGCAACTTGGCGACTTTAAAGTATTCGAAACTTGCTTCTTGATTCTCCAACTATAAACAAAAATTACGATTCAACCATTTAATAAATTTAAAAAACAAAAGTAAAATAAGGAAAAAAAGGGGGGAAAAGAATCCTAACATTTGTGTTAAAATAGATAGCCAAGCAGTACTTTACTTCACTGTGTTCACCTTTTCTAAATTTTTTTTAATGCACTAATTAATTGTAAAGGCAGTTTTTTCTACTTCTTCAGTTTCTCCTCTTCTCCTTCCTCTTATTTCAAAATCTCTCATGAATGAGGATAAAATTGACAATATCCACAAAATCACGCATAAGTCATGTCACGCACGCATCGCGTGCAAAAAATACTAGTAATCACCAAACGAAACATACCCTTACCAAGATGAGATAAATTAAATTGGGCAGGTTTTCAGAGGAAGAGAAAAACCTTGAAATTGAACAACAGTATATCTTTTTAAAATCTTTGACTCCTTTTAGTTTAGGATGGTTGTAGTGGGAACGGGTAATCTTCTGAGGCAGCGGAAATAGGAAATTCTATATACTACCTCCGTTTAATATTGTTTGCAACGATTAAACATCTTCTACTCATATTTTATGTCAAATTGTTGCAAATAATATTAAACGGAAGTAGTACTATATGTTTGGAGAGGACTGATAATTGATAAAACATCAAATATATTTTCCCCTTTATAAACCGATAAATAATGTGTATATATTGATGAGAAGTATGTATAAAAGAATTAAGAATATATTTAAACCGATTTAAAATATGCATATATATTAATATTTTTTTAAGTAGGTAAGATAAATGACTCTACTTTGAAGTGGATGGTATGTATAGATTGAAGTCATAAGGCCAAACTTTTTATCATCGAACCAAGTCTTGCATTATATATATATATATATATATATATATATATATATATATATATATATATATAACGAGATATAATACTTCTTTTGTTTTGAAATAAGTGAAACATTTCTCTCAAAAAGCTTTCACATAAAAGAGAGAAGTGTTTCACTTATTTTAAACGGAGGAAGTATGTATATATCCGTGAAAAATATGTAATCTTGATGAGTTTTAAAATAATACCGCAAGTGCACGGTGTCTATTGTTAGCGAGATACTTAGCAAATACGGGTCGATCCACAGGGAGAGGAATTCTACTGATTAATGTTCAATTACTTAACTATTCGAGACGAAAAGTTGTTGATTGACTAATAACTAAGGTGAAATAAAGTAAATCAACACAAGAGAAGGATTGAGAATGAATAGTTATATGAGAATAGATTAGTATATGAGAATTAACAACAACCGTTAGATCAAAAAGACCTAAGGGCTGCGATTTGCCATAGCCGTAATGACAAAACCACACAATTTTCTCGACAAGTTTTTAGCGGCAACATTTCAAGCGTGAACAGTACTTTTCTCATTGAGGAAAAAATCGAAAATTTATACCTCTCATCATCGACGGATTGATTACAAACAAAAATCTTAACTTTTTTGATCGAAATTCATCCATCTACTCATCATCATCAGGTACGAAGTATAGAAGTAATTCATGGAATTCGATTTTTTAAAAATTGATGTACTTGCGTTCTAGACTTAATTCATGGATTCTATAATTATAGCTATGTTTTTCGCATCTTTTAATAGAAAATTAGGTCTTTTAGAGACTATACTTGATGGTGATGGATTATTCTTGGAATTTTTGTTCATATTCTACTTTCTCTCTCTATTATGAGTAATTTTCTTAATTTTAGGTTTGAATTTGCATCTTTTGTTACGTTCCTGATGGATTGAATGTGTGGATTGTGTTTTTGGAGGATTAATTATTATTTAGGTTATTGATGTAAAATTTATGACTTTACTTTGCGTGCTATTCTTTCCTAAGCCGCTTGAATCGAATGTACTCTTGTTGAATAGAGGAAAACTGATCATATAGACTACCTGTTGATGGATGCCAATTGAATTAAATGCTGAGACTCGTATGTGTTTGTACACAATCTGATGACTTTGGACATGTACATCATATGTTTACTACATGTACATCATATGTTTACTACATGTACATCAGTGCTACACTAAAAGTTGGGAATTTATGTTGGATAAAAGGAAACAAAATGATTAAGAACAACATATAAATGATTAACAAAATGTATTTATGTTTACACTCATTGATACTACACCTAGGGGAATGGCATTGCCTTTATGGGCATTGGAAGTTCCGGTGAATCGGGAGGTTGTTTTGAGGTTCGATTCCGTGTTTGGAAAATTGATCGATTCGTGTTGCTCCAAGGGTTCGAGCGTGGAGGCCCATAAGGTCCTTTTGAAGGGTAGAGATGGGAGGGAGTAGATTGTGGGAATGGGAAGGAAGTTGAATGAGATTCTAGCATGAACATAGATTATTCACTCAAGGAGTACATATTACCACACTCTGAAATCCTTTCTTTGATACTTAGATTGGGTTGTAGTCACTAGGCAGACTTAGTTCACATCCTCTGTTCTATAAGTTGGGGACAGATTTACTCCTTTAAGATAGCTAGGCCAGTTGAATGCAAAATGTATATAGTATACAAGATTGCTCGGTTAAGGTTTGAACTGTGTGAGTTAATATCAGGAATTCTTGATCCCTGTGCAGTATAGTTAATTACACAACATGAAATTCTGGCGGAGAAGATAATAGGCATAGCAACAAACAAAGATCCACAACAATAGCAAAACTCACTCGCGAAAAATAAATCAACAGGAATACTTCCATAAACTCCCAATATTCACACGAGGTAATCGAACAGAAAAATCAGGGTACAAAACCAATGTTCTTGAAGTATTCGTGTTCAAGAGCATTCCTCGCTGTAATTGTAGCTAGCTTAATATGCTTTGGCCGCGCCTCTAGTCTAACATCTTTATTTTGGTGTATGATGCATGTCTAGTATTTGCTTTCTAGCCTTTGGTGTACCAATACAACTCATGTACATCAGATCTTTGCCATATATACATCATCGGAAACCTAAAAGTACATTGAATCTCTTATAAATATAGAAGTTGGGTTTTGGGCAATATAATACACAAACATGAAATGTGGTTTATGCATTTCTAATTTATTCTGTGATTCTTTTAATTAAAATTATTGTGTTCCTATTCTAGATTAATTTCAGGATTTCATCGAAACTCAACCTACGATTATGGAAGACCTTAATCAACATACTCCAACAACACAAGTAACAGGTGAATTATTGACTTTCTCCTATCTGAGAATAAGAATTTCAATCATAAATGGTTTATCAAATTCCAAATCAAAGATTTCTCATATGTGATAGTTTGTGACTTTGTGATGACTATTATGCTAGTTTAGCACTAGAGTAGTTGGTAGCATTAGCTAATCCATGGCTTTCAAAAACCTTCATGGATCTAAAAAATTGGAAGATGGTACTAGTGTTCATATTTTCATGATGAATTAGTTGGTTACCATTTAGTGCATACATAATGCGTAAGATGAAACTACTGTTTGCATTGTCTAGTGTGTGCATAAGATGAAGCAACTATATGCATTCTTGTCTAGTGTTTTGCATAAGTTAAGCTTAATTCATATGTGATATATGTTTTCCTTTTCAGCTCCAACTAAGAGTACTCCAATACCTACTTCTTCCTATACAACTACATGGGTTACTCCTAGAGCACGCCCTTTTGTTACTCCCGGAGGAACAAGGAAGTGGATGCCTTTGTGCTCTATTGAGTTAACACCTGTGTTAGGGATGAAGTTTGATACTTTGGAAAAAGGGATTAAATTCTATGATGCTTATGCTCTACATTGTGGATTCAACACTCGAAAGTCGACGACTAACAAGAACAAAAGTGGTGTTGTTGCAATAAAATATTGCCTATGCAATAAGGCGGGTTTTAAAGAGAAGCGTAAGGCAAATAATGAGGATAAGCCTAAACAAAAGGAGGGTGAAAAAGCGGCTAGAAGGAGGTTGGTGACGAGAGTGGGGTGTAAAGCTCAGTTAGTTCTGAAGTTTCGCGAGGAAGGGGGATATTTTGTGAAAAACTTCTATGAGGGACACACCCACCCTCTTTACACACCGAGTTGTAGGAAATATCAAAAGCAAGGTAGGAAAATGACAATTTTGCACAAGAAGTTCATAGTTGACAATTCCAAGTTGAATATTGGGCCAACAAAAAGTTTTAGAATCTTAAAAGATAATGTTGGTGGATATGACAATATCGGAGCTTCAAAGCAAGATTTCAAGAACTTCTCAAGAGATCTAAAAGCATATATTGATGGCTCTGATGCTCAAATGTTTGTGGACAACTTTAAAATGAAAAAGTTGTTTTGGGGTGCCTTCTTTTATGACTTTGAGGTAGATGATGAGCGAGTGTCTTAATAAGGCTTTTTGGGTGGATCCCATTTGTAGGAAAAACTATGCTTTGTTCGGGGATATGGTCTCCTTTGATACCACTTATGAGACTAATCGATACAATATGGTCTTTGGGCCTTTTACGGTGTCGATCACCATAAAAGATGTATCACATTTGGTGCTGGTTTTACTTGCCAAGGAGGACATAAGCTCCTTTGAGTGGTTGTTTACCACTTTCTTGAAGGCAATGGGAAATAATGAACCCACTTGTTTGATAACGGACCAAGATCCAACGATGAAAGTTGCGATGAAGAATGTTTTTACGAAAACGGAGCACCGGTTTTGCATGTGGCATATCATGGAGAAGGTGCCCGTCAAAATGGACAAAAATCTTTTGAGTGAGACAGACTTCCATGAAAAGTTACGGTTATGTGTGTGGGACCTAGGGTTGGAGCCTTTAGAATTTGAAGAAAAATGGAAAAACCGATTCTTGAGTTTAAGTTGGAAACACATGGTTGGCTGACTGACTTGTATGAGATAAGACATCTGTGGATCCCTGCTTATTTCAGAGATTTATTCTTGGGTGGGATCATGAAGACGACTTCGAGGTCCGAAAGTGAAAATCACTTCTTCACCTCCTTTACTAGTCCCCATGTTACTCTTGTAGAGTTCTACATGCCCTTCGAAACTGCAATGGATTCGCAAAGACACTCACAAGGAGAATTTGACAATGACTCAAAGAACAAATTTCCAGCATGCAAGACACCGTTGCTCATTGAGAAGCATGCTTCAGAGGTATTTACACACTCCATATTTTATCAAGTTCAAGAGGAGGTGTATAGTGCTTGTTTTTCTTGTGGGATTGTAGAGTTCAGAATAGAAAATAACTTAGAAATAGCCAAGATTAATGAGGTGGATCGTAAAAGAACTTTTCAGGTGGTGTTTAATAACACCAATTATGAAACAAATTGTTCATGCAAGATGTTTCAGAGACATGGGTTACCTTGTAGGCACATGATTTGGGTATGGAAGGCAAATAACCTAGCCATGATTCCTGAGAAATATGTTCTTAATAGATGTACTACAATGGCAACAAAAAAGCCAATATTTGACTTGGAAGGCAACATTCTAGACCAATGCACAAGAATGGTGGACAGGAAGAAAGTTTTGAATGAGTTATGGTCAGAAATCTACAATTGTGTAAGTGTGGCTGAGCAGAATGAAGAAGATCTTGCTGAACTTGTTAAAAACCTTCGGGTCTTGAGATTGGACATTGAAGCCAAAAAGAGTGCAAACAACACTCGTAGCAAAACACAAGACATAGAGCTCCTAATTGGATCAGTGGCTCCTAGTGAAATAACCATCAAACCCCCTAAGATATCAAGTAACAAGGGTAGTGGCACTAGAAGTGGAAAAAGGATAAAGGGAGAGAGGGAGAAGGCAATTGAGCAACATCAAAAGAAAAAGAGGCTATGCAGCGCATGTGGAGAGCTTGGATACCATGACCTTCGAAATTGCCCGTCAAAGTAACCTTCATGATCTAAGGTAACTGGAAACTCATTTCTATTCTGACTTCTGTCTACCTGTTCTTGAATGTTACTTTTTTTGTGTTTTTATACTGCTGCCTTTGATATTTACTTTGTTGAATGGACATAAGATATTTACTACACATACATCACTGAAACACTATATATACATTGCCACTATTCTATGAGTACATCTGATTTGTCATGTCAATTATCTAATGGAATTTCTTTAATTTGAATACATACCTTTTTAATCACAGAGACATCATCTTCTCTGTCACTGTCGTAGTGTCGTTGCTGCACATGCACTAAGCTACTTGAATATGTTATTGCTACTTGAGTCTACTTATAAGTTAGAATTAATGTATACCTATCTTTTACCCTGCAGTCTTTGGCCGAGCAATATCGCTCTAAGAAACACAAGCCTTGTCATTAGTGTATTGAAGAATTAGAAGTAATGTTCGGTAGAAATTTAGGGTGCAAAATTTTTGCATGGCCTTTTTAGATCTTTTGAAAGTTCAAATTGCAACATGCAGATGCTAAAATGCGATGTCACTTGCTAAAACAACCCCTACGATTTGAGCTTCGAAGCGGGGTTCCCTGCATCAGATTATAAGGAATTATTAAAACTTAAGAATTGCATATGCAGCAAAGCATCAGTCATTGCATTCATTTCTGTAATTACGGGACAGATTCATAACATCTACGTAAGTACATCACTGTTGGCTTGAAAGTACATTTCTTGTTGCGCCTCCTGACTATTGTGTTTATTGACTCTACAGCTCACTTCTCCCCCTAATGACAAATATTCAATGCAGAGGTATTTATTGAAGAAGCACCTTGGACTCTTTCCCACCCAACAACCAACGGCCACCCCAGGAGTATCAAAAATGGAAAATTTCATGCGTATATGCCAAACTCACTAGTGTTAGAGAGCACTAGAAAGTGCTAATATATACATGGAATTTGCTCTAGCTTATACTCATTTGTGATGTTAATTGTTGACAGGCATTAAGATATAGATTTTTTGAGTATGGACAAGTGATATTTAAGGCCAAAACTATAGATTTATAATATGAATTATGGGGCTTTGAGTGTGGTTGATCTTGGTTCTATCATTTATATGCCAGGTACTACCTACAGGCTCTTGTAGTTTTCCCATCTTGATCTTTAATCAAATCGACTATTTGACAGGTCCTATGAACAAGTTGTAATATTTGATTATATTCTTTTTATATTGTTTGTATCTAGAGTAGAGTTTTTTATGGTCCAACAGCCGACAAGGAATGGGGATCTTAAGAGTTAAGAGGTTGTTCAAAAGCTTTTAGAGTTGTGAATTCCATAAATGTCTATTGAGACTTTTTGAGACTGCACCAATGTCACAATCTGGTTATTATCAATCAGTTTCTTTTTAGTAGTTTTTTTCTTTGTTGCATACCACGACTGCTGCTCATGTGGTTGAATCGACATAATGACCTGTCGGTAGTGCGATTTCTATCAAGCTCTCTTCATCTGAGATTGACCCATCTGAATAATTTGTCTGTGACTCAGATTTTCTCTGAATATTGAATCATTTTCGAATCTTCACTCGAAGTCGTGTGATCAAGACCACTTTCACTTGTCGAGACGGTAGCTCTTTCGATGACCTTACCAAGTATTCGCCTCCTCGTTTTACCTTCAACCTTCTCCAGATTTTGGAGCTTTGATACATTTTCTTCATCCACTGTAGCAACTTGCTCTTCTATTGTTGGGACTTCCTTATGAAAAAGAGCATAATCAGACTGAGAATATTATTGGCTTGAACTTGCTGAGTTGTAAATCATCATCTGTACTTTATAGTTTTTGGCACTGGGAACTGAGATATATCATACTCCGTTCATAGAGTAAGTCATAGTATAAAAATGTAAGTAACGAACCGAATCCATCAATATCAGCAATTGTTGAGTTCTGGTGGTGATGGGCAAGTCTACCACTGGGATTTAAGAACAAGAACTTGTCTCCATAAGGGTGTGGATGAAGGCTCTATTAATGGCACTGCTCTTTGTACTTCACCAGTAGGGAATCTGTTTGCAGCTGGTTCATCTAGTGGAATTGTTAATGTTTACAATAGGGAGGAATTCTTGGGGGAAAGAGAAAACCAATCAAAACACTTGAGCATCTCGGGACCGAAGCAAGTTTCATGAAGTTCAACCATGATGCTCGATTTTAGCCATCTGTTCAAGAATGCAGAAGGGCAGCCTAAAATTGGTTCACGTCCCTTCATTTACTGTCTTTTCTAATTTTCCTCCAGCAAACAAAACACTGAACTTTCCTAGAAGTTTGGATTTTAGTCCTGCTGGTGGTTTCATGGCTATGGGGAATGCAGCGGGAAAGGTTTTGCTGTATAAGTTGCATCATTATCAGCAAGCATAAGATAGTGGGTCTGTATTGTGTTTCCAGTTTTGCTCTAAGGAATAGCTTCTCTCCGGTTTTGAGATCAACATAGGGAAGTAACCTATGTGCGAATTTTGTAAGTGTAGTATTTTCAGAATTTTTAGTTGCATTTTATAGTTCTTCAATCCACATTAATATCATGGAGCCTAAGCAATATATTCTTCCATCAAAGATATTAAAATTTAAAATAGCCTTCTATGCTATATAATTTGTTTTTGTTTGTTTTTGTCTGATAATTAAATTCCCTGATTATTAATTATGTATTCCCTAAGGCTTGAAGCGAACTGCAGCATACTAAGGAGTTGGTCTGCAACCAATTTTCGCACTCAAAGTCTTTGATTTTAAAAAGTGTGCATCACCTTATTGTGAACTTATAGTGAAAAGAATACAAGAGAACTTAAAGAGAAAAGTAACAGAAAGAGAGAGGAGGGGGGAAATGTTATAACCTTCATCAATTGCTTAATCTTTCAAACAAACACACTGGACCCCCTAGAGTCTCTCTTAATTGGAGTCACAATTATGGAAATTCAGATCACAAGGGGCATAGAGAACTAGTATAGTTGATTGATATAGTTTAACTGTATAGACAACTCACCAATACTTGAATTTGACGATATATATTAGCATGAAAGCTCGAAAATAGATACATCCCATGCAATAATATAACTATTATATTTCCATTCTAGTATGGCAGCTTGTCATTTAACATGTTCAAGGAGCTATTGGCTTGCTCAAAAGGCCAAAATTACATGGAGAAAGCAAATCATCACCGATGGCTTACAAGTACATCGATGGCTTACAAGTACATCACCAATGGCTTACAAGTACGTCAAACCGAAATTTTTGCAAGTAACTCACTCATTTCATCTCCTTAACATTCTTCAAAGATAAGTTGTTTAACTACGTTGGAATCGTCCTTCAAGATCTCACAACAATACTTGGCTCTCAAAGTTTTCTAAAAAAGAGCCTAGAAATAAACAAATATTGATTAGCTTTAAAATCAAATATAACTAGAAAAAAACAACCTAAAAAGAAAATTTCTTACGTTGTTTCTTAAGTTAGTATCCCATGAAGAAGTTCCTTGCGCCATATACATTTCCATGTACCTCATTGCACGCACACCACTATCAACATCATCATGCTCATTTGATCTCGTTGCATTTTGATTAGTTGTAGGTCGAAGTTCAATATTTTTCCGCTCTTGGATCACCGCTTGACTCCAAATAGTTAGAAAATACCTTAGCCTACAAATGCACATTGTTAATGGTGTTCATAAAAAAGAACAAAGTAGTTGAGATGAATATCAATAAATTACCAATATTGTTGCGTACCCACCATAATTTTCATTCAATATTCCAAGTAAGCATCCTTTGGTTAATAATATCAATCTTGGAATGCTTGAAATTGAAACATAAAACTACGTAACAACCACTTCAAGAATAGGACAAAAAACCTGCGATAAGATAAGAAGGTACACTTTTAAACTCTCATGTAGTCATAAATTA
Source organism: Beta lomatogona (assembly GCA_947646795.1). Classification (NCBI taxonomy): domain Eukaryota; kingdom Viridiplantae; phylum Streptophyta; class Magnoliopsida; order Caryophyllales; family Amaranthaceae; genus Beta; species Beta lomatogona. The sequence goes on along the minus strand of CANSNZ010000314.1, from coordinate 298,020 downwards.
GGAATCGATGATAAGTACATCAAAATAATCTAAATAGTATGATCCCCGCTTGCCCCCGGAGACAAAGAAAAAAAGATTTATCTACAGGTTTGTCAATGTACTTAGTTATACTTACTCTCAAAGATTGATATGCTTTAGTAAAGGTTCTATATCTAACCGAGTAACAGTAATCTGTTTTAACATTTAGTGACCGATATATTCCTTTATCCGGGGAAAGCAGCAAAAATCCTCCCAAGTCTAAGACATTCACGAGACTTGATCTTTGTTGCAAATCTTGGAACTTTTCCTTGAAATAATGAACGTTGAATAATTCACTTGCTTTTTACTACATTTTGCCAGCGTATTTGCTAGCTTTTATGGTTTGGAATCTTCAATGATACTAGAGTGGAACTGGATTGTTGGTTCCACATACCACATGTTTGGTCTTTTTAAGGAATAAACTTGACTTTTTTTCATATTGTACTCGTTTTAATTTTTCAAGAAATCACCCGTGGTTATTATATACCGTCTTTAATTTTGAAAATTTCACCCGAGGTCATTATAATCTTTCCGAATAGTGTAGTATACTTTAATTGCTTATCATCGTAATAAAATGATCAATGCAAGAAACATAAGGGCTTTTTTTCAAAAATACAACCACAACCCACTACTCCATTCATGTTAGTTTGAACACTTACCTTTTTCAATATGTCCCATAATAGTTTGTACTCTTCTTATTTTGGCTTGTTCTCACCATTTTTTTTAATTCTTTCTTACCTATCCTTTTGGTCCAATATCTCATTTCAAATAGCAAGGTGAGGATGAGAACACAGTGCGGGAACACTCAACCAAATTGCATTCAAAAATATCCCTAGGTCCCTCCGGATACAAAGACACAAATTCTACTAGCCGCATACAAGTCTAACAAAAAAGCATAAACTAATCAAAACAAAAGTAATATAGCTTAGTGCCTTAAACCCTTGTGTATAAAGGATAAAAATGCAAGTGAACACTTTTCTTGTGCATACAAGCCTGTTCCTTCATTCCCCAAAACAAGTATAGTGGGTTCTCCAAGCACAACCTCACACAAGGAAACAAACTCTAGATGAAACCGAGCCTCCAATAAATTTATTATATAATACTAATAATTTCACTCGATTTCATTTATGTCATGTATCCAAAGTGGCCTTGCTACTCTTCGAAATTATATTATGTCTCCAACCTATACAACCCTAACATCTCAAAGAGACCTACTCTTAACTCATGAAAATTTTTCCTAGCCCTAGATACCTTAAAGTAGTATATGGTCCTCTTAAAGGATTGGATGTATGATGCGCTCAAGTTATACGATGTTCTTGTGGTATTTTAGGTGCACATTGCTAAGGGATTTGTTCGTAATTGTTAAGTTTTGCATATAAATCGACCTTAGCGGAAGTTCGGAATTTTGTATTTATTGTTGTTAAAGTTGTAAGTTCCGAGCTCTTGGAAGCATGAATGGTTGGAACAACCCCACAACATCGTCTCACCAACCAAACTCCACCGTGCGCCTAAGCTAAGCATCATCGCGAGCTCGCTAAGCCAAACCAAGTTCGGTCCGCCGCCAAGAAGATCACCCGCCAAGCTCTCGCGAGCATCACACCCCATCGCACCCGGCGCTCGCACGGCCAGCCAAGATCGCTCGCCCATCGCTCACCGCCGGGCCGCCACGGCTCGCACCTCGCGAGGACCGTCGCACCTCGCGACTCCGCCCGCTCGCACCTCGCGAGATTTCTCGCACCTCGCGACCTCGCGTGGTTTGGCCCGGTTCTTCGGCTCGTTGCGAAGGCGGTAGCTCATCGCACGGTGCGACCCGTATCGCACCTCGCGACCCCTAGGTCGGTTTAAATGACGGTGACTTTTGAGCCTTAGTATAAATACTAAACTTTGTTTTTAGACCTAGGGGGCAGCGACCACAAGGGGATGGAGTTTCCAAAACTCCACTCCTCTCTTGTTGTCTTCTCTTTTTTAGTTTTCATTTTCTAGTTTAGTTTTCGTAGATTTCAATGATGGGATTGGCTTATGCTATGCCGATTGTAGCTTGAACCGTTCTTGAACGAGATTAATATGGAGCTTCAAGCATTATTGTGAGATCTTTCTTCTCTATTTATTTTCTTTGATTATGGTTTAATTTCTATGCTTGCTTTCAATGGTTTTTGCATGATTATGCTAGGAACGTTACTAGTTTGATTGTGTAATTAATCTAATGCTAGATTTAAGAATAGAATCGGATTGTTTTATTCTTTTATCATTTGGTAGCAAACTAGGGAGTAATTTAGATGCTGATCATCTTGGTTATTTCTTGGGGAAATTGAATAAACTGTTGAACGTTTATCGCTTGTATGACGTTAGCGGGTCCTTTGGTTCTCTCGTGTTTATTGTTGCTATTGGATTGAACTTAGACGCAGATCGGACTAGGTTATCCTTTAGTTAGGGTTTTATAGTCACGCTGATCGTGCTATTCAACTAAGAATAAGGAGAACGCGAGATTAATTCTCAACAATAGATAATAATGGAAATAAATAGAGTGGATGTTCAAGGATCGATAATGAATTGAAGTGTATGTTAATCGGATTCAAGATCTTTCCATATTGATTTCTCATCTTGTTTATATGTTAGTTAGTTGTAGTTTAGTTATAATCTACTTGAAACCCCCCTTTGTTATTATTATTAGGTTTCTCGGCCCTTAGCTTAATCTAGGTTTCGAAACACGCTAAGTACTAAACTCGTCCCTGTTTCCCTGTGGATACGAACCCTACTTCCATTATACTACCTTAGTGTAAAAGAGAGTAGGAGAAATTTTATCTTTGGCCGGGCGCGGTGCACGACGACGGCATCCGCGGCCCGCCAAATTTTGGCGCCGTTGCCGGGGAAACGGTGTTACTTGTTTTTATTTAGAGTGATTTTTGGATGGTATTGCTTGTGCTCTTTGTTTTTGATTGGCCACTCATATAAAGAATTCCCTTTTTGTTTGAGTTTCTAGTTTTCATCTTCCATTGAGCTCTATGTATTTCACTTTCGTATTTTGGACAAGAAGCATGGAACTTGTTGCTTAAACTATCTTGGGAATGATTGATTGAAGCTTTTGACGGCTTATTGTTTGGTTATTGTCTAGCTTTAATTATTGATATTAATGGTCATGACTTGGATTAGCTAGGAGTACTACTAGTTGATGTTTGTTGTTGACTTAATGCTAGGTTTGGGATATAATCAGATGTTATATGCTCAACCATGTTGTAGTAAGCTAGGTATTAACGATGCATTGCAAGAGTTCTTCTTAATCAATTTTGCAGGTACTTGAAGTGGAGATTGACATGGAACCACCATTGTCACACATGGAGCACAACCCAATGATTAAGCTTAAGGTATTAAGTCGAGCTCACGACTTTAAACAACAGCGCTTCTCGGGAGGCAACCCGAGACCCCTTTATTTTCTTTCTTTCTCTTTATTTTTCATCAAATTTCCACCACCACAACAAATTTTCTTTCACCCACCACCCACCCACTAAAAAGATCCACAACCAATCTTCATCCACTTGGAACCAAAATCCACAAAAGAAAATCCGTTGGGAGGACTTCAATAGCTAGGAGTTGGTACACTAGAGGATTGAGATTGTTAATGTATCTTTTCGATCTCTTAAGCTAGGAGCAAATCTCAAAAATTCAAAACTTTTGAACTTGTCATTTGTTTGAGTGATTCGAGGGAGCGGGTTGTGAGTTGAGTTAGATTTGAGTTGGTGTTGTTAAGAAATTTGAGTTTGACGGATTGTTTGGTCATGAGTTTTGAGCATTCGATCTTCGATTTACCCGATTTTCGATTTTCTCCCCCATTTTCGGTTTACTTTTCTTCTAATTGTCGACACATTGAGGACAATGTGTAGTTTAAGTAGGGGGAGGGTATTCTCATTCTCATGTATCTATGTTGTGTACTCATGTATCTATGTTGTGTATATTACTTTCAATTTGAAAAAAAAAAAAAAAAAAAATGAAATGAAAAAAAAAAAAAAAAAAAAAAAAAAAAATAAATAAATAAATAATAATAAAAAAAAAATAAAAATAAAAAAAAAAAAAAAGTGATGAAATGAAACCCGCTGAGTTGAAAACCCACAAGGATGGGCGACTCGAGGCAAAAATGGGGGCCGGATAGGTTGAAAACCCGAAAGGGCAACCTATGCAAAAAAGTGGCTTATATTGAGCGGGTAAGATGGTGAGATGAAAAAAAGTGTGAGAAGCTAGGATGAAAACCCGAAAGGGCTCCTAGGCAAAATGAGAGATTAAGAGAGAATTATACACTTTGAAAACTCATTTGCCTGGGAGATGGTGTCATAAGGTTGAAAGCGTTTTCGGGTTGGGTTAGTGAATTCATCCTTTGTTTTGTGAAGATCTATTTAAAGTTGGCTTTCACATTCTTTTGGGTTGATTGTTTGTTTTTGGGAGTAAGCATGGAGTATATTTCTTTTTGTCTTTGTTCCATGACTTGCTTGTTTAGATTAGTTGTAGTAGTAGTAGTTTTAGATCATCTTTTGGAGGTTTGGGAGAGCTGATAGTTTAGTGTGTCGTGAGCTGACATTTTGATTCGTGTTGGTGTTGCTGGTGATTATTGTTGTCGCGTCTTTTTATTTTTCAGGTGAGCTCGAATCTAAGTGTGGGGGAATCATCGTCCCTTACGTTTAGGTTTTTGAGCGGATGTTGTTAAGATGTGATGATGATGATGTAGTTGATGGGGAGTGTAGGTTGGTGTCGTTAGTTTGGGTGATGATTCATTTGGTGATCCTCATTTTGAGTTTACTCGAGGTCGAGTAAAGTTCAAGTGTGGGGGGTATTTGATGCGCTCAAGTTATACGATGTTCTTGTGGTATTTTAGGTGCACATTGCTAAGGGATTTGTTCGTAATTGTTAAGTTTTGCATATAAATCGACCTTAGCGGAAGTTCGGAATTTTGTATTTATTGTTGTTAAAGTTGTAAGTTCCGAGCTCTTGGAAGCATGAATGGTTGGAACAACCCCACAACATCGTCTCACCAACCAAACTCCACCGTGCGCCTAAGCTAAGCATCATCGCGAGCTCGCCAAGCCAAACCAAGTTCGTTGCCCAACGAAAGATCACCCGCCAAGCTCTCGCGAGCATCACAGCCCCATCGCACGACCCGGCGCTCGCACGGCCCAAGATCGCTCGCCCATCGCTCACGCCCGGCGCCCACAGCTCGCACCTCGCGAGGACTGTCGCACCTCGCGACCTGCCTGCTCGCACCTCGCGACCTGCGTGGTTTGGCCCAGTTCTTCAGCTCGTTGCGAAGGCAGTAGCTCATCGCACGGTGCGACCTGTATCGCACCTCGCGACCCCTAGGTCGGTTTAAATGACGGCTGACTTTTGAGCCTTAGTATAAATACTAAACTTTGTTTTTAGACCTAGGGGGCGCAGCCACACAAGGGGATGGAGTTTCCAAAACTCCACTCCTCTCTTGTTGTCTTCTCTTTTTAGTTTTCATTTTCTAGTTTAGTTTTCGTAGATTTCAATGATGGGATTGGCTTATGCTATGCCGATTGTAGCTTGAACCGTTCTTGAACGAGATTAATATGGAGCTTCAAGCATTATTGTGAGATCTTTCTTCTCTATTTATTTTCTTTGATTATGGTTTAATTTCTATGCTTGCTTTCAATGGTTTTTGCATGATTATGCTAGGAACGTTACTAGTTTGATTGTGTAATTAATCTAATGCTAGATTTAAGAATAGAATCGGATTGTTTTATTCTTTTATCATTTGGTAGCAAACTAGGGAGTAATTTAGATGCTCGATCATCTTGGTTATTTCTTGGGGAAATTGAATAAAGCGTTGAACGTTTATCGCTTGTATGACGTTAGCGGTGTCGTTGGTTCTCTCGTGTTTATTGCTGCTATTGGATTGAACTTAGACGCGAGATCGGACTAGGTTATCCTTTAGTTAGGGTTTTATAGTCACGCTGATCGTGCTATTCAACTAAGAATAAGGAGAACGCGAGATTAATTCTCAACAATAGATAATAATGGAAATAAATAGAGTGGATGTTCAAGGATCGATAATGAATTGAAGTGTATGTTAATCGGATTCAAGATCTTTCCATATTGATTTCTCATCTTGTTTATATGTTAGTTAGTTGTAGTTTAGTTATAATCTACTTGAAACCCCCCTTTGTTATTATTATTAGGTTTCTCGGCCCTTAGCTTAATCTAGGTTTCGAAACACGCTAAGTACTAAACTCGTCCCTGTTTCCCTGTGGATACGAACCCTACTTCCATTATACTACCTTAGTGTAAAAGAGAGTAGGAGAAATTTTATCTTTGGCCGGGCGCGGTGCACGACGACGGCATCCGCGGCCCGCCAATGTACATAGCTTAAACGTACATCACTGGTGACTTACAAGTACATCACTGATGACTTAAAAGTACATCACTGATGGCATAAAAGTACATCATCGATTAGAAATGTTTAGTTTAAAATTCATAAACACATTAAACTCTCATGTAGTCATAAATTAGGACTCGATGATAAGTACATCAAATTAGGATAAAAAACAACTAATTACTTACAAGATCGACATCTGACATATCTCCATACTCGGAGCAGTTGAGCATATTCAATAATCTCTTATGGAACTCAAGCTCACATTGTAGCACCGGTTTTTTCCGTCCAAGAAGTTCTTGAGTCAAGCTAACCTGTAGATTAAATATAATAATTATTAAATCATTATCTAGACTTAGAACAAACTTAGATATTTAATCGATTAGAAACTTACACAAGCTGTAGGAGGGATAAAGAATCTCTTTGGGGACCCCAACCCACGTCCTGATTCCTTCCGATTTAAAAGCAATGACCATATATCAATGATCCCAGTGTCCACATACTCTTCCAAAAGTGATGAGAAAAGATGGCGTTCACCTTGGAATCCTTTGTAATGATACAATACTTCACTGAAGACATGATATTAGAAAAAAAAAATGACAATGAATTGAAATTTGTAACGTATAAATCAAGCAATAAGTTAGACAAAAGAAGTAACATAATCATCTTACTTTCTATCTCCGAATGTCAGAACATATTTGCAGATTTGCTTCTCAATGATAGTCAACTTCTTCAACACGTCAACATGTCGATCATAGTATGGAGACCTAAATTGCAAAGGCAAGTTCTTTGGCTTCCTTAAGGGACGTTGTCTCTTATTTTCGAGTTTTCCCTCTAAATCCGTATCAAAATGCACAACTTTGTTCTTCCCCTTTTTGTTGCTTAGCCGACCTTCTAAAGCAACAACTATAGGTATCTCGGTCTCAATCTCAGGTGCATCAATCTCAGGTGCATCAGGGGATGAAATTAGATTGATATCTTTACTTTTAGGCGCCCGAACAAACGGTGAAAGCTCAAGTCCAAGGTCAAAACTAGGAACATCCGGTTATTGTGGAGTATCACAAATCTCATTTGGAATGTTCGTTTCCTTCCTAATTTCTTGTTGATTATGCGTTCCACAAGTCTCTTGATAAGTATTCACAAGGGCATCAATTGCTTGCAGAACTCCGGGTTGATCAAAGAAAGCATCAAACTCTTGTGAATTGGAATTCCCATTAAGATTGGAAACGGAAGGCTCTACTTCTTGTTGAGGTTGTTGATTCTCCGAAAATTTAGTGAACATGTCAACAAGGTGCTTTGTATTTTCTTTATACATTCACTACCCGGGTATTGTTTCGAACCATGGAGAGAACTTGCCCAAACTGAACAAAGTTTGTAGCTAAATTCTTTGTAACACATGAAAGGGTATCAATCAAATCCTGTAATAAAGACAATTCAACAAGGATATCAGTGACATCTTGTTTCCCTTAAACTAACTTCTCTCTGTTGCCTGAAACCATTAGGTATAAATATTGAATAGATCAGTAGTGCTATCAACACAATGCCTTCAGGAATCAGGACTACAGTTTCTGATGCGACATGCCCGCTTATTCTCATGTTCTAGTGCAAGTATTATGTACTCTTTTTGTACAAAAGTATCTGAGTAGCATATTCATGGTGTGGTCCGAATTTGTGAGTTGAAAATTGTCACTTTCGAGGACTTACTTTCCTTGTCATCTGGGAGTACTCTTAGTTTACTTCATTAAATAAGCTCTTTCTTGCTGGTATATAAATGGTACGGCTAGAGAACACTGAGTCATTGGTGGTACCACTGATTTCTCATACTGTGAGGTCTGGTAGTTGTTTGAGCGTGGGCAAGCCTTTCTACGGAATCCATTAGATATCATGAACTGCTTGATTGCGGTTACTATCACTATTGTATGGTATGAAACGATAACGACTTTTTTAATTAAAATTATCATTGGGCTAAATAAAAATGCGTTAGGGGCGGGGAGAAGTGGATGAGAGGTCGGGGGCGGGTCCGACCGCTGCATGCGTAGTGGCAACTTCCACAAACGTCATGGCTAAACCTAGAATGTGATGCAGGATGTCCGGGTTGTGCGGGGGTTGTGTTTGGCCTTCGTAATTAGAGATGAAAGCGGGGAGTTGGTGTGACGTGGGGTGGAGTAGGCTACAGAGGATATCTCAATCTTAGAGATGTTAATCGCAAATGATTCAGGGATAAATGACGAAAAGTTGGTAATGTTATACATGTTAGACTAAGATATCTCAAGCTAAGTATAGGTGCACTAGTTAAAAGTACCTCTGTAGATTTTTTTGATGAATCTCCTTGATCATTTGTTGTAGAATGGATCGGTACAACCTCGTTAATAATTGTATCGGCGTCACTTTTGATTCGTATAGGAGGCAAAATCCTTCCAAACCCAAAATTTCCGGCCTTTATCTCTGCCTTACATCTTTCTTCTATAGCTTTAGCCTTCCAACAACATAGAATCGGAGCCTTCCTTTCAATTTGCAATCCTATAAACTCCACCCTATCCAAGTAGAATAACTATTGAACAATAAAAATGAATTAGTAATGATAAAAACAGAGAAATAACATATATGCATATCACAAAACATCATGTACATCGATTTCTACAATATGTACATCGATTTCTACTACATATACATCACCAATACCGCTTATTTCAAATACATATATATATATATATGTATATATATATATATATATGTATATATATATATACATATATACATATATATATATATATATATACATATATATATATATATATATACATATATATATATATATATATACATATATATATATATATATATATGTATATATATTTTACATACGATTAGTGAAGAACGGTGAATATATATGTATCTAGTAATACGATATCTGAATAACAATCAAGAGTAGGGAATCTAATATGTCTATATGCATTTTTTGTTAGTAAGTTTGCACATGAATGCATTGATCGAATAAGGAAGCCTATCTAACAAATATCGAAGTGATAGTATAACGGTCTTGTGCCGTTTGTTCTAATTGTCGAAAGCTAGATATGTATGATAGGACCATTTTATAACCACCTTCTATATACACCTTCTTGGGAAAAAGAATGAAGCAAGCATATATCAACATGATCTAAAAGCGTATTTTATAAATTATACAATAGGGTATATCAAAGTGTCCTTACCGTGAGAAATAATAGAGACCCCGTGAAAAAACCACATGGATTTCTTCCAATTAGGATTGCATCGATTAAACAATCAATTGTATATTGACACCAATCCATATGACTTATTTCACTTGTATGCATGAGTGAAAACAAAAACTTGTAGTTGCAAAATTGATTCTTATGCCCATGCAAACACGAGGAAACAACAAAAACCACAAAACTTCTCTTGAAATCATCTTCGGCCCCCAAAGTCGAATCCTCTCCGGCATTTTTGTAGTTTTAGGGCCTCCTTTATCCAAACCCCATATACTCCTCCATTGTTCCAAAAGAATACTATATTCTTCATTGTCATCATCCTTCATTGCTTCCTTCACGACCTTAGGACCCATAGGAAGTCCAAGAGTCACTTGGACATCTTCTCGATCAATCGTGATCTTCCCATCTCGTACATATAATGTACGACTATATGGGTCAAAGTTCTCAATAAGCCAAAGACTTAGCTTGTTGTTTAGAGCTCCAAAGCCTAGATCAAGAAAAGCACCAAACCCGATATCTTTTACACTTGTCTTTGTTCATAACTCATATCTTCAATCATAGAATGAAGTCCAGGATGGAGACATACGACTTCCAAACTTACGAACATAATTTTTTCTTTCAACTTCCTCCATTGAAATATGATATACAAAACCAAACCTCGATAAAAACCATATAAACAAATTATATAAACTCATAAACAATATGCAACAAGTGAAATATAAAGTATGTGATATGGCTATAAGCATATATGCAACAATTTGTGAATGAGTATATGCGGATTTATTAGATTCCCTCCGGAATGAGAATTGAATCTGTTATAAACTGGGAAGAGCAAGCAACTCAACACAACAATGGAGTAGAAGAAGCAACTAAAGGCAGCAACTTGCTAAGATAAATACAAAGATAAGGCATAACAAGAATAGAAGAAGAAGAAGAAGATAAGAATAGGTAAATCAATTAGCTAGTAGTATTGGTTCTAATATTTCTACGCTCCTTTATTTATTATTGCCAGATCATTCATTCTCTTTACAACTGTCACTTCTCTCTCTACTGTTATTCCTAATTATTCCCTGTCCTAGTACCACATGCTCCACTATCGGCCTTAGTATTTTCACTTCTAGAATCAGCCTCGGTATTCTCACTTCCAGAATCAACCCTATTGTCAGCAGTGATCCTTTTTCGCTTTGACTTTCTCCTTTCATAAATTAGCTTGATAGTGGCCTGGTATATGGGTGCATAACAGAATCCTGGCCAGGGTAGAATGAAGATGGTACTGCCTTCAATAAGACTGTAGCCTAACACCAAATAGCCTTTACGACCAATCAACATCCTAATCTAACACTCCCTATAAGGCTATAGCTATAACAGCCATGTCGTAGGCGCTTGTATATGAAAATAGATGAAAGAGCAGAAGGAAATAATCAACTTCTTATCAGGTGTATGGCCTTGATATAAACCCCAGAGCTATAAAGGTTTCCTGGATTAACCTTTACTTAAATGCTTTGGATGAGAATGGTCAACTCATTTATGATGGTGAGAAGAAGACTCTACTGGTCAGAGTGTAATTTCATGAATCCGACCTTCTTGCTTACTGTAGAGACCATAACATAATGCTTGAAAGGATTATTGGCTGCATACCACAGGTAAAACGGCATTATTTTTTTTTTTTTTGGCTTTATGGGATTCTGATTCCTATATAAATTTCGATTAAATGATTTTTTCCTGCAGATCCTTAATCCTAATCCAGATGTAATGTCCAAACTGATTACAGAAAATGCAAATGAGGAGTTTTTCTATTCCTCAGCAACTATTGTCCACTGCAGGTTAGTAAACTTTTGATTATCATATTGTCATAGTTGTCCTCAGAGGCTCATATTGCCAAATTATTAATATATATCCCATATATATATATATATATATATATATATATATATATATATATATATATATATATATATATATATATATATCCCATGTTTACTATTACTAATGAATTGGTACCCCTTGTGGTGATGTTTAATACTTAAGTGATAGGACATTTTGTTCGTAAAATAACTATGGATGATTTAAGCTGGCTGAATTTTCTCTATAAAAAGTTGATTTCTTCAGATTTTTTGGAAAATCTGTTTGTAGCAATTAGTGAAGACAAATTAAATTTGAATTAATCGTTCAGAATCTCTCTCAAAGCTTTCTATGTCATCTGTAATTATACATGAGCTCCTTTATATGTTTTCTAACAAATTTGTCAGCAAGCGAAACCGACCTCCCCTAGGTCCTAACTGACCACTTAGCCAAGTGGAACTAACTGAGAAAATGATACCAGAATATACAAGTACAGTATCTTCTACATTATCCCTCATTGATGAAGGGATACTAAGGAATACTAGGGAACATACAGTCTACTGCAAGCAAATATGCATCACACTTTCATCAATTATGGTAATTTATGGGCAGTTATTTCTATATGCCATGCTAGCTTCATAAATATACATCATGATATGCCTAAAAGCACATCACAAGTTGCCTACAAGTACATCTCCAATTCATAAAAATCCTCCCACTAATTCTAGCATCGGCAACAACTGTATTTCACACCCAAAACACAAGAACTTCAAAATATATACAGAGAAAAGATGCAGAAAGAAAAAATAGAAGATGAAAATCCACTGTTACCTTAGAATTAGAGCATAAAAAATAGAGCATTAAAAGTTCGAAAAATACCACAATAAATTCCAGACAAATTTTACCTTAAAAAGTTGTAAATCCAAAACAAATTAACTAAAACGAATAGGCAAATTGAGAATCACATCTTCCATCGCTCAATTTCATAGTAACAACATCAAAATTATGAAAACTAAAACCCTAAAATATGAGAAATAACTGAAAAATAGAGCAGTTTTTGAAAAAATACCACTTTGAATCTTCGAATTTCAATGGACGACTTTCAATCTTGTTTTGAATCTTCGAATTTCAATGGAGGACTTTCAATCTTGTCTGAGGTTTAATTAAGAACGAAATTGCTAGTTTGCTGTAGTAGGTCGAGCTATTCTACAAGGTCGAGCTTCCATGGAGGACTAATAATTTGCTACAGTAGGTAAACAACGGTGTGTAAAGGGAAGACGACAGTTTTTTTGGAATATATGAAATGAGAAAAATCTCAGCCGTAGGATTAGAGTGATCCAAGGGTAGAGGCTTATTCTCACATAACTATGCATTCTCACATAATCAAGTTGTTCTCACCGGAGCCCAAATCTATATATATATGTATATATGTATATATATATGTATACATATATATATATATGTATATATGTATATATATATATATATATATAAACCGAGATATAATATTTCTTTTGTTTTGAAATAAGTGAAACAACTTCTCCCAAAAAGCCTTTCACATAAAAGAGTGTTTTCACTTATTTCAAAACGGAGGAAGTATGTATAAATCCGTGAAAAATATGTAGTAACCGATGAGTTTTAAAATAATACCGCAAGTGCACGGTGTCCTTTGTTAGCAGATACTTAGCAAATACGGGTCGATCCACAGGAGAGGAATTCTACGGATTAATGTTCAATTACTTAACTATTCGAGACAGAGAAGTTGTTGATTGACTAATAACTAAGGTGAAATAAAGTAAATCACAAGAGAAGGAAATTAATCAAATAATTAAAAATCTAGGGCATTCGATCGGTCCACCATGCTTATACCAATCAAGAGGGTTCGGAAAACTAATAATACTTAGGTATAGGGTCGAGCAATTAGAGCGGCGTTAATCCTATGGTCGGGTCTTAACACTCTCAAGACAACATATGCAGTATGGTCACATCACATAATCAGACTCACCAGTGTGTTCTAGGCCTCTAAAAGTAGGATCTCGATCAATACAAATAATTATTAGCCAAAAACGATTAATGAAATTGTACACTAACATAAATCGCAGATAAAAAAATGAATCACACTAGAATTGCTCTAACCACAACCTAATTATCAAAGAAATCAAGAACAATAAATCATGGTATAAACATGGCTTCCCTCACTAAGCCCTAGAGAAGAATCTACTCATTCATGGCGAAGAAAAAACAAACAATAATCATTGAAAAACTCATACTTGAAACAATTAAAAATAATAAGAGACAAATACTTGAAAGCAAATAAGAACTATGAAAGAGACAATTACCAATTGAAAAGAAAATTGAAGAACTTGAATTGAACATGAATTAAACTCCAATGTGCAATAATTAGGGCTAGAGAGAAAACTAGAGTTTAGAGAACTAAGGATGCTTGAGAAAAATCAGAAAAAAGTCCCCCCCCAAATATTTTACAAGGCTATTTATACTAATCCTAAAAAAGGAACAAAAAAGGAAATAAAGAGTTTCGGAATTTCAGTTTCCAGGTCAACCGCCCGATTGGGCGGCAAGCGCCCGACGCCATCGGGCGGCTTCGTGCGATAGAAACTCCCAGCAGACATGGGCGAACAGGGCGCCCGATCATACCGGGCGGATACGCCCGATCTGGCGCTATCAACGAATTGCGAGCGGGCGACATACGCCCAAACGTGCCCGAGGAGAATGCGTTTGAGAAGAAAAGGGTCGCCGATCGGGCGGCATCCGCCCTGTCTGATCGGGCGGGTCTTCAAAAGAGGCTTTCTTAGCCTTTAACGCCAAGACTGCAAAACTCTTCGCATCCGAAGGCTTTGGGAAGTAGCCTCGGGCCTTGGGAACTCATACACGTGCCTCCTAATTCTCTCCAATCCATTGTGGCATCAAGAATATCAGAAAATAGGGAAATAATTCCTTAAAACCTGAAAACTATCATAAGACACAAAACCACAACTAAATGGAAAATGTTAGTATAAAATAGCTCCTAAGAGCACTATTTTGCACGCATTTCAATCAAAGAACCGGGGAGAAAAGAAGATACTACCTCCGTTCTGAATTAAACGCAACAATTTAGGGGGCACGGACTCCTAGTTGAAATTTCTTAGGGGGTGATTAAAAAAAGGGAGGGGTATTGTGATTAAGTTTAAGTGGAGAGATAAGGTAGGTCCAAAAAGAAAAAACCGTTAGCAACCACCACTAACACCGCCACTGCCAGCACCCACGACCTCCAACCACCAGCCTTACATCCACCCACAAAAATCCACCACCACCGCCACTGCCATTACCCACACACGCCATTGCCAGTACCCACACACCGCCACTGCCACCGGCAAGAACCACACTAAAAACTACAAGTACAAACCACCGCCAACCACCAACCACCAACCTTACATCCACCCACAAAAAAAAAAGATCAACCACCACCACAACAAAACCCCAACTCGAAAACCATCACTCCTACCACCGGCAACCTGCAGTCGAAGTCTCAAAACCCCCATCACCGTCAACCCCACAACCCCCAACAACACCACCGAAATTCACCACCTAAATCCAACCAAATCCCGAATCGACCTCGCCATCAAAACCCACTCTACCTCCACAACAACTTGAAGACCGAGAGAAAGGATCGGATAGAGAGAGATGCGATCGAGAAGAGAGAGAAATCGAGGAGAGAGAACGAAGGAAGATGGAGCGCCGGCGGTTTTCAATTGGAACGGACAAAGGACGGACGTCGACGGTGGGGGGCATGATGGCAATAGTGGGGACGAATTCCGGCGGGGGGCGTGAGAGAGAGAACGTGGTGGTGGGTGGGAGTGAGGAGAGAGAAACCCTAAGGTGGTGGAAGTGAAGAGAGAGAAACTTAAGGGGGATGATGATGGAGGTTTAGATGATTATTAGGTATAATTAAGTATGGTTTAATTTTTTAGTAAGGGTATTCCCGTAAATTCACACCTAAAAAAACTTACCAAAAGTAGAAAATTTGGAATTGTTGCATTTAATTTGAAACTTCCCAAAATGAAAACTGTTGCGTTTAATTTGGAACGGAGGTAGTATAAAACTATAATATCAATAACCTGAAATATATATTTTTAAGGTAAGATGAATGTCCCTTACACAAATGGAGGGAAATTGGGGATCCCACTTAGCAAGCGGTAAGAATAGAACCCTTGTCACAAGGGTGGAAGGAGGCCTCTAACCAAATTGCTCAACTTTGAAATATGTGTATATACTTTATGAGCCTTGATATCATATAAATTACAATACGCCCCTTTGCGTAAAATGGTAAATTCAATAGCTCTCTTCTATAATGTATGCTAACATTTTTAAAAACTACAATATCCTCAAGAGTTCAGATTACAAATGTTAGTCTATATCTATTGCTTTTCCTAGTTCATAACATATACCTCATTTCATTTTTTAATAGTTGCATCGATTTGACTTTTGCACTATTCATGTACTTTTTTTTTTTTGGTAAGAAGGCCCATCCTAGGAAGGGGAGTAACGGGAAATCTTTCCTAAAATGAGTTTAGTGAGATTTGACCCCTGACCTCCTGCCTGAAAATCACAGAGCTAGCCAACTACTCCAACCTCCTATATTGTACTATTCGTATATTTATTTAACCGGAAAATGTGACTATTTTATGATATCTATAAACTTTAGTATGTAAGATTTTATTGAATTTATCTCAATATGTATTTACACGATATCAAGTCGTATAATTTTGAGAATCAGATAATTAAAGATAGTTATGGACAAAGCTGTGAATTTACAAGCGTGAAAATCAAACATTGCAACTATTTAGAATGAGGAAGTATAAACAAAAAAATTAATATGTTGAATAATAAAGCAGTAATATGTTAGATTAGAAAAGTAGTTTATTTAAAAAAAAAAAAATATGCAAGTTATAATGAAATATCAGCAAATGTGAAGAAATAGTGTCAACCAGCAGATTGTGAGAGCTAGATGTTTGGCCATGCCTTGATAAATTGTCCAGTGATGTCATCTCAAGGGCGCCATTTGGAGGCAGTTATGATTTATGAAAGGAAAGAAGATATTTAAACTGCAAAAGAGCAACGTAAAATGGCAATGCAATTGATTTACCAAGTCTACATCCTGGACTGAGGTATATATATATGAACAAAAAAAATTACATTTCAATTAAGTTTTGTAGGAAAACTATGGAGATGTTGATTTATAGGATTTCGCGAACTTAGACAAATAAGAGGATGAGGGAAATCAATAATAATGAAATGCAACTTTCATGAACATCATCATCACTAAAAGAGAAAGCCAAATGAAGATGGGAGAAACTCGCAACAATGACTTGTTGAGCTAACAATTGAAGTGATAGTTTAAGAATACACTAGTTATATCTTGCAGGAAGAGATACTACTTCTGTCTTGCTCAGTTGCTTGTGTTCGATTGGGTAAACATTTGGTTAGCGAGCTTGCACCAAAGAGGAGGTTTTGCGATGTTATGGTCAGAAAAACCGGATTCTTAAACAACTTGGTAAGTTTTTAGTACTCACTCCTCAGTGCAGCTTCTGTTTAATCCTATAAATTTTTAGCAGCACAAGTGAAGTTAGAAATTGTAGGCAAGTCGTAGGTGCTTCTGTATCACCCTAACTATGAAGTGATATTATTGAAACAGGTTACAGCATAGTGAACGAAGTCCTCAGATCATATTCACATGTAATTCTAATGTATTGTAAGATTTACAAACTCACCAAAGTTGGCGACATTTTGCTGCCACCAGGAGTACAAACCACAGTACCATTGATGCTAGTTCATAATGATCCTAAGCAATGGGGTGAGGATGTCACTGAATTCAACCCCGAGAGATTTTCCAAAGGTATAACTAAAGCAACTAACAGACGAGTTTCATACACGCCTTTCAGTTGGGGTCCGCGAATATCTACTGGGGAGAACTTTGCCATGCTTGAAGTGAAGATGGCTTTGGCAATGATCTTACAACGTTACTCATTAGAGTTGTCACCATCTTAGTCTCATGCGCCGTTCCTTGTTACGGACCTTCAACCCATGGCGTCCGCTTGATCTTGTAAAAAATATAAATACTATTAGATAATGCCATATATGTGCGAAATAAGTACTCGAGTATATACTACTGTTTAACATAATAGTTCATGTAAACGTGTGCTTGTGTTCATATGCTTGTTATTTCAGATTGTTTTCAAATAGTCAATATTTTAGTTGTCCATGTCCTGTTGTAATTATGTTCAGACAGCAAAATATTAAAGAGTAATCATACAATAAACTCACAACAGGTCTTCTGAGCAGCCGTCACCTGATCAACATGGTCAACAAAAACTACATTGTGCAAAGATTCTTGTTGAAGCTTCGACGATCAGTCCTTAACTGTTGTCTTGATTGTTTTAACATCATGACCAGGTCTACAAAGACAACAATATACCATAAGCCATCACAATAAACCAAGATATAGATGATCACATCAATCAGGCTAACATAAATCCAGCATCTGAAATTTGATGATGTAGTTTGTCAAAGAACCTGACATCCTGAGAGAAAAATTGGAAGGAGATGGATAAAAGGCAACCAGATCCCTTACTAACTAAAAAGTTTTTGACAGACAGAAACATAGTATGAAAAATAACTTTTCTGATCATGGGCCTGAAATAGTATGAAAAACATCGCCAAGTTCTTATGTCACACATATCCAATTTATTTCACTGAAGATTCTCATTATCTTAAGAGATGAGATATATTGTAGCCCATCGGATATGTTTAACAAGCTCTTACACGAAGTAATATCAAGATTTCAAGAACCTGAATTAAAAAAATTAGAGGTACTGCGATCAAACTGGTGAGTTCGTTGCAGGAGCTAATTTTTAAGGACCTTGAATTACAAATTATTAATCGAAAAAGTAACAAAATTATCCACAGGATAGATCTCCAAACTCCACAAGTGGAAAGGGACTCTTGTCTTTGGTAACTAACAAGCATGAGTATCACTATGATCAGACTCAGGATAAGACATCACTTCTACTAGACCTCAAGAATTATAAGAACCCGGAAGTTAAGTGGCATGTGAACACAGAAGATAAAGAAGCTCACACTTGGTACAGGTTTAAGCTGTGGTATCGGTGCATGTAAAAACTTCCGTCTCTTAATTATTGGGTCTTGTGCAATTTGGTGTCTTTTTAAAGGAATTTAGCTAGATATTCACAACAATATAGTCAATTTAGAAACACCATCTATTTGAATTTTTTTTTTTTGATGCATAAAGAGAGGAACAACCTCAGGAAAAAGAAACAAAAACAACATAAAACAAAACAATGAAACTATGGAGGAACAAAGCGTGGCAAAGCCACACCAACAACATCCTCAAATAAAATTCTACCTAGCAGAATCTGGGGACTTGAATCAACTCAATTTTGTTGTTCCGGTTAACACCTTGATTTGCTAACCAATCTGCAGCTCTATTCCCTTCTCGATAACAATGTATTACCTCTACTTCCCAACTTTCATCAGCAATGAGATCCCGACATTGGCGTATGATATGCGAGCATTCTCCACCATAGTTGTCATTGCCTCGAAGAGCCCAAACCGCCGCAAGGTTATCCATCTGAATTTGCAGCCTCGAAATTCCCATACGTTTGGCTAATTCAAGTCCAAAATCCACTGCACGTACCTCGGCAATAAACGCTCGGCAAGCCCCATAATTAACCGAGTATGCAATGTGCATCTTACCGAGTATGATCTCGAATCGACCACCACCACCCGCAGTCCCGTGATCCCTTGGCCGCACCATCTCGAATTTAGAACCATCCAACCATGGGCCGGGGACTTCCACCTAATGAAAGCTTCCTGTTTAGCTAGAACAGTGCGCTCCTTGTCATCAATAACATCGCCCAATGCCCTCCACGCCTCTTCAAAACGAACCATGAGAAAGCTTAGCACATCAACGAGGCATCTCATTCGTATTATTGAAGGCAACGCAATTCCTCCAACGCCATAACCACCATAGCACAAGTGAAAAGAAAATCGGCCATGTCTCCAGGAGATAAATCCCGACGGTTTTGAAACTTGATGTTCCTCATAAGCCATTGTTGGATAGATCCCGTTCTAAAAGAACTTGAATTAGCGAGGACCCCCCACTTGTTTCCAAACTTCTCTTGCCGCTTTACGTCCCTTAAGACATGAAGAAGAGTCTCATCCTCATCCTCACATAAACCACATCTTGTATTATTCGTCAGATTGCGTTTAGCTCTATTTACATTTGTCATTATCCGATCATGCATAACCAGCCAAAGGAAGACACGGATCCGCTGTTGAACTCTCAATTTCCAAATTAAGCTCCAGCTTCCATCCGTAGCCTCTTCCATGTCTTTGCGAATAATAATCAATGCTGATTTAATTGTGAACTTGCCACGGGTTGTCCCACCCCAGTAGAGTAAATCTCCAACATTGTTGTCAGTTTTTAATTCATGTGCATCGATAATCCGAATAATATCAGGGGGTAGGCAATCAACAAAGTCGTTCCATTTCCATCCTGATTCAGTGTCCCACAATTCAGCAACTGTAGCCCCCTCCAGGTGATCTGGGATTGGTTGGATAATCACTTCACGCAGAGGCTTATCTAAGGCCCACTTATGATCCCAGAAGCGAGTAGATGCCCCATTACTTACAGCCACACGAGCCCCTTCACATAACATTTTTGCATTCTCCGTTATACCTCGCCACACATTTGACATATTATTCTTTGGGGTGAACATGTCAATATCACATCTACCACTACAATACTTGCTTCGTAACACACGAGACCACAAAGCATTAGGCTCAGTTAAGACACGCCAACCCAATTTGGTGAGGAACGCTGCATTAGTTTGTTGAGCAGATCGAATACCAAGGCCACCTTGTTTTGTGGGCTGCTGTAATTTTTCCCAGGAAATTAAATGGACTTTCCGAGTGTCATCATCACCACCCCAAATGAATCTGCGAGTTTTCTTGTCTATATCCTCACAAATAGATTTAGGAATCTTGGCTGATTGCATTGCATAGGAAGTCATGGTAGTGATAGTAGACTTGGCCAGCGTGATGCGACCTGCTAAAGAAAGATATTTAGTCTTCCACCCGGAGAGGCGTCTGTCTATTTTCTCACAAAGATAACCAAACGTATCTCTTGTGACTCTACTAGTGATGGTAGGCATGCCCAAGTACATGCCGAAATCTGCAGTTTCTTCAATCGCCAGAGCTTGGCTAATGTGAGCTTTGTCTTCACTCCTCATATTATTCGAGAAATAAACTCGTGATTTAGGATAACTAATTTTCGAACCGGAGGCTTTACAAAATCTGTTCAAACATTGTTTCAAAACCCCCGCTTGTTCAACCGAAGCTTCAGCAAAAAGGATTATATCATCCGCAAAACACAAATTTGACAGTTTGGGACCACTCCTGCTGGCCCTAATAGGAAGCCAGTTATTTGCAATAATCGCCTCCTCGATGACTTGATTAAGCCTCTCCATACATAAAACAAAAAGATAGGGAGATAGAGGATCTCCCTGTCTTATGCCTCTAGACGGGGAAAATTTCTCTGTAGGTTCACCATTCCAGAGAACTCTCATAGAAGACGTTGTGATGCACTCCATAATTACCGAAATTAGAAGTTGAGGGAATCTAATTTCAGCGAGAGTTTCCTGAATAAAACTCCACTTTAGTCTGTCATACGCCTTCTCAAAATCTATTTTGATGGCCATGTAACCCTTTTTACCCTGTTTGGTTCTCATGGTATGAATCACCTCTTGGACTATAACAATATTATCTGTAATTTGCCTGCCCGGGACAAAGCTGGTTTGGGTGCATGAAGTTAAGTGTGGCATCATTGGTTTAATTCTATTCACAATACACTTAGTGATAATTTTGTAGATGACGTTACATAAACCAATTGGACGAAACTGTGAGGCGAGTTCCGGAGTATCAGTTTTAGGAATCAGCACAAGAAAGGTATCATTCAAATTTGAAGGCATACCTTTACCTTCTAGGACCTCCGTAACCAGCTTACAAACATTGTCTGCTACTATGTCCCAGTGTTTTTGGAAGAACAAGGCTTGGTAACCATCAGGCCCCGGAGCTTTCATAGCTCCCATATTATTCACCACAGCCTCAATTTCTCCTCGAGAATAAGGACGAGTGAGATTCAGCCAGTCAGATGACGTAAACTCTGGGAAAACATCAACTGGAAGGTCGGTTTCTTCCACAATCCCTTCATCCGTGAAGAGTGAGTTGAAATAATTCACAATAAGTTGTTTCACCTCTTCACTATTATGTATCCACTCCCCCGTGGGTGAATCTTTAATGGCACTTATCTTATTCCGCCATCGTCTAGTTATGGTGCTCAGATGGAAAAATGTCGTGTTACGATCGCCATCTCTCAGCCAGTCAATCCGTGATTTCTGGTACCACAAGAGCTCTTCTTGTGCAAGGACTTCATCTAACTCCTTTCGAAGTTTAGCTTCAAGCTTGATGAGGTCACGCGATTTCGAAACAGCTAGGCATCTCTGGACACCCGCAATGCGAGCCAAATAATTACGCTTCTTCCTAAAGATATTATAGAACGTATTCTGGTTCCAATCTTGAAGTAGTTTAGCAAAAGAGTGAAGTTGGGGAACCAAAGGAGCTGATTTATCCCACTTTTCATTGACAAAATCTTTAAATTTTTCATGTGTCAACCAGGCCGCTTGAAAACGAAACGGCCTATTAACATTGGCAATTGGCGCAAAGCCATTAGGAGATATAAACACCGGGCAGTGATCAGATTGTATAGCCGGAAGATTTTTTGCCGAGGCATTAGCAAAACGAAGGCTCCATTCACCATTACATAAGGCTCTGTCAAGTCTAGCACTCTTCCAAGTTTCCATTGAAATACCTCTAGACCAAGTGTGAGTAGGTCCAGAAAATTCAACCTCTAAGAGACCCATATCCTCCACCCATTCGTTAAATCTAGCGGAGCGTCGGGAAGTTTCAGAGCAGCTAGAACTACGTTCCCAATTAAATCTTGTGTCATTAAAGTCACCAGCAAGCATCCAGGGTTTATTATGAGTTAAAGAAAAATCTTTTAATTCTCTCCATAAATCGGCTCTTTTGGTTGGATCCGGGCTTGCATAGATAGCAGTGAAGTACCAAGGTTCCCCTTCAACTCTTTTAATGTCCATCGTAATAAATTGATCATGTTTGATAATAGGATCAACCGAAACTAGTTCCGGTTTCCAGTAAATCCATATGCCACCACTAAACCCTTGAGCATCAACTCGAGTGTGACCTGAGTAATTGATAAATTTAGCAATTTTTTCAGCTTGAAAACCCCCCATGTGTGTTTCAACAAGCGCAATAACACTGGGTTTGTTAACCCTAACCACTTCACGTAAAGCAGCCATAAAGGCTCTACTTCCTGCACCCTGCACGTTCCACACCATGCAAGATATAGGTAAGGAGTTTGGAGCTAAATTCGGAATTCTGTCTTCCATTAATAAAGGAATAGAGGGGAGAGAGCTTAAAAAAGCATCGATCAAGAATCTATAGAGACGATTAACATTGTTCGGGATCAATAGGGTCACTATCAATTCCGGTGGTTCCGGGAGCGGTTCCATCCACGTTTCCATTCTCACTTCCAACACATGGGTCAGGGGGTCGGCAATGCCCAAGTATGGTACCTCCATCGGACGTCCAACACATAGAATTTTCTCCGGGGGGATCCTTAGTGGGATTACATTCGAGGGAGGTGGAAATATTTGCTGTTGGTTCGAGTTCTGAGATTGCATCTGGGTGAGCTTGGTTTGAATGAGCGTCTAAACCTGTGTGAGGAGATTGCTTATTGGAGACTTTAAAATCAATTATGTCGTTTTCTTTTCCAGGCTTTGGAATAGGTAAATTAATGAGACTAGGACTTCTTGTTGGAAAAGAATTAGAGATAAGAGTTAGGGGTTTATTTTGAGCGACTTTTTTTTGGGAATTATCTCCAGTATTTTTATTTTTGGAAGCAGAGGATCCTTTTTTTTTCTGCATCTTAGGTCCTAAGTTGAAATTTAGAGGAGTAGAAATTTGTTGCAAAATAGGGGTAGATTCCCCAAGATTGACTGTATCAAAAATAGGATTAGTAGAGATAGTGCAGCTGTCACCAAAATCTTTACCGAAATTCGGGGTAGCTTGAGAGCTTAAGTTAACCTCTTTACCCAAAATTAAGTCAGAATCCTCTTGAATTGCGATCACCTCAAATCTCGACCCTGTACCCGTAGTTGCCTTACTTGGCTGCTGAACATTTGAAATAATGGCGGGAATATTAAGATCCACCTTCATCTTGCCTGCTTCATCTGCATTTTTCGGATTCATGTTCTTATCAGTTTTAGGAGTCCTTTTACGAACTGGTTTTTTAACCAACATCCAAGATCCAAAATCTTGGTTTAAATCAATTACATTTTTGGTGTTAAGATCAGTATCTAAACTTTTATGGAGACTTTCATTAACCTTGTCCACCATAGCCTCATCCAAATGGTGGTTTTGGACACAAAGATCTGCTATATGACCCAATTTACCACATTTGTAGCATACCATCTTGATTCCCTCATACTGTATGCGCCAAATTTTGCCTTTGAGCCAGAACTTGGACAGTAGAGGCTTTGCCAAATCAATCTCCACACTCAACCTAGTGAACTGACCTCTGTCTGCATTCGCAGTGGACTTATCAACACGTAATACCTTGCCAATTTTTGACCCAATCTT
The DNA here is from genome assembly GCA_947646795.1 of Beta lomatogona. Lineage (NCBI taxonomy): Eukaryota > Viridiplantae > Streptophyta > Magnoliopsida > Caryophyllales > Amaranthaceae > Beta > Beta lomatogona. The sequence goes on along the minus strand of CANSNZ010000314.1, from coordinate 273,762 downwards.
ATGAAGAAATTCAGTATCAAAGTATTCCACCGACAAATTTGGAATTCGAACCCAAGTAGTAAGGACTTTAATGGAGGCTTCCTCCGGAATAAAGTTAGGAGTCCATTTCCTGATTGTAAGGTAAGTGTCATCTATAAGCCAGGGGCCTTGAGTAAGCACATAGTTGTAATCATCTACATTGCTGAAACGAGCTATGAAATATTTGCAACCTATGTCGGTTAAAGCTAAATCCCCTTTAAGTTGCCATTTCTTCTTTAATCTCTTCATTAAACCCATATAACCCAAGCTCCCATCAAACATTCTAATAATTAGAGTGGTTCTCCATGGTTGTCTGATTCTTTTTTTCTCTTCTTTAGTCAGGAGGATGACAGGACATTTATCAGAATCCTCAAATTCCTCCGGAGCAATGTCATCATCAGAAGCCTCATCCTCATTATCATAATTTAACGATGAAGAATTAAAAGATTGATTGATGGTCTGAGGATTTCTTACCAGATCTCTAAATGACATACGAGGTGCTTGACTTTGAGGCGGAACCAGTCCTCTTGTATCTTCCTGAAAATTTTGCAAATGGGTCTGACTTCCATTAAGACCCAGATTATCAAGTTCCATTTGATGCTGCTCTTCTTGGGTATCCCGATTGAAGATGAAATCCGTAATTTTACGTTTTGGTTTTTTGTTTGAACGAATGATTTGATCCATTTTTTCAGAGGAGTTGGGGAGGGAGGATTCGCTCATCTTAGAGAGAGAAATTCTATTCCTTCTTTCATATGTGTTATTGGGAAGTTAGTTTATTAGTTATCTATTTGAATTTTTACATATCCACCTTCTGCATGAAAGCGTATCACTAAGTAAGGAAGAAAGAGAGTTCAAATCATGAGTTAATTAAGAAAGTGGTCTATTATCTAGAGATAAACTAAAAGAAGTAGAAGGCATATCCCAATTTTCATAATTGATTAACAATATCAAAGTCAAAAGTCGGAACAAGAAGCATAATATTATTCAATTGGCAACTCTACATGAGAAAGTTGTCTTACTTAAAAGGGTAAGGTGATACCTACTGAAGAGGAAGCCAACCTTTGCCATTCTGAAGAATTCATATGTCGGTGATGTGCTGAAGAAGGGGCCAATATTCACCATCTGGTAGCTATTCTTGCTACTTTGTTTTGGTATTCACCACAGTCCACAATTCATGTTCCTTCTCATTCATCCAATAACCTATAGATAATAGCACAGCAGAAACCTATTCCTCATAGATCAAGGAGAAACACACGACTAAACTCAAAAGCAATTACACACGTACCTAAAATTTCAAGAATTTAAGGTAACAACATCATCGAGTGAGTCAAATCTTGTTTGATAACTTGTACCTTGTCTTGAGAATGTCTCGTAGAGCATATTTTCCTTTAAAAAATTTATATTTGCAATGAAATACATGTGACAACCCTGATTAAAAAAATGGAATACTAACACCATGGTGATACTAATCTCCGTTGGTGAACCACGTAAATCTGTGTGTGTTTTTGTTTTTGCACTCAATATTTGTTCTTTTTCAAATCCGTTATAACACCTTTAATTATTGGTGCAATTAGATCCACTAGGCTAGCTACTTTAAAATTCTAATAGCACATATATATTTTGTTTAGATTTTAGCTTTTTTTTTCCAGTATATTTTTGAAATAATTGTATTTGCTGCCATATTTTGTCAGTGGGATTTCTTTTTTTTTTTTTGGTGAAAAACAGTAGCATAGCATATTATATTATAATTAGGTGTTCATACACTCCGCAAGGTAAGTGTTCATACAATAACTAGGGGGAGAGGGGAAAGTCCTAGTTACGTTTGCACTATTGGTGCTACTCCGGCACTTCTTCGCTAGCATATCCGCAATCCTGTTATGGGCCCGGTTGCAATACTTAATCTTCACATTCGGGAGCTCCTTCCATAGCTTTCTACACTCACATAAAATACTCATATATATTTGTCAGCAAAACCATCATGATCACAAAGGAGATTGATCGCACGTGAGCAATCCGAAAATAAGCTAGCACTATGGATGTTGTGATTTTTTGCAATTTGCAACCCCACTTTAATCGCCTGCAATTCCGACATAAAGGAATCATAAGCAAAGGTACGACACATAAATCCCACAACCCACTGCCCCCTAGGATTTCTCACGACACCCCCAATCCTACATGGTCTTCTATCCCCAAGAAGGATGCATCAACATGGATGTACGCTACATCAGCGTCACCCTCCGAAAGATTATGTCCCTCAGATTGCACCATCAAGATATTGACATAAGACGGCCCTAAGGCTTGGGACCTAAAAGAAGCTAGACAACTAGCCCTATAAATAATCGTAGCTGCAGGGGAGGGGGAAGAATCTTTCAAACTACACTCATTTCTATCTTTCCATACCTCGTGACATAAGTAGGGGAATAGGTTCGACCATAGAATGCCTTTGAACATGAAATTACTCTCAAGATTATACCGCAACCACTCCCTAAAAGAGAGGCCCGGAGGAATCGACATTTCACAAGTTGACCAAATCTCTTCAGAAAACGAGCACTCCTGAATGATATGAGGAGCATCTTCAGCATGGGTAAAACATCTAGGGCAAGCAGAGTTCGGGACAATATGGCGCAAAGAGAGAAGGCATTTATGTGGAATACGATCTCTCCACAGGAGCCAGAAAAAGAATTTAAGCTTGGGTTCCATAGAATGATTCCATATCCAATCCAGGTTGAGTAGAGGGAGGGAAAGTTGCGCATCATAGGCCTGAGCTAGGGAAAAACCCTCGGAAGTGACAAAGGATGGAATACGGAGATCATTTCGACTGTCATCGGAAGGAGGTGGAATACTAAGAATTCGGTCCCAAAGGGAGGTAGGGAGGTCTATGGTAATTTTATTAAGGTTCCAGTCTCCTTCATGAACAACATGGCTCACCCTCCAACCTCCTTCTTCTTCAGTGAGAGGGCCATGGATGAGCGACCGGAGAGAGCCAATGCCCAACCAATTATCATGCCACAACTGAATTTGGTGACCATTCCCCAAACTCCAGAAGCTACTCTCCTGTAAAATCTGCCAACCTTTTCCTATGTTTCGCCAAGTATTAGACCCATTTGAGAATTTTGTGACCTTGTTTTCATGCACATATTTTGATTTAATACATTCTTGCGCCAAGTTCGAAGGGGCTTGGGAAACTTTCCACCCTAGTTTGGCCATATATGCTTTGTTGACGGTACTCTGATCACGAATACCCAAGCCTCCCCGGTTCAAAGGTCTAAAGGTTTGCTCCTTTCCAACCAAATGCATTTTCTTTCTTTCTTGATTATCCCCCCAAAGGAAATTATTACAGATACTATCCAAGTCCTTATGAATGGACGAAGGGAGGAGGGTGGCCTGCATGTAATAAGCTGGGATGGTAGAGAGCGTGGACTTGATTAAACATAACCTTCCAGCATTTGACAAGTATTTAGTTTTCCACAAAGCGAGCTTTGCTCTCACCTTATCAACCACAAATTGCACCTGGGCTCTAGTTGGTCTCTTATGTGATAAAGGCAATCCTAAATAGGTCCCTAGATTTTCGTTTTCCCTCACATTGATTGTCTCTTGAAATAGCTCCTTATTCTTAGCAGGGGTATTAGGAGAGAAAATTAATTTGCTCTTTAATTCATTAATCTTTTGCCCCGACACTTTGCAAAAGGATAAAAGAGTGTCACGAACTGAGAAAGCAGTTTCTTCATCAACTCGACCAAACAACAATAGGTCATCAGCAAAGAGCAGGTGTGATATAGGAACCTTTCTTCTACCCACCCAAAAAGGAGTCCACTCTTTCTTCTCACAGGCCCCATGAATGGATTTTGACAGAGTCTCAAGGCAGATATTAAAAAGATAAGGAGACATGGGATCTCCCTGGCGCAGACCTCGGGAATGGTTGAAAGCTTCGGTTTTCCTACCATTAACGAGGACCGCGGAGGATGCTTGGGATACACAATTCATGATAAAATTAACAGACTGGGTATCCAAATTGCAAGATAAGAGACAGGACCTGACAAAGCCCCACTCAACCCTATCATAAGCTTTTTCCAGATCTATCTTAAGGGCAAACCAACCCCACCTCCCTTTTTTCTTATGTAAGGAATGGAGTACTTCCGAGGCCACAACCAGATTAATATCCGCCCCCCTACCCTTGATAAAGCTATTTTGATTTGGCGAAATCCACGAAGGAATAAGAGGTTTTAGTCTATTCACAAGGATTTTGGTGACCAACTTATAATTGGAATTACATAAGCTGATAGGGCGGTATTGCTTAATATATGGTTTCAGGGGAAGACTGCTTAGGAATGAGACAGATTAGGGCCTGACATAGAATTTCAGGGATTGAGCCCTGTCTAAACCAATCCTGGATGGTCCCACACATATCATTACCAACAATATTCCAAGATTTTTGGAAGAAGATAGGATGAAAACCATCTGGACCTGGAGCTTTTAACGGTTTCATACTAAAGAGAGCCTTCCTAATCTCATCTCTAGAGGGAGGGGAACCAATACTAATCAAATCCGAAGGGTCAGCTCTCATATGACTCACATACATACACGATGAATGGTCAGTCGTATATAGCTTGCGATAGAAATCCTGGATATGACACCTGATTTGATCCTGCTCATGAATTTCCACCCCCACATCATCCCTAAGGCACAGAATACGATTAAATTTCCTCCTAATAGTTACACTCATATGAAAGAAACTCGTATTACGCTCCCCCTCTGTGACTCTCTTCGCCCTACTTTTGGTTCATGTGTTTTTGCTCTCTCAAAGTTTAGGTCGAAGATGAACTTAATAATACAACGATTAAATTATTTTATCAGTGGCCCACTAATGGATGAATATGTGTGTTGGCTGACCTCCATTAGAACAATTTTTATTTTTTGATTTGACAAAACTATTTTCTATTGTTATCACAATCTTTGAAATCATGTTTACTAAGTTACTGTATCTCACATATAAGCATTAGCTGCGCTAATTGAGTCACTAAAATTTTCTTCTCCCTCTATTCCTTATTGATATTATCCTATTTGGAATTTTGACATTATTTAAAATTATAAAAGAATCTAAATTTCTTCCAATATAATCATGTAGGGTCTTATTTGATTCATTTCAATGAATACTTTAATAATATCGATTTTTTTTTTTACCTTCTTACTAATATCTAATTACAATAGTCAAATATGTGCATTGGTTAATGTCCAAGTCAAACCAAGAACATCAATAAAGAACAAAGGCAGTACTTATTATCTGTAATTTCAAGTGTTATATTTTATTTACAATATAATTAAGAATTATGAGAAATATCACCCACATATACACGAACAAACACTCAAACAGTCTACATATTGATATAAATTTGTGGTTTTCTACCTATCCTTTTGCTTTTAACCATACTAGTTGTTAGGCATTAGTATGAGCAAGTGACAAAAACAAATGCGCGTAAATGTGGTAGATAAGAAGATATGTTAAGTGGAAAAGCATAATATGTATGCATGTTGCACTTGAAAGTTCTGGCCATTTTACAAATGATGGAAGGGATTTTAGCTGGGAATATGGAGCAATGTGAGCCTATATGCTCTCCAAAATACCCTTGGAAGATGGTTAAATATATTACATGAAACTCACAACTATATACTATCAACAGGTTTACAAGGCCACGTCTAGTTATGCACACTTATTTGGTGAAAATATGTACAATAAGTATGCCAGAATACAATAATGTTTGCAGATTTTGACACTCGTCATGAAAGCTTTCATAAAATGAAAAAAAAGAACGTCTAGCTGCCAACTACATGATACAATGGAAGAAGAAAGGCAGGATTGTTGAACAATTGTAATAGCCTAGCAAGACGTCTATTTTAAAGGAGTACGTATGTAAGATGTTCACATAATCAAGCGCTTGCAATTATATAGTAACAAATATAGAATATTAATATCAAATGCAATAGTTCCAACTAATCTATCAATTGCCTTTTAATGATTTACAAAAGTACATTATAGTTTAGGCCTCCTAAAATCGGATCTGATATAAACATTGATATACCTATAGTTCAATTGCAAAATCATCTACAGAAACAAATTAAATTTTGCATGTTCAAAATAAGAGGTTGCTTGATATTAAGCCCAAACGGTCCATTAAAATTTAATTGTTTTTGCTTACTCAAAATCCAAATTGTGAATTCTACTTAGGACCCAAATTAAAGTATCAAACATGTTTTCAAAGTTTCCCATTCATTCCTTTCTTTTTTTGAGGGGACACTCATTCCTTTCTTGATTCTCTTCTTCTTTATTGGTGAACCAAACTACCCCTTATTGTTTCCAAATTAAAGTATCAACTTTAAACATTAGGCATGCTAGCTTATGTTTCTACTCTGTATTCCCTTCCTTTGTTGCACTGCAGTGCCTCTTTTCTACCTAGGATGACGATCTCTCTCGTCTTTTTCCTTGAGGTCCGTCAAAGCTACTTTCACTATTCTGGCACGTAAGATATTGCAGTCAATGCCGGTAATCAAATAAAACGAATGAGGAAAATAAAATAAAAATGAAACTAATTCCTCTATGCCTAGATGAGCTAGTTAATGGAGAGATTAAATCACACGATTCATGTTCACTGAAGAAAAAAAAGATTATACTACCGAGGGGAGGATGAGATGGAGTAGTATCTAGGTTGTAGAAGCGATGCCGCAGCAAAATAGAAAACTTGACAAGATAAATTTAGGTTAAGTTGTATGTGTTGCCTCCTCATTCATTGAATTGTGTATATATATGTACACGAGTCCTAGCTAAAATAGGAAAGCAAATCCTACGCTATTTAGGAAACCTGTGATGTACAATATACTCCTAACACCCCCCCTCAAGTTGGAGCATGGGAGGGATCAAGAATGCCTAACTTGGACAGAAGAAACTCAAACTGGGCCTTGCCAAGTGCCTTGGTGAAGATGTCTACGAGCTGTGCTTTAGTAGGCACATAAGAAGGGGCGATGATGCCCTCAATAATGGCATCTCGAACAAAGTGACAATCAACTTCTATGTGCTTTGTGCGTTCATGGAAAACAGGATTACTTGCGATATGTAAGGCAAATGGCCTTTTTATGATTAATGCCGAGGCTGAGTAATAAAGCCTTCAACCACTTCAACTCACAAGTCACAGATGCCATAGATCTATATTCAGCTTCGGCAGAGGAATGAGAGACTGTATGCTGCTTTTTGGTTCTCCATGAAACAGGAGAATTACCCAAGAACACTATCCAACCAGATAAAGAATGACGAGTAATAGGATAAGCTGCCCAATCAGAATCACACCAACCTTGTAAAGAAAGGTCATTATCAGCACGCAAAAGAATACCCTGATCAGGAGTGCCTTTTAAATAACGTACAACACGCAGAGCAGCCTCCCAATGTTCGTGGCGAGGAGCCTGCATAAACTGAGAAAGCACATGAACAGAGTAAGCTAAATCAGGGCGCGTGACGGCAAGATAGATCAAACGCCCCACAAGACGGCGATAAGCCGCGGCATCAGTCAGGAGATCATCAGTAGCATGAGCTAGGCGATGGTTCTGTTCTATGGGAAAAGAACAGGGTTTAGCACCCAATAGACCTGCTTCAGAGATAATATCAAGGGTGTATTTGCGCTGACACAGAAAAAGCCCCATAGAACTGCGAGCAACCTCAATTCCGAGAAAATACTTCAGAGATCCTAGATCCTTCATCTTGAAGTAGGCACTCAAATAGGCCTTAAAGGCATGTAAAGCAGCGGAATCATTCCCAGAAATTATAATATCATCAACGTACACCAAGACATTGATTTGAACATGAGCATGAGTGTAAGTAAACAACGAATAATCGGAGTAGGATTATTGAAGAAAACCGTACACTTTCAAAGCAGTAACAAGCTTAGCAAACCAGCAACGAGGAGCCTGCTTCAATCCATACAACGACTTCCGAAGTCTGCAAACAAGATAAGGATTCGAACCCTGAAAACCAGGAGGAAGTTTCATGTAGACTTCCTCTTCAAGATCACCATGAAGGAATGCATTGTGAACGTCCATCTGATGAAGCTCCTAATTTTTGGAAGCAGCGATAGCAAGAAAAGCACGCACTGTAGTCATTTTAGCAACAGGAGCAAAAGTTTCATTATAATCAATACCGGCTTCCTGATGATTTCCTAAAACCACAAGGCGAGATTTGAGACGCTCAACTTCACCATTAGCTAAGTACTTGATACGATACACCCATTGACTCCCCAAAGCACGCTTACCAGGAGGAAGATTCTCTAAAGTCCAGGTACCATTATCCTCTAGAGCACGTATCTCATCTTGCATAGAAGCTTTCCATCGAGCATCACGCATAGCTTCCTTAAAAGACCTAGGTTCCGTATTAGTCACAACAGCTGCAAGAAACTTTCGGTAATTCACAGAATAATTTGCACCATTAATGTAGTGAGCAATAAGATAAGGAGTACCTGAAGTTGCTGAGGGAGGGGAAGAAGAAGAGGATGGACTTTCAACCTGGACATTAGTGACAAAATCTTTAAGTAACACAGATGGATATTTCTCCCTTAATCCACGGCCCAAAGGCGCAACAACATCAGAAGCATCGGGTTGCGGCCCAGAAGACTGATCTGAAGTAGACAAAGGTGCTGTGGGCACCGAGAAAGAAGTTGGGGCGTGTGTAATAGTAGAGGCAGGGGCTGTTGGCACCTGGGGAGAATTTGGGCTTGGAGCGTGCGTTGAGGGAGAAGATGGGGGCACAGAGAGAGTAGATGGGCCTGAAGTTGTGGAGGGTTGGTGAGATAGCGCTGAAGAGGGAAGAGAAGATTGGGCCTGAGTTGTGGAGGGCCCAGACGGGAAAGAAGAGGGAGAAGGAATGTTGTCGGCTGGGCGCTCAGGAGAGAAGGGCGCGGATTTTTGTGTGGAGTTGGGCTGAGGAGATGGAGGTGGATTTGTAGAATGTGGAGATGAAATTTTGTTTGAAGGAGGAGGATGTGTGAGATTTTGGAGTGGAGTAGAAATATGGGTTGTGTGATCAACTTCCAAAAAATCCAAGGAGGCAAAGTCAGCATGAATGGGGTGGGAGACATAGGAAATAAGGTGGAGGGATCAATGTTGACATCTTCGGGAGTAAGGAAGGGGAAGACTTCTTCAAAAAATTTGACATCACGGGATACAAAGAATTCGCGAGTGTCAAGATCAAACAACTTCCATCCTTTCTTTCCGAAAGGATAACCAACAAAAATACATTTTCGACTCCGACTAGTAAATTTATCCCCCTTAGTCTTGTGATTACAGGTAAAACAAAGACACCCAAAAGTGCGAATGGTCTCATAAACAAGAGAAATGCCTTTAAGAGTAGCAAAGGGAGAGGTGTTGTCTAAGATAGGTGTGGGGTCCGATTTATAAGATGAGCTGCGGTAAGAACACTTTCCCCCCAAAAATATATAGGAAGGTTGGCTTGAAAAAGAAGGGCTCGGGCAACATTCAAAATGTGTTGATGCTTACGCTCAACACGACCATTTTGTTGAGGGGTAGCAACACAAGATGTTTGAAAAAGAATCCCAGTAGCATTGAAGTAATCATGCAAACAATTAAACTCCGTCCCATTATCACTTTGAACAATTTTAACAGTGGTAGAGTATTGACGTTCAACCATGGCAAAAAAATTCATAAACATGGAAAAGACCTCTGTTTTATCCACCATCAAATAAATCCAAACAGCTCTAGAATAGTCATCAACAATTGTTGAAAAAATAACGAGCCCCACAGGAGGAGAGATGCCTATAAGGGCCCCACAAATCACAATGTATCTTTTCAAATATGCTAGAAGCTTTATTAGTACTAATGGGAAATTTGTCTCTAGGATGTTGTGCACGAAAACAAATCTCACAATGACCATGTAAACTACCCTTATGGCCACATAAAGGAGGAAGCAACTTCACTACTTTCTCTGAAGGATGACCCATCCGACGATGCCATAACTCAAACTCCGAATCAGCGCCATGCACAGATACTTGTTGAACCGTGTCACCTCCGTTGAAGTAGTAAAGTGCATCATTTCTACGTCCCGTTCCAATCAGCTCCTTCAGATGGTCCTGTATAGCACACATAGAAGAAGAGAATTGGACAATACAGTGCAAATCATTAGTGAGCTGTGAAACAGAAAGTAAATTGCAACTGAACTGAGGAACATACAGAACATTATAAAGAGTGATAGAAGAGGAGAGACAAATAGAGCCCTTTTTAGTTGCAACGACAGAGTCCCCGTTAGGAAGGCCAACAGGACATGGTGGAATGTCAACTAAATCAAATAACCAAGTAATCTCACCAGTAACATGATGTGTAGCACCTGTATCAATAATCCAAGAACTGAAATCAAACGTACCAGTTAACCTGTCATCGGGGATACGAGCATTGCCGAGAAAACCCGCGAGAGCCTTTCACTGCTCGGCCGAGAATAATGTAGAGGAGGCCGAATGAGAAGCACTAGGAGATGAAGATGCAGTAGGAGATATTTGGACAGCATTAGTGTGGGCAACATTAGTGGGGGGCTTTGATGGACCACGCCCACGACCTGCCGATGTCCGAGAGTTGACATGCCCAATAACACGAGAGTTATAGGGCCAACCTTCTGGGTAACCATTGAGTTCATAACATCCTTTAACTTCATGTCCCTGCTTCTTGCAGTGAGTACAAAATAAGAGAGAACAACACTTGGAGGTGTCATGACCCGGCTTATGGCAGTGACTACATACGGGGCGGTCACCAGAACCACGCACACGGCCCGGATCGGTTCGCACAGCAAACCCGAGAACCTCATTGGGTTCAGGGATGTCCGGTTTAGCCAAGCGAACACGCTCGTCTTGTATGGTTAGTTGGTACGCACGATCCAATGACGGCAAAGGATCCATGGACAAAATTTGCGTGCGAAGACGCGAGTAATACTCAGAATTAAGTCCCATTAAAAAGTCATGTAATTTTTCGGTTTCACGGCGAAGTTCATGAAGAGAACCCGCATTACAATTCGAACAACAAGAACAAGTAATTAAGGGAACATGATGAAACAAATCTTCCCATAAAGAGTTAAGCTTGCCAAAATATTGAGAAACAGACATGTTTTTAGGTTGCTCGCAACGAGCAATGGCGGAGCGCAATTGCTGTATACGAGGGCCATTGACAGTAGAGAAACGAGTTTTGAGATGAGTCCATAAACGATAAGCTTCTCTATATTTAGTCAATGTACCTTTGATCTCAGGATCAATAGTATTTTGAATCCAAGATACCAACATAGCATTAACTGTCGTCCAGTCATCTTCTGTGTAGGGAGGAATAGTGCATGAGATACTGCAAGTAAGGAAGCCATATTTGCGCCTTGCCTTAAGGGCGAGTCGGATGTTCGCACTCCACTCATCGTAGTTGTCTTGTTTAAGGCGAGCTGGGGTGATGTAATCCCCGGGACAATCGCCGGAACCGAGGTAGAAAGGAGAGGTGATATCATATTTCGGAGGAGGAGACTGAGTATTAGACGGTGGTGGGGGTGGCTGTTCGCCATCGTCGCCTGCCATGCCGTAGGGTACAGAGAGAAAAAAAATTTGTTAGCCTTGCTCCGATACCATGACAAGATAAATTTAGGTTAAGTTGTAATGTTGTATGTGTTGCCTCCTCATTCATTGAATTGTGTATATATATGTACAAGAGTCCTAGCTAAGATAGGAAAGCAAATCCTACGCTATTTAGGAAACCTGTGATGTACAATATACTCCTAACAAAACTCCATGTGAACTGTGGTGGTTTAGCTTACGGGAACACGGCCATTACCTCTAGGAGGTTCCACTGGCTTGCAACTACCCACTGGGAAGATTCTTATTTCTTCCTGCAGTATAAAACTTGTTTTATCAAACAACAATTAGGGACTTAGATGAGCAATTTTTTTTATTTGAATGACATGAAAAACTTTCACCTTTCCAACAAGGGATGCAAAATAGCTCATATGTTCATAAGTTGTGCAAAGCATACAAACAGTAGTATCAACTATTAAGCTAGGAATGGCATATTGATTTGAAGTTAGAACTAAGCAATCTCAAAAATGCTAAGCTTGTTATTAAGAGTTCATGCTAAGCAATATTTGACTAATACATTCAGTAAGCTAATGAGGCACTACACAAGTGTATTCATTCGCTCCAATGAAGAAAGGTTCTAAAAATCAAAAGCACGAGTATATGAGCAACAACCTCTCAAATAGTCATTGTCACTACCAATAGTAAACAATTACAATCTTTCAGAAGGTTTATAGATAAAGGCATTCTCAATATACAAATAATGGTCAAACTGATGGTCAAATTTACACATCAAGATGACAAAAACCAAATAATTCTACAAGAGCTATATAAAATAGAAAAAGATAGTATATATGAATCGATAGGATGCAGGGTATTGATCCTATACCTCTCGCATGCTAAGCGAGCGCTCTACCATATGAACTACATCCCAAAAAGTAAAATAGGGGGAGAGAGAGAGAGAGAGAGAAAAAAGAACAACAAAGAACAAGAATAGGAACACTAACTGAAATAGCCCTCTAGTTTCAAATGAGGTGAATAAAAGATACTTCACATAATAACAGTAAGATTGAACAAAACGCAAAGTATGATCTGATTCCAAGGCAAATCTAGTGAGCATTTTTAGCTAACTACTTTAAAATCATAAATCTTGTTACTATTGCAAAAATGAGGTGCAGGAGGAAGGAGGTACAGTGTCAAGTGTCAACTGTCAGGTTCAACTATCAAAATATAACAAGCAAGGACATTAGCATACCTTATTAGCAAACACTTAAGTGTTGATATCATGGATTGTGGTTTTGCCTGCCAATCATTCATTGCATGAGATTGGCACATGTGAAATCAATAAATCACTGTGTTGTAACCAGATTACCAGACTCCTTTAATGTATAAAACATCCCACTTAGTCAAGAAGTAGCTTCTCCAAGCATGAGCGCACACACCATATAGAGCTAGCAGGATCTTCTAAAACTTTCCACTAAGCTTAAGCTCCTAGATGAAACTTAATTAAAGATCACTTAAGTCAAGCTCTGTTCTTCCATTACCCTTTAGATAGAGACCTAAAATAACAATACTTGGAAGTTTGATATGATTATCCAAAAGAAGTCCCTCAAAGTTGGGCAAGTAAACGTAATCATGAATGCAACATATACACTTTCACTTGGAACTTCATGCCAAGATCTTTAAGAAACGAGCAAAGTGATTTGGGCAGCAAAGATCCTCAGCTCGGTCAATCATGTCCTTTCTAGATGACAAACAATTGTCTTTTTCGTCTTCGCAAAAGTACCATCCATGTGTTCCGAGATAAAGGTCGAGTCAGCAGAAAAATCTTTACAAGATGTTTATAAGATGCATTATTGCCATGTCAAGAATAATTCAATGGCATTCTTACTATATGAGGCTCCTCCTGCCACAAAAGTATAGGGTAAATGCCTCTTAAGTCTACAGTCACATCTCAATTGTTTAAGGTTGCTCCACCAACAAGATTGCTGCGCCCATTCTTTTAAATGTAAAACTTCAGAAAAAAAAAAAAATACAGCACCCAACACCACTGTATCTTACAAATTCTAGTAGCAAGGGACTCTTCACGACTAAACGAAAATGATTACTCAAAGGTTACTTTAACTCCAACTCACACATGGCATTTATAGAAGAAAAGTTCAAGCAGCAGGCAGCTCTCTATATAACCCAAATCAAATTATTTTAAGCTGGAGATAAGAGATTTAGACTCAGAAGAATCTTTCATATTCCATGAACTAATCATGCTTTTGAAATAAGCTTGAGCATATAGATAATTTTAAAATAAAAGATGGTCTACCAAGCAGTCTTTTTGAAGTAAATATTTTCAATACAGAGGATGTTAAGTCACATAAAAGAATTATGTGCGCAAAAAATTGAGATAATTCCACGGCCTTCACATCAGTATATCTCTATATCTTACCACATAAGTGATAAGACATGAAAAAGTTTACAACTCTATTCTCTGATACATTTACATTATTGGACAATGGTATGCTAACTCAAGAATGGCTTAGTAACGCATGCAAAAGAAATCAAGAAATATAGATTGTAGAAGACCATTAAACAACAAAAATCGTAACGCATTTATATATTTCAAGAAAAGTACCATCCCTACCAATTCTGAAACATCTATAACGAACGCCAGCAGTGCAGCAACAATACCAGCAATCACAGTGCTCTTCACAGGAACCTGAGTTTTTTGGCTGACATCTCAGGAAAAGGATGGCAGCAAACCATCTTTAGCCATTGCCATGAGAATTCGTAGCTGAAACAATACACTCTTTTACTAGAAAACACATATCGTTTCTTTAAAAAAACCACAAATGATATTTTCTAATGATAGTTATGAGTATTTATCAACACAAGGTCTTATTCTGTATGTGCAGATAATTCCACCTTTACATAATTATATCTCTATATCTTACCACCACATAAGTCATAAGACAATATGGAAAAGTTTACAACAACAACAAAAATATGCCCCAGAAGATTATTGGCAATTCTATTAAGAGTAACAAATTCCAAAACCAATGCCAGGATGATAGCATATCATCTGACATATAGTTTGCATGCATTCAAGATAATCATAGATAAATGACTCATAAGCTACTAATTAGCACAATTTCCCCACGTATATCGCTGATGAACCATTTATAAACCACCAAAAGAAGTAAGGTCTATAGAGCAAACTTTCTACCTTCTACCACCAAATTCTATGCTACTTTAGAAGAATGAGGAGAAAAAAGTTAATTCATCTACCTTCTTCATTCAATAAATCTACAGATACCAGAAATTAGATCTAATGAAATTCACTTCAGATATTTAAGTGAAAAAAATAAACCGGAAAGCTTCACTTTATACCCCCATAATTCACCGAACATCATAATACTGTACAAAATTATAGAATATTAATAGATCAAGTAATGTACAAAATAAAAAACAAGGAAAGAACGGATAACAACAAAAGTAAGGGGCTTTGGGGTGCAAAATCATAGACTTAAAGAGCTATTTACTCCAACAGCACAAGATCAGGCAGCTCATAGTCCACAATTTTCGTGATACATATTGTGACGTTGGAGCTTTCAAGAATATGATGAGCAAAAACTTGAATATGCCAACAACAAAAAAAAGTTACATCAAGATGTTGGGAAACACACAAAGTCGAAGAACCCATTAATATCCTCAACAAAAGAGGGAAAAAGACCAAAATTCGAAACCATAAATAGTAGAAAAACACAGCACAAGCAAAATCCCAAAATCCCAGAATAATATATATCAAACTAAATACATGAAAAGGGGGCACCCAAAAATCAAACGAAGAACAAAGAGAAAATTGAAAAGAAAAATCAAAATCACCTAACTCAAATTAGTGAAAAGGAACCAAGATTAATGATAAATGTCTTAACATCTAAACGAGCTTCTACGAAAAACAAACACTATCAAAGTAAAGATAATGCAACTGAAACACAACTTAGACTCATTGACTCATCAATTCATGCTCCTAAGCATCAATAAATAATTGTCACATTTTCAGGACTTTTGCACTCTAGGATCTAACACATATGGTGCTTAACTTAATTGTTCTTGAGCACTCAAAAATGATATGGATTCCTTTTTTTTTTTTACTTTAATTAAATACATAATCTAGATAGACTCAAAAAGCAATTGACTAAGCCATATATACTCTTACATAATCTAATCTGAATTCCTGACTTATACCAAGTCTTCAGCAAAATTATTTTAGATTCAAAATATAAAGTTCGTAGCCTCTAATTCTGATGCGTAAAGTGCACAATTTATCTCAAAGATGTTGCAGTTAATTGTTCTTAGCCAATTTTGACGAAATCAAAACCCAAAATCGAGAGTGCGAAAATTAAACCCTAAAACATGAAATATCATGCCTTTGAAATTAATCAAATTTGAAATTAAAATGAAATGCTAAAACATACAATATCATGCCTTTGAACTTAATAAAAAATCGAGAAGCTTTTCTCACCTGCATCAATACCATGACTTCCATGTCGATCTCTTGTTCCAACGCAGAGCAGTGTAAGATTATGCATGAAATCAGCACAAGCATATAATTCTTGATATTTAATTTCATGATCTTTAGAAAAATAATATACCTCTTCTTATAAAAACCTCTTTAAACCAGCGTACTTTGAGAGTGGTCACTAAATTCGTACCTTTGTTTAAGAAATTCTTGTAGAACATAACTTCCTTGTAAATTTATACATGTATTACCTCTACAATCTTATAGGAGTACTTTCTTAGTGGGTTTCTTACAATAGCAATGAATTATGTCCTAAAATTCCTAAAAACAGAAATGAATACAGTATATGAAACTAATAACGCTCATGTTGGTACTTGGTAAAAGAATGTCTATTTAGCATGGATAAAATTTAATTTAACTTCATATGGTAGATATAATCTCTTGATCGAAATAATTAGCATCATATAATAAAAATCATTTGTGAAAATTGACTACAGATAATCCAAACTATTGTCGGAATTAATGTGGAGTATTATACCCTTGCCAATATAATGGGCAGATTTTCAAAGAAAGAGAAAAACCTTGAAATTAAAGAGCAGCATTTCCTTTTGATCTTTCTTTTTATCTCCTTTCAGTTTAGGGATGGTTGTGGTGGAGTCGGGGTGGGTAGGCGGATGGTGGAAAAGGGATACTTTTATATGATTATTGAGTTTAGACTTTGGACGAGTGACAAACATGAACACTATATTTGTATTATGGGCCAATGTTCCTCATAGTAGTGTTATGGATTTATCATTTCTCCATTTGACCCATAATACTCTTTCGGTTTCTTTTAATTGTTACACTTTACCCGGTCCCACCACCACCCATACTGAGTCTTGCCACTCCTGAAGAAGCTGTCAGCTGAATACTTTTGTTAGGGATGTTTATCTTTCTCTTCTCCGAAAAGGGGGCAATGATCTAGAACGGAAATGCTGGGAGTTGAACAACAAAAAAGAATTTTAGCATCGCGGACTGGCGCCTACATATGTTTGGATATTAGCAACAAATGAGGATGTTAATGTCCTTGACGTGCGTCTTTTTTTTTTAAGGTGGCGGGGATTATTTAGGTGGTATGGTTGAAGCCTTGAAGGCGTGATTTCACGTTACTCTCCATTGGAACTTGGAAGTTGACAGATAGTTAATAGGTCTAGTTTTGATTGTTTATTCATTTCTCTTTCCCCCTATAAGGTTTTTCATTGTGTCTCGAGGGGGTGCCTAAAAATTCATCCGCACCCCATTACAGGAGTTGTAGCAGTGTATTATTGATTGGTCTGACTGACAATTAGGATTTTTAGACGATTAGTGAGAGTGACCTATATGTAAGAAAATTTCACAGAATGTATAGCATTAAATCAATAGGTTAGTCTAGTGCTTGGTCAATGAGAAGTACTTGTGGTTATCCACTTAAAATGTTGTTTGCCTTTTGGCTTGATTTTGATTTTTATGAAGCGTGCTTGAGAAGAGAGCTTTACCATAGAATGGAATTTTATTCGCATATAGCTCCTATTCAGCTGAACATACTATTTTTCACCTCTTTGTTTTTCCAGGTTTTTATTCGTCACTCAAAATGGGTGTCACGGTAATATTTTGGATACACTTGTGAATTTCATGTATACTAGTTAATGTAAAGCTTTTACAGTACAGCTGGACAATCCAGGATAAAGTGTGGTTGATAGGCAAGGTAACTTGATGGACATAAGAGTTGAGTCAAATTATGGACTTTAATTGGAGAAACTCTAAAATTGATAGAATTTGTCTTTCAAAAAAAAATTGATAGAATTTGTATTAAAAAGGTTAATATAGGGTTAAAATTGTAGGCCAGTAGCTAAAGAGCAAGAGCGTGAGGTTATGATATAGTGTTATTGATATCACCTTCGATACTAGAGGTCATGTTTCATCCCTTACAAAAGAGATACCCAATTAATAAAAAATTGAGGTACTTACAGTTTTTATACATGCTAAATTCTCCCACCCTTTCTTGAGTTTCTCCTATATCTTTGCTCCTTTGTTGACAACTTGTTATTTACCTTCTAACTGCATGTGTTAAGATTTTGAATTAGTTATCATCTTTAAACTAAAACATTCAAATTTAATCATTAAATTATTTATTAGATGCGACACATGTCGAGCTACTGGTATAATGAATATATAATCATCATATTCATCAACATGTATTTACTCGGTGTTGATCTGGTTGATGTCAAAAATAAACCGCCCATTGAAATTAATATACCCAAGTGAACAATTTGTGCTCTATAATGCGTTTCTCATAAAGATGGGTGTATCATTATACCATGTACAAGGTATATACACAACTGACCCAAGATATTTTTTTGCTCATTTGCTTATTTGGAACTGTACCTATTGTGTGAATTCTACTTATTTGAAGTCCTCTAAATCGACAGTAAGAAAAAAAAAAAAAATTACAACTTTTACTGTACCATACTCATGGTATATGAAAAAAGTTATAGGCCCATTAGCGAAGAATTATTAATTAGCGAGACTAAAAGTCCTATGAATCAATAAAGGATATCTGTCACAAGACCATTTCTTAATCAAACAGATTTTCATATACTACATTAATACATCTGTTCTCCAGTTGACCAACATATATGTAATACATCTGTTCTCCAAATCATCATGTACTACTTAGGCATTATTGACCAAGCAACGAAAAACCCCAATTATATATGTAGATAATATGTTCTATTACATGATTTAGTTTTATACTCCCTGGATCCATAACTAATTGTCATATTGCTCTTTAATGAAAGATATGACTTGATTTTACAAACATAAATATGGTCTCGATCCAATCACTTAATTTAGTGACTGTAAGGGTATATTAGAATATTTATCATAAAAATTACTATAGGAATGTTCTATGTGTTCTCAGTACCAACTACCAACCCTGCTAGTTCATCATGATCCTAAACTATGGGGTGAGGATGCCACTGAGTTCAGTTCAACGGACCCTGAGAGATTTTCCGAAGGAATAGCTAAGGCAACAAACAGTCAAGTCACCATTGATATGGACACATCTGGGATCGCCAAATTTCGGGAGTTCTTCATACATGCCTTCGGTTGGGGTCCATGAATATGTATTGGGCAGAACTTTGCCATGCTTGAAGTGAAGATGGCTTTAGGAATGATCTTACAACGCTACTTTCATGCGCCATTCCTTGTTATGAACCTTCAACCCCAACATGGTATATTGGTATCCCCATGATCTTGCGAAAAATATAAAAGCTATTAGATAATGACAAATATGTGTGAGATAAGTACTTGTATACTACTTTTTAACAAATAGTTCATTTGTAAACATGTGCTTGTGTTCAGATGCTTGTTATTTCAGAATGGTTTCAAATAGTCCTCTTATCTTTCGTATCCTATTGTAAATGTTCAGACAGCAAAGTACGGAAGAGTAATCGTACAATATAGTATAAACTCACAACAGGTGTTCCGAGGAGCAGTCACCTGATCAACATGTTTAACAAGAACTACAGTGAGCACTGAGCACAGATGCTTGTTGGCAGCTTCCACCGATTAATCCTTAACTGTTGTCTTCAGTGTCTTATCATCATGAATAGGTCTACAAGGACAACAACATATCACAAGCCATCACAACTAAGCAAGAGATATGTGGTTTTCAATCAAACCCAACATAAATCTAGTAACTAAAATCTGATAATGTAGTTGTCAAATAACCTAAGAGAAAGCCCAGCAATAAATGGAAAAGGAGTAACCAGATCCCTTACTAACTAACAATTTTTGACAGATAGAAAAGGATAATATGAATAGGAACTTTTCTGAATATAGGCCTGATAGTATCAAAACTCATTGTTTCTCGCCTACTTGATTCAAACTTATCTTTTCTGATCTGATTTGAACTTATTTGATATGAAATAGCAGTAACATCCAGTAATAAGGTGAAATATACATAACCCAAAAACCAACTCATCTTGATCTGCATAATGTATCATGAACATGATCTTTTGATCTACAACCTAAAATTGATCTCTAACCTGAACACTAATAAATAGTACCACTACGTACAAATAGCACCTGCTATTTCTAGCAAAAAGAACAATACATAAGATACAAAAAAAAGAAACAGAAAACAATTGATGTGACATGAAACAATTTCACCACTCATGCCTCTCTAAATATGTGCATATATAAAAGCTAGGATAAAAAAACATGAATGTAGCTTTCAATTAGCATGTTATAATTTGTGTGCTGTAACCCTTAGCGAACTATGACACCATTCTCCTACTGGAATTTTAGACATGCATCATTGGGCATTCATTTGCTTTTTGGTAGTTCAAATAATTATATTATTAATACCAAATCATATGCTGTACGATCACTTTTGAGTTTTGACACCACTTGAAAAAATGTATCCCAGCTCCTGCAAGGGCAGGCTTTAACAGAATTTGGAACACAATGGAGCTTACCTTCGTTTTATCTTGCAGGAGAGATACAACTTCTGTCTTGGTCAGTTGCTCGTGGTCGATTGGGTAAACATTAGCAAGCTTGCACCAAAGAGGATGTTTTGCACGGTTATGGTCAGAAAAAACGGATTCTTAAACAACTTGCAAGTTTTTAGCACTCACTCCTTAGTACATCTTCTGTTTAATCCTGTAAATTTTTAGCAGCATATAAGTGATGTTAGAAATTTTGAGCAAGTCCTAGGTGCTTCTGTATCACCCTAACTATGAAGTGATATTATTGAAACAGGTTACAGTATAGTGAACGAAGTCCTCAGATCATATTCACCTGTAATTCTAATGTATTGTAAGATTTACAAACTAACCAAAGTTGGTGACGTTGCTGCCACCAGGAGTACCAACCTATACTACTAGTTCATAATGATCCTAAACAAGCCACTGAGCTCAACCCTGAGAGACTTTTCAAAGGTATAGCTAAGGCAACTAACAGACAAGTTTCACACACCTTTCAGTTGGGGTCCTTGGCAGAACTTTGCCATGCTTGAAGTGAAGATCACTTAATTTGACAATGATCTCACAACGTTACTCATTCAAGCTGTCACCGTCTTACTCTCATGTACCATTCCTTGTTATGAACCTTCAACCCATGGCGTCTGCTTGATCTTGCAAAAAATGTAAATACTATTAGATGATGCCATATATGTGAGAAATAAGTACTTTTAAGTATATACTACTTCTTAACATAATAGTTCATGTAAACGTGTGCTTATGTTCAGATGCTTGTTATTTCAGATTGTTTTCAAATAGTCATTATTTTAGTTGTCCATGTGCTGTTGTAATCATGTTCAGATAGCAAAATATTAAAGAGTAATCGTACAATAAACTCACAACAAGTCTTCTAAGCAGCAGTCACCTGATCAACATGGTCAACCAAAACTACAGTGAGCAAAGATGCTTGTTGAAGCTTCGACGATCAGTCAACTGTTTTCTTGAGTGTTTTAACATCATGAATAAGTCTACAAAGACAACAATATATCATAAGCCATCCAGACAAAGCAAGAGATAGATGATCATATCAATCAGGTTAAAATAATTCCAATATCTGAAATCCGATGATGTAGTTTGTCAAGAACCTGACTACCTGATAGAAAAATTGCAAGGAGCAGATGGATAAAAGGTAACTAGATCCCTTACTGACTAGTTTTTTTTTGACAGACAGAGAAAGTAAGAAAAATAACTTTCAAGAACATAGGCCTGAAATAGTATGAAAAAACTCACCAAGTTCTGAGGTCTCACATATCCAATTTCTTTCACAGCTGAAGATTCTCATTGTCTTAAGAGATGAGATATATTGTAGCCCATTGGATATGTTTAACAAGCTCTTACACCAAGAGATATCAAGAACCTGAATGAAAAAAAAAAAATTAGAGGTACTGCAATCAAACTGGTGAGTTTGTTGCAGGAACTAATTTCTAAGGACCTTGAATTACAGATTATTAATCGAAAAAGAAACAAAATTATCCACAGGATAAATCTTCGAACTCCTCAAGTAGAAAGGGACTCTTGTCTTTGACAACTAACAAGCATGAGCATCACTAGGATCAGACTCGGGATAAGACATCACTTCTACTAGACCTCAAGAATAATAAGAATCCGGGAGGGGAACATAGAAGATAAAGAAGCCTACAGGTTTAAGCTGCGATATCAGTGCATGTAAAAACTTCCGTCTTTTAATATTCGGATTTTTACATATCCACCTTACTTCTGCATTCTTTCATGAAAGCATATCACTAAGTGAGGAAGAAAGAAAGTTCAAATCATGAGTTAATTTAGAAAGTGGTCTATTGCTTAGAGATAAACTAAAAGAAGTAGAAGGCATATCCCAATATTCATAAGGATTAATTGATAAGAGCAGACCCAACTATGACCACCCTTCCATAAAAGATCCCAACTTTCGATTATTTCACACCAGTCCCAACTTTGGGGGTTGTTTTACAATAACGGTCCTAGCAGGTCACCTAACCTGCTACAACAGGTAACCCTTTGAAACTACCATCCTTGCGTGCACCTCCTCCCCCGCCATTGTAACTCCTCCACTCTCCCGCCTGCCTCCTCCCTCTCTCGCGTCTCTCCTTTCCCCTTCCGCCTGCCTGCCGTCGTGGAGATGAACCCAAAAGCTGCCCCAATACCCCATTTCTCTCGTGGCTTCTGATCTCAATCCCCTTCCCTCAAACTACCGTCTCTCTCGTCACAGCTCCTCTCGCCCTCTGTCGGCGTTCTTTTTCGTCACTGAAGCTCTATCTCTTCTCGCCGGCGCTGCTACCTCAACTCTCTCTCCTCTCGTTTCTCTCTCTTTCCCCTCCCTTTCCCCCGAAACGCACTCCCTCCTTTGTGGTCGTTGGTTTGTGGGGGTTTGCACATGGGGTGGTGTTTTGGGGGTGGTAGTGGGTTTAGGCGTGGCTTTGTTTGGGGGGGGTTTGGACATGGGTTTGGGTGGTGTTGGTGGATTTCGGGCTTGTTGTGGATGGGTGGGGTGGTTAGGAGTGTTTTGGGGTGGATGGCGGTGTTTTGGGGATGGCTGGTGGTGTTTTCGGGGGTGGTTGGTGATGGTTGGGAGTGGTTGTTTCAGGGTGGGTCTGGGAGTTTGCCGGTGAGATGAAGACGGTGGGTCTGGGCGAGAAGAGGAGGGGGTGTGCGTGTTTCAAGGTGGCAGGGGAGGGGGCTGGGGTTGTGGGGTGGCAGGGACAGTGGTGGCAGGGAAAGGGGAGAGGATTGGTGGCAAGGGAGGAGAGAGAAAGACTGAAAAAGGAGGAAGGAGAGGGGTTTAATTTTTTTTTACAGGCTAAGCAGGTCACCCTTCCACTTGGACCGTTTTTGTAAAAGACCCCTTAAAGTTGGGACTGGTGTGGAATAACCGAAAGTTGGGATCTATTATGGAAGGGTGGCCATAGTTGGCCTGCTCTTGTCAATTTTTCCTATTCATAATTGCTTAACAATATCAAAGTCAAAAGTCGGAACAAGAAGCAGAATACTATTTAATTAGCAACTGTACATGAGAATGCTGAAGTTGGAAATATAAGGGAGAAAGTTTTCTTACTTGAAGGGTATATGCTTAACAAAGATATACTGGGTAAGAATTAAGAAGGAAAAAAGGTAATACCTATTGAAGAGGAAGCCCACCTTTGCCATTCTGCAAATCTACTATCTTCATAAAATTCTAATGTCGGTGATGTGCTGAATAAGGGGCCAATATTCACCATCTGATAGCTATCCTTACTTGCTACTTTGTTTTGGTATTCACCACGATTCATGTTCCTTCTCATTCATCCAACACAAACCTATTCCTCGTAGAACAAGGAGAAACACACGACTAAACTCAAAAGCAACTAGGAAACTCTTCTTAATTAATATACTTCTATCACAGTAAGAGTCCTACCTTAAGGTAAGTTTACATACATACGAACATCAAAAATAAAATTCAATCTGAAACACAATCAATTACATGATAGTAACAAAATGACTTATCCATAAAACAGAAGTAAAACTTGAGCTGGTGCAACTGACAAGTACCCGTATCAATCAGGATCCGAAATGAGGTACTCTAGCAGTCCTGCAGCAAATGTTCATGAGAAAATCATATTCATAATGCAATTAAATCTATTATCAGCCAGACAGGGAGCACAACAGGGTGTTGTACATTCGTGCAGCAGAAGATGGATGTTAGAAAATTTTTTAAAAAAATCGTTTGTTGCAATTCTACATTACTCAGACTCTTCATATAGTTACCTTAAGTATCCATGTTAAATCTTCAACACTCTGACGTAGGTATGGAATATGGACACCACGGCATTTCATTTTGGTCCGATGCGGACACTTAAACACATGCTCATATACAGTGTAATGTAATTGAAAATAGTAATCTTATAGAAAATAAAAATTGAAAAAGAAATACATAACAGCTTATTTCCCATAGTTTTTATTGCATATTCAAGTTGTTATAATTGACTTGTAGACCTCAAATATAGTCAAAACACAAAAGTTGATAAAAAAAAACAATTACATTGCAGCAGGAGCTACAGAAATGGTGTGTGTGCTTTAGATTTGAATTACTCTTAGTTTGCCCCAAATCAACACAGCAACAATACAGTAAAGAAGAAGCTAAGATTAATTAATGATAATAATAATCATGATCTCTGTTTTCCCAAATGAACCCAAGAAAGATGTAAAGAAACCAAAAAATCAGTAATAATTCAAGGAGGGTATTCTAATCAAGGATTGGATCCATGGGGAAGGAGATGATACCTCAATATTGCTGAATCTAAATATACTTCAATGTAAGCGACGTGCTGAATAAGGGGCCAATCTTCACCGTCTGGTTTCCGACATCTTGTCTCCAGGTGCAGACAGTCCAAAATTTGAAGTGTTTGTAAAGAAGAAAGGCAACGGAATGATTGTGGAAGTGAGGCCAATTCAGGACAATTCTCGATGCGAAGGTAACTAAGCTGGGAGAGGTGGCCAATCTCCTCTGGTAGGGCTCTTAGATTTTCCAAATTTAAAAGCTTTAGCTCCCGAATGGAAGAATTTGGAGAAACAACGATCAAACTGGTGAGTTTCTCGCAATCTCTGATATCTAAGGTCTGTAAATTACAGAAATTAATCAAAAAAGAAACTATATTCACATTCCAGATCATAAGGTCTTGAAGCTGGGAGAGGTGGCCAATCTCCTCTGGTAGGGCTCTCAGATTTTTCAAATGGAAAAGATATAGCTTCCAAATGGATGAATTTGGAGAAACAACGATCAAACTGGTGAGTTTCTCGCAATTAGCAATTTCTAAGGTCTCTAAATTACAGAAATTAATCGAAAAAGAAACTATATTCACATCCCTGATAGACAGCTCTTTTAATGTGGATAGAGTTGGTGAGTAAGAAGATGGAAATGAAGATGAAGGTGCTTCTCTACGTGGTGCCAGAAGGGATTCTAGCGCCTTCTCATGGATCTTTTTAACACTTAATCTCTGAAGCCTTGGCAGCAGGGTCAGAGGCATGGACACAAACTGTGGGCAAGCATATATAGTTAGTGAAGAAAGACGTGGGAAAGATAGAAGTCGATGTGACGTCAAGTCTTGATGAACTTCCGATGTCATCGCTGCTTGTTGAGATTGGACATCATCCTTCACTCCCGGTCTCGAAAACCATCCCTTTAGGTTGGGCATCGTATGTATAAACAATTCCTCTAAGGCGACGAAGTGTGTTGCAGAACAAGACTCTCCATCACCACCCCAACCATCTTCTTCTATGTACTCCAGCGATTTTAAATCAGAAAGCCTTAAAGTTTTTAGACGAGATACGTGACTGAATTGGGGGAGTTGCACGCAGCTTCTGCAATAATAAATACTAACAGTAACAAGGTTAGGGAGCATCCAAGTTGGAAACCTTTCTCCACTGTAGGAATAAATGTTCAAGTATTCAAGATTTGGAGGCAAAATCAGGTATTCTAACAAAAGCTCCATATCACCGGATGCAGGAGTCACTTCCACCTCACTGAAATTTAAATCCAATGTTAGACGAATTAGTCGTTGTTTGTCCTTCATATTCGCCCTCCTTGCTTCTACCACTGTATTTCTACGCCATCTGTGAAAATAAATTGTTAGATCTCCCCTAAGATCCAAAGCAGCTAGTGCGTCCACACCGTTACTTCTACCAACCACAAACCTCTTCAATTCTACGAGGGATCTCATCCTTCCAAAGCTTGATGGCATATCATCAAAGCAGCAATTTTCATTTCCCGAGAGCCTAAGGTCCACACCGTTACTTCTAACCATAAACCTCTTGAATTCTACGAGGAATCTCATCCTTCCAAACCTTGATAGATTATCATCAAAGTAGCAATTTTCATTTCCCAAGTGCCTAAGGTTGGCTAATTCAGAAAAATCTCTTGGCCATCTTTTAAGTTTTTTGCAATTGTCCAGGTTGAGCGTTTGTAAGCACTGTAACTTTGCGATGAAATCGGGAAGACGATCTATGCTGCTGTTTTCAAGATTAAGGTATCTTAGACGTCTCAACCTCCCTATACAATCTGGCAATGTGCTTTCTGCATAACCTACCAAGCTCAAGGCACGTAAGGATTGAAAACTTGGATTCATCTCTCTCAAACTTGACACTGCAATCTTAGAGTTCAGAAGGGACCGCATTTTCCACATTGTTTGCAAAGATGATGAAATCCTTCCCTCGTCAAAATTGCCGCCAAACGTTTTCTCCACTAAAACGTCCTCAGCGCCAGCTACATGCAAGGCCAAGTCATGTACTAAGTCGTGCATCTTGTATATTACTCTTCCGAATACATTGACATCTTCTTGAAATAGGTTCCTCCTTTGTAACTCCAGAAAATATATACCCCCAACATCCTCAAGGCTAAGACTCTCTTCAGATGGCTCAATGTACACTTGCGCCATCCACAGCTTAACCAATTCATTCTTCTCAAACTCATAGTCTTTTGGAAACACTGAACAATACGCAAAGCATTGCTTTAACGGTGATGGTAGGAAATCATAACTTAGTTTCAGCTCAGGCATGATTTTGTTCTCTCCTGTTATCTTCGTCTTTGAAAGATGAGCATCCCTAAACAACAACCACTCTTGTTCACTGTCCTTAGAGTAGAGGAGGCTTCCCATAACTCTAATAGCAAGTGGCATGTTTGCACATCTATCAACAATTTCTTTCCCAATCTTAGTAAGATTAGGATTGTCTTCCTCTTGCCCTTCCTTGAATGCAAGTCTTCTAAAAAGATTCCAAGACACCTCATCTGCTAACAATCCTAACTCGTAAGCAGGAACAGTGCCAACAACTTTTGCTACCTCATGAGAACGCGCAGTCACAATTATCTTGCTTCCTTTGCTACCACATCTCAACAAGCTCATAAGAGAAAGCCATCTATCCCTGTTTTCATCCCATATGTCATCCAACACGAGTAAATACTTTTTATTGTTTATTGATTCAAGAAAACGTGACTGAAGGTCTTCAAGCGAGTAACCCTGATGATCAATACCAGTGAAGGAGCTGAAAACTTTACGCATAAATTCTTTCTGATCATCTATCATAGATACACAAGCCCATTTAGTAAGCTCAAAACGGTGCTTAACCCTCTCGTCATTAAAAACCAATTGAGCCAACGTTGTTTTGCCAATACCCCCAAACCCCACAATTGGGATGACAGAGATACTTTGCTCATCAAGCACGGGATCAAGGACCATACTAATTATTGCATCCTTATCACCTTCCCTGCCAACGACCTCATCTGGCTGAACAAAAGAGGCTGTTTCCCTTTTGCTCATCAGACGAGCCATTTGAAGCCGAGGTTCTCCTCCATGATCACAAACACTCAAATTTAGGCCATCCATAACAGACTTAATGTCATCGAGATCCTGCCTAATAGATTTGAGCTCTCGAGCTAGTTCAATGTTAAACAAAACAGGGCTTGAACTTGAGAACAACAAGCGTACCTTCTCTCCCATGTCCCCTTTCGTACGCTGCTTTCGCTGTTGAGCGATGAAGAGATCATCAAACAAGTCATCAGCTCTGAAGAGTACAGCTCTGAGCCTGCGAAGCCACTCTTTGATAGCAGCACTGTTTTCTCCTTCTTGACGCTTCTCAGCATCAGTAACCCGAGCTTTGATCAGCCTCAGGGATTGCTCAAACTTCTTCAAGTTACCCTTTACACCCCACCATGATGAAACCTCTTGGAAAGCTGATTGCGCCAGATATCCCAAGAACTTCGAAGCTATGTCAACCAAAACTCCCTCAGCCATTTTTGCAAGCACTCTATTATTTTCTTCCATTCAAAGATTATACTGTGTGATAGGATATTTGGAGTCCTTTTAGTATATGTAGATCTACACTTATTGGTTAACAATATTTATGACTCCAGCAGTAAAACAAAGTGTGTAATTCTTCTTTTTTTTTTTTTTTTATAATTAATACTAGCACTTTCCTTCATTTTCCATTTTGGTCTCACGTTTTATCCATTTATATTTATATATCTCTTCTTTAACATTCCCCTATTCCCAACAGATTTTGTCTGGGTAGGTGGGTGGATTATGTGGGCGAAATTCATATTTAATATGGTACTTCTCCTTACTAATCTAAAAATATAAAATAAAAATACTCATATCTTTTTTTATCTCCTTCTCACAAAACTTTCTTAATAAATGTGTAGAATATAATATTACAATAATAAATTAATAATAGAATAGAGGGAGTATTTTGTTGACACCATTTGCCATCTTCTCGAAACTGTAGGTTGTTTTGAATTTTTTCCAAAGATATGTGGTGTTGTGGGAGCTTACTTTCTGGATAAGGATGAATACTATCACTACCGACATATCAAAACACATATATGTGATATATAAATTTGTGGTTTTTCTACTTATCATTTTGCTTTTAACAATAGGAAATTGGTCCTACTTTTTGCGGAAGTTTATCACGTGTGGAACTGAAAAGTATAAGCCGGACAGTACTGTAAATTATCCATGTGAATTTGAAGTTTTAAATCAAACACTTGAGGGTAGTATTATTTTAAATGATAATATGAATTATTCATAAATAATTTAATATAACCTTCGACTTTAAGAGAGTACATATATATAAATTTGGTTTGGGGCAAAAAAATTAGAGGTTTGAGCTCATATTATAGGATTTAACTAGTCAATCTTCTAATTTGAGTGTTTGGTAAAGAGATAATTGAAATAATTTTTTAGGCTCAAGAAACTCTTTTTTAAAAAAATTGGGGGAGAAACTTTTTGATATTAGATGTTTGAGAATGAGTGGGGAAACTACTTTATGTCATAATGTTCTTTGCTGTTACTACCTTACCAAGGTGTTACTAAACCTATCATGCGTCTATGGTTTTTTAATCTAACTTTTTTTATTCTTGTAATTTTTTTTGTTAATCTTGCATTAGCCTTGTCTTTTAATATCTGATTTCCTTTCTTATTTGTCTTATTCCAATATATATTCACCAAATATAATTATTTTATAAACAAGAAAAGGTACAATAATATATTATGCCCATGTCCTTATTAATATATGTGGTTAAAATTATTATTTATTAGTATGTCTTATCCCCAACATATATATTCACCAAATTAATTAATAACTAGTGAGTATCCCGGGTGATGCCACGAGTTATTACTTTCCGTAATTTTTTTTATCTAGTGAGAAATAATTGACGTCATGATCACATGATATATTATTACATAATATTTTGAAAAATAAACTCTTAAAAGTTTGGAGATGAAAGCAATAGTTTGACTTTCTACAAAAAAGTTGCCGAACTAATAGTTGATGTCTACAATGGTCTCTTGTTATTACCATTAAAGTGTTAGGGATTTAACTACTTGTATAAGTCTTTTAATAAGATGTAATTACAAGACAATATTGTATTTTAGTTTGAAATAATAATCAATGGTGTAATGTTGGATTCATGGTTAAACTCTCACTTTTCATTTCATAGGTCATGAGTTCGATACCCTATAACTACACAATGTTACTTTTTTAGTTGAGAGGTTTGACATTAAAATAGAGCATTTGCATTTGCATTTTAGAGGAGGTGCCACGTGGCACATAGACTTTCGTAGGAACGCCTTTTAATATATTAGTATAGATATTTATTTTATAAACAATAAAAAGTACAAGAGTGAAATTAATGCTCATGTCCTTATTGGTCATTTTACACAATTAAATATCAAGTACTTAGCAAAAACCTTTATACAAACAACTACGTACTATGATCAGCTAGTCAAATCAGCTAATACAATCAATTAACAACTATCAACTAATTGCAAAACAAGGCATAATTACTTACAAAGAATATGATACAATCTTATTTTTGAAATATAAGTTAATGTGTAAGAATATAACCGATGTAATTAAATGGTATAGCAGTGTTAATTACAGAGGTTATAAAAATTTAAAGAGTATTTTTTTAATAGAAGAGTACTGAAATGTAGTACATTCTATTATTAGTATTATTAGCTTTTTTTTTTGAGGGGATTAGTATTATTAGCTTAATGAATATTAATATATACTTGTATTTAATTGTTCTAAAAATAGAAATATCGTCTTATTTTTACCTAATTTTTTTTCCAACAAAGACCAACATGGGATTGTAGAGCAATTGCCAATTGGTTAGTGCATCTATATCTCAAAGAGAGGTTATGGGTTCGAGTCTTAAAACACACATTTTTATTGCCTAATACTATTATGTCTCATTCGATTGTGTGGGAGAAGGGGGAAGTACATGTAGCAACATAACATGTTTTTTCCTTGTTCTAAAAATAGAATCTATATATAGGGTTGAGTTCTAGTGAGAACCACTTAAAATGAGCACAAAAAAGGTAAAAATGAGTAAAAGCACAAATGAGCAAATAAAGGTAAAAATGAGCAAAAGCACAAAAAGAGTTGAAAACATTAAATTATCAAAAACGTAAAATAAGCAAAGATGTAAAGGAAAAAAAACGTAAATTAAGCATAAAAAGGTTAAGTGAGAAAAAACGTAAAATAAGCAAAACGTAAAATGAGCAAAAACGTTGCGAAATGAGCATAAAAATGTTAAATGAGCAAAAATATAAAATAAGTAAAACATAAAATGAGCAAAAACGTTGGAAGATGATCAAAATCTTCGAAAAATGAGGAAAAATAAGTGGTTCTCACCATAAGGGTGGTTCTCATATGAATTTAAACATATATATATATATATATATATATATATATATATAAGGAGAAAATAAGTTTAGGAGACCCTTGTCACGAGGAGAGCTCCAACCTTATTTTTTACAAGAATAGAAATATATACATAGAGATTGTGTTCAAATTCGTCGTGTGTGGACCTAATCCGCATTAAAATTGGAGATATAGAGTAGAACAAAGTCCAAAATTTCTAGCAACAGAAAAACTTATCCATTGGGCCACATAAATTAAGAAAAAAAAAAATTACTACCACAAGTAAATACCATTTTTAAAGTGTTTTGAGTATTTGTAAGGATGTGTACTTTGCTATTTTATTTCATTAACGAGCTATATTTTAATATTGTTTCATTAAGGACTTCAAACTTAACATCGTTAATTATTTTTTTTTTTAACAGCAAAGAAAATAAAAAATTAAAATGAAAATTCATATACATATATATACAAACATACAAACAAAGGGTTTGAATAAGATTTGTTATAAAAGAATAAGATTTCTTATAAAAGAATAAATTTTTTCTCCACTTTTTACTCTCCTTGCAACCTTAATCTTAATTTTTATATTAGACAAGTTTTCTTATAATACTTATAAGTCACTCTATTTCTCCTTCTTTACTTTTTAATTGTTACTTAATACTCTATAATTTTTAAGGGCAACTGTTACTTAATCTGACAAAACATTAATATATATATAGCAATATCCTCCTTATTAAACAAATGCCAAAAAAGAAGCTCAAAACAAACACTTTATCACAAAAATCGACTACACGATCAAAACTTAATCATTAAATGAAAAATATAATCAAAAGTTACACACCACCTGAATCAAACTACACCACTTGTGGACTTGTGGTCCAAAGTCAAAAGTTAAATACACAATTGTGAAATTAGGGTGATAACATACCTGTAAGTAGTGATGATATACTCGTTTTATCAATTTCATTTTCTTTGAGATATTGAAAAAAAAAAGAATATCAAACGATAGAAGAGTTGTATAGAATAAAATTAGGGGAATTTTCTATATTTGAAAATCATTAACATACTATTATTCTATTCAAAGGCAATACAATTTTATACTTCGGTCATTTATTTACACTCTATCAATAGATTTACCCAAGAAGTTAAGTATCAAGTTCCTAATAATGTAAGAAAATAGTATAGGTTTTTAATGGAGCAAAAACTAAAAATTAGAGGTTCTTGTAAGACACTCACTACTTAACTTAGAGACTTAAACTAATCGAGTAAAAGCATACCAAGTTGGGTAATTAATGTTATATTTGAACTAGGGTTGGCAATGGGTCGACCTTGGTCGGGTTCGAGCGGACACATTTACTTTAATGGATTGAGATTCTCAACCCAATCCAATCTGTTTACTTAAACTGGCTGGGATTCTCAACCCAACCCAACCTGATAATAAATGGGTCGACCTAAAATTGACTCTCTAACCCATTTATAGTATTTTCTAATTTCCGTTAATGGCAAACTAATTAATAATTACTTACGTGCCTTGAATTCTAAGAATTTCAAAGTACAAAGTGCCTATACTTAAGTCTAGGGACGTCTAATAGGGGGTGCAAAGCGACCAGCAATACATGACCCCACTTTTTAGAGGGCCCAAAAGTCTTAAATGAAATTTCTTTTTTAGTAATATTGCTTAAACCCGAACTTCATTTTGTCAAAAATATTTTGCCAATGATATATTTTGTACAATATATTAGTTATAATTGAATCTATGCATAATATTTTTATATTTAGGGCTCAACTTTATAATTAGCACAGGGGCCTCAAAATTTGTAAGACGGCCGCATAACAAGAAGGCAAATACAACCCTTTTTATTGTTCCTCTAACTTGGAAAATTTCATTTTTTGGATGAAAATTAAACGGGTTGAGTTGGATCGATCTATGTTATTAAATGCGTCGAAAATTTTGATCCAACTCATTCGCGGGTTAAGTTGCTGGATTGGGTCTATCTTTGCTAGCTCTATTTTAATTATTTGACCATTATGGAGACTGGAGAAGTGAGTGTGATTGATTTGTCGGTGTCAGTATGTTATCAGACATGTATACAACACATGAAAGGAATAGCCCACTAGGCTTGGCGTTTTCCAAATAAGATAAATGCACTGTCAAATAAAAGGACTAAAATAAATGTGTGTGACTGTGTGGGTCTGTTGAAGGATTTTGGAAGAGGTCGTTTATTAACAAGGAATTTCCCAGGTGTTTCCTTTTTCTTTTTCTTTTTAAAATAAATGACTTCATCGTATATTCGTATCTCCACTTTTTCCTTATCCTCAGCCAGCAAAACTGAAACTATAAGAAATCCCTTTGTAAAATTGTAGCCGGATCTCTCAATGACCCTGTTTGGTTAGTTGTTAGTGATTACCTATTTGCATTAGCAATTAATGGTTTGAAGATTTTATTAGTTGATTTGATTAAATATCTCTATTATATAAGTGAAGAGGGGAGGAATACGGTGTCTCCTCACAAAAAGTCTAATATACCCTTAATGATTTAAATTATTATATATATTAAATAGTCTTTTCTTCCTCCTACCTACCATATATATTGAACAAGTTAATAATAGAATTGAATTTCAAATTTCAATTAAATATTAAATCATGGAGAATGATTTCCTCTTCTTAAATATGTGTGAAAAACTCATATCAAAAATTAAATTGACAATATAACTTGATTGAAACAACCCGTACAAAAAATAAAAACTTGAATTTCATATTAATAATTATAATGATAATATTTTAAAACCTAAATGTTGAGTATTATTCGGTAATCTCTATTATATAAATCAAACTTCTCCACTTTATTAATATTCAACGACTGAATCTGATACACAATTTCTTCCACTTTATTTGAATAATGATGAACACATAACTAAAAAAACCAAAGAAACTTTGATTTAAGAAAAATATATTAAAAAAATTAAATATCATTAAAAATGTTTGTTCGAATCAAATATTTTGTAGCACTGATGAATAACTAATTGAGAAAAAGAATGTTAATATGACACGCACGCATAGCGTGCAAAAAATACTAGTTTGTATTAGTTGTCGCTTGTTTGTGTGAAAGAATTTGGTAGATAGTTGTTGGCTAAATAAATATTGTTTTAGGTGAAATGACGAAATAATTTGTTGGTGGATTTTTTAAGGCAACTGTTACTTAATCTGACAAAAATAGATATAGCAATATCCCCCTGATTAAACAAAGGCCAAAAAAGACGCTCCAAAAAAAACACTTTATCAGCAAAATCAACAACACAATCAAAACTTAATCATCAATTAAAAAATATAATCAAAAGCTACACACCATCCGAACCAAACTACAACACTTGTGGTCGAAAGTCAAAAGTTAAATACACAAGGGTGAAATTAGGGTGATAAAATACCTTAAAGTAGTTAAGATAAAATACCTTAAAGTAGTGAAGATAATCTCGTTCTATCAATTTCATTTTTTGAGATATTGAGTGTTAGACAGAATATTATGTAAATAATATTTGTCCTTATTTAGCTTTGTAATTATAGTATTGTATACTTGCCATACTTACCTTGTATCTATATATATATATAAAACAAGGTTCATTCTTGCCACATGGCAGTTAACCAATTCATTTTGCCACATGTCATGATTCTTGCTGCTACATGCCACGTGTCTGCATGAAGGAGTGCAAGTGAGCATCATCCTTATTTACAATTACAAGTTTCCATATACGATTAGTATAACTGATTGACAATAATCATAATCAATCAATGCACCAATTGTGGATTCTTTTTATGGGAGTTATTTTTTTTTATATGGAATTTATTATAATTATAATGCCCTTCATTTAGCTTTATAAATATACATGAAATGATATTCGCCATTCGGTCTTCAAAAATCAGTAAAAGGAAAAAAAAAAAAGTGCCCCATTTTTCAATCATCATGCTTTCACCATATCATTGCTTAATGCTTACACCTTTCTTCCTTTACATTGTTTTGTATAGCAGTAATTATGTGATCATATATAAAGGATTATATATATATTGCTTTCACCAATTTATTGCTTACATACACCTTTCTTCTATAAACGCAAATGGCTGAAAATGGTTATGCACCTTTTGTGTGGTTACATCTATATTGGCCACAGAAAGTAAAAGCTAGGTTATTGAGGTTATCTGATGAGAATTACATGGAATCATTCAATCTTCAATATAGTTGATTGAGGGCTTGCAATAATATTAGCAATAATAATAGATTTTATTTTTACAAATGCTATTAAAGAGGTTAATCGAGACTGGCAAGAGGAAGAATGTAATTTATGTCCAATTAAGTATGATCTACATTTTCTCCATAGTAAGTCTTAATTAGTATAATTCCTTTTCTATATCAACTTGCCTTTCTTAAATGAAATTTTGTCAATTATATCAATAAACTATGTCAATGATCTATATGTCTAATTTTTATGTGATTACGTCTTCATATATTTTTATATTTTGTGTGACAAAATTAACAAAAGAGACAATATCATTTCCTTTGTTTCTCTATAATGCATTACTATAAATCACATTGAATTAGTGTGACTTTTTTTTTCACACTTAATCACGAGAAATCTGATGGAGGATGATTAGTAGCAAAAATCATGGAGAATAATCCATAACACGCTAACTTTGAATGATATGATCTATATCTATATCATCTATCTATATATATAAACCTAGAAAAATTAGTCGAGTAGTCATCTATTTATGACATCAACGCCATTTGTCATCTTTAATCAACTCTCCCACTAATTCAATTGTCATGTATCGTGTGATGCTTGAGCACACTAATGTGTCGTTCCTCCATTCAATGTATAATTGTACCATACATTCATTTCCACATATATATGGAATAAGAGGAATCAATTACAATCTCCTCAATTTGGTAAGTTTTTATCCTTTACCTTCAAGCACGCCCAGGTCAACCTCCTTACAATTATTAAACGGATTTTAATCTTTGCATCCAAAAAATACAAAATTTGAATCACCGTTCTACTTTGGAAGACTATTGCGATCTGCAAGTATAAATACTTGCCCATATTCCACTCCTACATTATTATCACAAAATTGATGATATATAATATGGGTAACTTTTATAGTCATAATGGGTAACTTTATGCCCTAAATGGGTCAATTTGACTGAGATACAGGGGTTTTTGGCAATTGACCATGAAAACCACCATAGCAAGCACCAATAACCTGTACCCTGGTGAGGGATCACGAAGAAACGCCGACAAGATTACAAGAACAGGGCAGACGAAGATCAGAGAGAAAGGAAACAACCGAACCAAAATAAATCTTGAATATGTAACTGTACAAGTCGAAAGAATTAAACAACATAATTTGCTTCTACAGACCACTATGTGCTTTGAACAATGCCATGGCCGACAAAAAAAATAGATATAACAGATGAATACATATAGATTGTAAAGTTTGACTTTGTTAATAAAAGTTACTATGTCACAAAATGAAAATATCATTATGATATACTAATGTGAGAAAGAGTGACTATATTAAAAAAAATGGTCACTATGGTAGATAGTAACTGTATAGTGTAACTTAAAATTTTAAAAGGTTACTATAAGAAAAAAGGTCACTATGTTAAATAGTTGGCGTTGGTCCACAATAATATTATTGTGGATCTGGTCCACACATGACTAACTCGGTGGGGAAAGTAGTGTGTGATGAAGACTATATTGTTGGTAGTTTTAGTGAAGTACATGCATCATATAATTTCTTTTACATTCTTATTTTTCTATATTGTATATTTAAAATCTTATTTGGTTGAATATATTTTAATTGTGTATATGTGACATTTTTGTTGAGGTGGCAAAAAGGCATACAACCCACTAACTCAACCTGAATTCGACACGAAATTAGCGGGTTGTTTAATTTTTATATTTCGGTAAAATATTAGTAAATAAGAAGTGGGCTAAAAAGAATCATGAGATTGATTTGTTTGGATTATACATATGTTCAAGCTTGATAAACGGGTTAATAAACGGGTCGGATAAATAATCAATTAACATATAAACAAAGCAATTTTTATGTCTTATATGCACGGGTTCAAATCATATCTACATTAAACCTCCCGTGCATTTTTGCACGGGTTAAAAGCTAGTCATATATATACTGAAGTTAATACAAAGCACACGACAGGAGTATTTCTAAACTCTTATATGGTATCACGCGAAACCAAACCCTAGACCTGTACTGTCTTCTTCTTCTCACCATCTTCATTTATTTTATTTTTTTCAAAGCCAACATCCTCCATGGCAGGCGACTCGGTGGTCGGCGATCCCGTCACTCCTTCCCCTACTTATCATCCTGCTCTCACAGTCACAAACATCAAAACCTTGGTTCCCTTAATTTTGGATATTGAAAAAGTCCAATATACTCCATGGGCCACTCTCTTCCGCAACACCGCTAAAGTCTACAATGTCTTGCGATCCGGACGTCAAGAAACCAAAGGATATTGATGCTGACTTATGGGACCGACTTGATGCAATAGTTCTCCAATGGCTATATGGTACTATTTCTACTGATCTTCTCTATAAGATCCTTGACGAAAAAGCTACGGCCATGACTGCTTGGACTCGTCTTCGTAATATATTTCAAGATAACAAAGGTACGCGTGTTGTACATCTTGAAAATCAGTTTGGTACCATACACTTGGAACAATTTTCTTCCTTGGATGAGTATTGTCAAACTCTTAAGACAATCTTACTCAACTAGCTGCCATGGAGCATCCTATTTCCGAGGAACGCTTAGTTCTTCAATTGGCAGGGAAACTCACTAAAGATTATGCTATGGTTGCCACTCTCATACAACAATCTGTTCCTCTCCCATCTTTTGATAAAGCTTGTTCTATGCTCGAATTAGATCGCGTCAGTCCTGTAAAAAAAAAAAAACTGAATCCACTTCTACCGTTCTTCTTGCGAGTGAGAACACCTCGTCAAACTCATCCAATTTTAATGCCCACCAACAGGGGTATGGTAGTGGTGGCCGTAACAACAGCAACCGTGGCTATAAAAATTATAAAGGGAAAAAGAATGGTGGTCGTGGTGGTAAAACTGGGCAGCATGGCAGTGGGCAAATTCACCATTCAACGAGCCAGCAATACAATGGCAATTTTTATCCACAATGGGCCGGTTATTGGTCTCCTACATGGGGATTTCCACCTTGTCCTTTTCCTTCTAATTCCCAGCATACTCAATGGCGTGGCCCAGCACCACAAACTGGAATTTTGGGATCTCTTCCACGACCCCAACAACAGCCCAATCAAGCGTTGTTCGCTTCTAACAGTGGATATCAACCAACATAACTTCCTGCTTTCTTCAACACTTTGTCTCTTCAAGCTCCGGACCCGAATTGGTATATGGACACGGGTGCCTCGTCCCATCTCATGAATAATAATTCAGGTATCGCTTCTTCTCTTGTTGATTGGCATAATTTAAATACTCATATCATGGTTGGTGATGGCACAAAAATACCAGTCCAAGGTTCGGGCACGACCACTCTTCCTAAACCTTTTCCCCCTCTTACTCTCAAAAATATTCTCTATGCTCCTAAAATAATTAAAAATATTATCTTCGTTCGTCAATTCACTTCCGATAATTTTGTATCTGTTGAATTTGATCCCTTTGGTTTTTCTGTGAAGGACCTACGGACGGGGCTCATATTGACGAGGTGCAATAGTGTTGGGAATCTTTATCCTGTGTCTCCTTCAACTACATCATCTCCTTCCTCTGCTCTTGTTGCTCTCTCCCCAGACATCTGGCATAATCGTTTGGGGCATCCCGAAGATAATGTTCTTCATTTTCTTAGGACTAATAATTACATTTCATGTAATAAAGGGCCTAACCCTTCAGTTTGTTATGGTTGTCAATTAGGCAAACATTGTCGTCTTCCTTTTCTTATTTCTCATAATCAAACTTATGCACTGTTTGATATTATTCACAGTGATTTATATACTTATCCTCTCAATAGTCATACTGGATTTCGATACTACTTATTGTTTCTTGATGATTATTCTCATTATCTATGGGTTTTTCCTTTCAACTCTAAATCGAGTGTGTTTTCTACCTTTGTCACTTTTCATGCTTATGTCAAAACCCAATTTGGCCTTTCCATTAAAGCTTTGCAATGCGACAACGGTAAGGAGTATGATAAT
Organism: Beta lomatogona; assembly: GCA_947646795.1. Lineage (NCBI taxonomy): Eukaryota > Viridiplantae > Streptophyta > Magnoliopsida > Caryophyllales > Amaranthaceae > Beta > Beta lomatogona. The sequence continues at coordinate 234,213 of CANSNZ010000314.1, read as the reverse complement.
GAAAATTTTACTCTCTTCTCTCAACAAAATGGCATGATCTGGCGCCACTCATGTCCTCATACCTCACCTCAAAACGGCAAGGCCGAATGCATGATTCGGACTATCAATAACATTTGTCGCTCCTTGCTCTTCCATGCTTATCTTCCTCCTTCCTTTTGGGTCGAATCTTTGTACATGGCCATCTATCTTCTCAATATTCGTCCTACTAAACTTATTAACTTCCTTACTCCGGTGCATATTCTATACAATAAATCTCCCTCCTACACTCATCACCGCACTTTTGGTTGTCTATGTTACCCCAACTTGAGTGCCACTTCTTCTCATAAAATGAGCCCTCGTTCTACCCCTTGTATCTTTCTTGGGTATCCTACCTCTCATCGTGGCTATCGCTGCTTTGACATTACTAGTAAGAAAGTTATAATTTCCCGGCATGTCATTTTTGACGAAACTAAATTCTCTTATTCTGCTCATTACACTCCTTGTATTGATGATTATACTTTTTTTGACTCTAGCTATGAGTCCCTTTCTCCTCTCCTGATCCACTCTCTGAGTAGCTCACCAAAAACGGCCCAACATCCCCCTTTAGCGCCCACTTCCTCATCTCCATCATCTGTAGCGCCTGAAAATTCGGCCTACACTCCAACGTCTTCAACGCTTCTCCCTGCAGATCATACTCCACTCCTTACAAATTCGGCCCAGGTACCCAGCAGCCCACCAATATCTCCCTCTCCTAATCAGTGTGCTTCCACTACTCCCTTGTCTCCAGGCCCACTAGCCAATCAGTCCACAGATGGCTCCCTTCTCCCACACCCTAACACTGCTTCTCATTTGTCCCCTCCTATGCAAACTCGTGCGAAACACGGGATTGTAAAACCCACTTCCAAATATACTGACTATGTTCTCCTCTCCACTTCTTCGCCTCAAATATCTCCTCTTTCTCGCTCTCATCCTTATGCCCTTAAGGATCCTAACTGGTATCGTGCTATGTGTGACGAGTATAATGCCATGATTGATACTCACACATGGGATTTGGTGCCTCGGCCTCCTAATGCCAATGTTATTCGGTGTATGTGGATTTTCCGACATAAAGAGAAATCTGATGGGACTTTTGAAAGGTATAAGGCACGGTTAGTTGCTAATGGTAAGGGACAAGATATTGGTGAGTTGTGAGACCGACCACGATCCGTACAGTTTTGAGTTTGGCCGTTTCTCGAAAATGGTCTACTCATCAACTTGACGTCAAAAATGCATTTTTACATGGTCATTTGTCGGAAACTGTTTATATGCATCAACCGGCTTGTCGACCCCACTAAACCCAAACATGTTTGCCTTCTTCGCCGGTCTATTTATGGTCTTAAGCAAGCTCCGCGAGCTTGGTATCAAAGATTTGCGGGTTATATTCTATCTCTTAGGTTCGTGAATAGCAAAAGTGATCCTTCTTTATTCATTTTCCGCAGATTGTATGTTGATGATATTATTCTTGCTTGTTCATCTGATTCTCTCAGGGAACGTGTCATCTCTCTTCTCAGTAGTGAATTTGCCATGAAGTATATAGGCCCTCTGTCATATTTTCTTGGTATTTCAGTTACTAGAACCAATGACAATATGTTTCTGTGTCAACGAAAATATGCTCAGGAAATTCTTGCTCGGGCAAATATGTCTTCTTGTAAGTCAGCCACGACCCCTGTGGACACCAAGTCCAAACTTAGTGCCAGTGGTGGTAAGCAAATTGATGACCCTTCTCTTTATCATCAACTTGTTGGTGCTCTTCAGTATCTTACCTTCATAAGGCCTGACATCTCCTAGGCGGTTCAACAAGTGTGTTTATTTATGCACGACCCTCGAGAACCTCATTTTCATGCTCTGAAACGTGTCATGCGATACATTAAAGGTACACTTGATTATGGGACGCATTTCTCTTCTACTCCTGCTTCTGGTCTTGTCTCTTATACTGATGCTGATTGGGGTGGATGCCCGGATACTCATCGTTCCACGTCAGGGTTCTGTATTTTTCTTGGTGATAATTTGATCTCTTGGTCGTCAAAACGACAGGCTACACTCTCTCGCTCCAGTGCTGATGTCGAGTATCGCGGGGTGGCCAATGTGGTTGCCGAAACTTCTTGGATTCGGAACCTTCTTCTTGAATTGCATTGTCCCTTGCGGAAAGCCACTGTTGTTTATTGTGACAATATTAGTGCAGTGTACATGTCCCATAATCCGGTGCAGCATCAACGCACCAAACATGTGGAAATGGACATCCATTTTGTTTGGGAAAAAGTGGCTCTTGGTCATATTCGCGTTCTTCATGTGCCTTCTTCGTTTCAATATGCTGATATCTTCACTAAAGGCCTACCACTTCCGTTATTCACGGATTTTCGCTCCAGTCTAACCGTCCGTCCTTCTCCCGTTCCGACTGAGGGGGTGTGTTAGACAGAATATTATGTAAATAATATTTGTCCTTATTTAATTAGTCTTGTAATTATAGTATTGTATACTTGCCATACTTACCTTGTATCATATATATACTGAAGTTAATACAAAGCACTCGACAGGAGTATTTCTAAACTCTTATATTAAGAAAAAGAATATCAAACAATAGAAGAGTTAAATAGAATAAAATTAAGGAAATTTTCTATATTTGAAAATCGTTAAAATAATATTATTATATTCAAAGGCAATACAATTTTATACTTCGGTCATTTATTTACACTCTGTAAATAGATTTAACCAAGAAGTTAAGTACAGTACTAAGTTCCTAATATGTAAGTAAATAATATAGGTTTTTAATGGAACAAAAACTAAAAATTAGAGGTTTTTGTAAGACACTCACTACTTTTTTTTTATAATTTAGTTCATTTCATTAAAACTCATAAAAAAGTTAAAATCATACATCGAAATGCCAAGATTACAACACCTTGAACAGAAAGACAAATGCAAAAAACGCCAAAACCAAAACGCTCCAGACACAACAAGAAGCCCTCGACGAAATTACCACTAGAACAGGCTAGAAACAACACCAATTACCACATCAAAGAACTGAGAAACACCCAAGCTTACTGATTGAAAAAACAACAATCTAAGGCAACATCAAGCAAAACGACAAAAGAACTCATGAACTCCTAAAGACAATTTTGAAGCAATGACACCATTAATTAACCATTGGGATAACCCTCACTACACCGTCTCTCTATTACCTTAACCCCATTTTTCTTCTCCATTTTCTGGCGGAACCCAAGATTATGGGGTAATTGAGATTAATTATTCTTTTCTATATTACGATTGAACCCAAGATGATTCAATTGACATTGATTTTTCTTTGTTGGCCTTCGAAAAGTAGAACTTGGCACAACATTGCTCATAATTGAATTAGGTGACAAAACTAAAGTCTCACTAACGACCCCAACTGTATCTAATATTGTGCCATTTCCTTTAGCACAAGTGGAACCCTCATCTCCATCAACACAAAATGAACTTCCCTTGATACACATCTCATTTGCAAATGAAAAGGCACTTGCATTGCCACTCAAACCAACACTTCTCGATAACCTCTCAGGGTTTGCTGACATCTTCTCCTTGATAATACCAACGTTTTTGAAAGGGCCACTGTTCAACATACTAGGTTCCTTAACATGATGAACCTTGCTCTCTAAATTTGGATGACTAGAGCCGGTCTACAAATTTTCAAAGTTGAGCAAAGCATCCACTTCTAAAAGGATAGAACAAGATCCATTTTGCATCATATCAAAGGGATTCCTTAGTTCGGGCCGAAGAAACAATGTCACTCGAGCATTCTGACTGCAATATTTTTATGTCCGTAAGGATCCCACCAGAGCGCCTTCTACTTGAGCTCACTATCATGAGAGATAGGCGAATTGCCTTACCGAAGAATAGGAAAAGAATCCAAACAGGCATTACGGTAGTCACCATCAAAAGCAAAACCTTCGATTCCTCTTGAGCAACATGTAAAAAAGCATGGACAAAATTCGTCCAAGGATTAGCATTGCTTAACACAGGGACAAAAAATGAATACCATAAACCCTTAATATTCACACTTAACTTCAAAAACCACCCCCATCAATTACAACCAGATTGAATTTTCTACCAAAGGCAACCAAATCGTCTAGAGTGCTCAAATCAACTTTGAACAATCTTTAAGGACACAGGAAATTCATTTAATCAACTTAACTGGAAAATTAATCCACCGTTTGCGATTGTTATAAAACTCAACAATTTTTAAGAAACCATTACTCAACTCCAATTGAAAAGCTTTACCTTTGATTTGAATTCTCATATTCAAACTTCAATAGACCAACTCCCTTGGAATCCCCAGAAATCTACAGAAGCAAACCAAATAGACGTGCTTACCGCTTCCATGTACTCTTTCATATTGAAAATCTAGCATTGCAAGATACTCACTACTTAACTTAGAGACTTGAACTAATTGCGTAAAAGCATACCAAGTTGTGTAATTAATGGTGTATTTGAATTAGGGTTGGCAATGGGTCGGTCAGGGTCGAGTTCGAGCATACCCGTTTACTTAAATGGATTGAAATCCTCAACCCAATCCAATTTATTTACTTGAAGAGGTTGTGATTCTAAACCCAATCCAACCTAATAATAAATGGGTCGACCTAAAATCGACTCCCTAACCCATTTATAGAATTTTCTAATTTCTATTAACGGCGACGTCATATAAAGTATGAAAAATACTAATAATGTGAATTTTTTTTGGCTTACTGGGGTATGAAAAATACTAATAATGTGAATTTTTGGAGCACAAAGAGTTTATACGTAACAAGAAGACAAGGCAAATACAACCCTTTTTATTGTTCATCTAACTTGGAACATTTTTCGAATGAAAATTAAACGGGTCAGTGAGTCAACTCAACTCGAACCCAGCCCATCTACATAAATGGGTTAGATGGGTTGAATTCAGGATGAAAATGTTAACCTATTGCAATCAAATTAATCAGGGGCTGGACAAATGTAATTAGGACCCTATACATTTTCTTAAAATTGGGTCCTTTATTTGATATTGAATCAATGAACCTACTTTCTTTTTTCCATTTTTCATGCCCGTAAGGATAGTTTCTACATATCAAATAATTATAAACTAATAGATATTTAGTTTGTAAATAATTAAGGAGTGTGAAGACAAAACATCTCATTAAATGTTGAATATTGGGAAATGGGGAATACTTTCTAAAAGTTCAAACAACAAAACTTTAATGGATTTTGTGGTAACCAAGAATTGAACCTATGTTCTCCTTATTTCTTCTCTTCAATTTAACCACTAATCCAAATATTTTTCCTTTGTCATTAAAAATAATTATATTTTGGGGCCCCTAATTTTTGAGGGCCTATTCCGTTGCACTAATTGCATGGGCCAAGAACATCCTCTGAGTTTATTTAAACGGGTTGAGTTGGATGCGTTGAAAATTTTGACAACCTTATTATTAATGGGTTAGGTTAGGTGGGAGTTAGGTTGGTGGATTGGCTCTATATTTACCAGCTCTATTTTAATTATAGGAACGTTGCGATGTCAGCCTGTTATCAGACACGTACAACACATGAAAGGAATAGCCCACTAGGGTTGGCGTTTTCAAACTAAAATGAATGCACTGTCAACTAGCGTCAAGGACTAAAATAAATGTGTGGGTCTGTTGAAGGATTTTGGAAGAGTCCGTTTATCAGCAAGGAATTTGCCTCTGTAAAAAAAAAACAAGGAATTTCTCAGATGTTTCCTTTTTCTTTTTGTTTTTTAAATAAAGGACTTTATCGTATCTCCACTCCTTCCTTATCTCAACTAGCAAAACTGAAACTCAAAGAAATCCTATTGTAAAATTGTACCCGGATTTCCCTCAATGATGGTTAGTGGTTAACTATTTGCATTAGTTGATTTGATTAAGTATTTGTATTAGTTATTTGTGTAAAAGAGTTTGGTAGGTAATTGTTAGTTGATTGGTACTTTATTAAGTGAAATGACCAATAAGATTATTAGTGGGTTTTTTGTAGTAAAAGGTACTAAATGTGATCAACTTTAGGATATATTAATCATTACACGACCAAATTTACAAGTCTCTCTTCCAAAAAGGTTCTACTAGTAGTGTTTTCAAAATTAGTTTTTTGAGCTCAAACATCTCTTTCAATCCTCTCTCAGCCAAATACTCCCTTTAGAGGCTTGTACTAGTCAAACCTCTCTATTCATCTCAAACCCTTCTTTTTACCCCAGAACTCTCTCAACCCTAAGTTATATATACTCTCGTCTTTTTTTTTAATTGCTACGTTTTCCTTAAATAGTTATTTCTTTTTAATTGCTACATTTTCCTTATTTAGGGTACTTGGCCCACCATAAAATAACACTATTATATTTGTTTTTGCTTTTTTTCCACCCAAAAGTATCACTTTTTCACTTTTCCCTATTATTTTTCATTAAATAAGCCAAAAAGTACCATTCAAAAAGCTTGAAAGTGACATTACCTGAATTGTTGTGCATACAATAATGTAGCAATTAAAAAAAAGGAAGGAATATACCTTTATAAAAAAAGCACAAACTCAACAATGAAAATATGATTAATTCAACAATTGGCAGCACCATCTCTAGCTTTCTTCCCATCGTAAATGGCTAAACTCAACATTACAACCTTTCATTTTTGTTGTGCTTTGTTCGGACTTTCGCACATATCATCTGCATATACGACTAGTACTTTCAATGTAAGTGAAGCCAACCTTTGACATTATTTCAATATCAATATACTTATATACTTCCTCCGTTTTTTAAATGTCATCAATTTCCGTTGTTTAGAATTTCATATTAATTATTCCAACGTTTCCTTATGTGATCGATACTCTCTGTATCTTTTTAGTTTGCTCACTTGGAATCTTTACACTATTCACATTTGGGGATATTCTTCTAAATTCTTTTCAATATATAAGATAAAATATAGTTAAGTGAGGTTTTGTTAGATCCGTTTCAATGAGTACTTTATCAATATTCAATCGTTATAATTTTAACTAGTATGTAATTATTTTTTGTAGTCAAGAAAGTGAATCGGCAAATGCACATAGTCAAATACATGTAAACTAAAAAAGTACAGAAGAAGTAATATTTTCTCTCTATCTTCCTCCTATCACATGGATCCATTCCACTTTCACGCCACTTCCATTCTCTCTCTAAAATTTTACACTACTTCTCTTTCTCTCTCCTCTGTAATATGTCGTTCATGGAGATTTCTTCAAAATTTTAGTTCGATTTTTGCATATTCCACACTATTATTCGATCTTTTCTTGCAGATTTTAGTTCGATTTTCTTGCAGATTTAAGTTCGTTTTTGTTGTTCGATTTTAATTGAGTTTTCTTCAAAGTTTGTAGTTCGATTTGGTTGTTTGATTGTAATGGAGTTTTCTTCAAAGTATTTCGATTTTGGTATTGATTGAAATATATTAGAATTGATTATCGTTTGGTATGAAATTCTTGTGGTATTCATTGAAATATTGTTATTCCACATTATTATCGTTTCGATTATAGTCACATTATCACCATACATGATCAATGTATGCAAAATGTATATCATGTGCTAAATTAATGTATATCATGTTCTAAAATAATATATATCATATTCTATAATAATAAGCATCATGTTCTAAAACGATGTACATCATGTTCTGACCTACATTTATTCTCACATAAGGACCCATTCTCACCTGTGTATATATATATATAAAATCAGAGGAAATATTATAATTCTACATTACATTGTCTCACAATCATATTAGAGAAATTTATATACATTCAAAGTAAGAATAGATGTTCAACAATAATTATTGTCCAAAAACAATTAGTGATGAAGCATGCTATTAGTATTCTCTATCAATTAGTAAATTATTATGGTTAAAATGGGGTATGTAAATAGTTGAAAAGACAAGCATCTCATTTTGAAATGAATGGAGTACATAATATTGTTTCAAGCTTTAATAGTCCCTCTGCCGTAGAACAATTTATATACTTTCGTTCTTATTTATCCCAAATTAATATAAACGTTTCTATATTGACATAATCTCGCTGTTACTAAATTAGTTAATCAATAAAAAAATTAAAAAAAGTTGAATAAACTCAGTGCACAATTCACCCAATATAATCGGTTTTTTATTTATTTCATGTAGTCGTTTTTTTATATAGTCAGGTTTTTTTTGGATAGACTCAATTTTGAATGATATAATCACATTTGCATAGTCAATTTTAATACTGCCTCTTCCCCAAAAAGATTTGAACGCTTTTTAAGACATGTAGTTTATGGTAATAAGTTGTAATATGGTTATCAAATGTAATTTTATCAAATACTAGATGTAATAGGAGTTGGCGAGGTACTTTTTACTGAACGAGAGAGAAAGCTTAGTAGTTTTTTTTTATTGATAAAAACAAAGTGTGGACCAAAGGATGTATGAAAACTAATATAATAATAGTAGGGCTATACTAGAACTGGAAGTGTTTAACATAATTTGGGACAAACATAAAAAAAAGTATTCAGACTATTTTGGGACAGAATATTCCGTTTTTTATATAATTAGTTTTTGTATGATATACAGTTAGTTTTATCTGTTATTGTCAGTTTTTGTGTGATATAATTATTGTGAACTCGATCCATTCAAGACTTGCTATAAAAAAATACCCAACTTTTCCTGTCCTTTACAAATAAAAATAACCCACTAACTCCTATCACATCCACTTTTGATAAAATAACATTTAACGATCATAATATAGCTTATTCCTCCTTTACATGTCCCAACAAGTGTTAAATATTGTCGGAACAAAGGGAATAAAAATCTTTATGCACATCAAGATTTACCAATGGAGACATTCAAAAATCAACTAACAAGTGAATGTTTGATATTACGCGTTTGATATGACCAAGCTTTGCTTGACCTAGTGGTGAAGATTTAGCCTCATGACTTACCGACTATAGGATCAAACCCCACAAAAGACTCTTCGGAAGGGAGATTTAGCCTCATGACTTACCGGTTATAGGGTCAAACCCCACTAAAGACTCTTCGGAAGGGAGGTTCCTTTTATCATTCCCTCCTCACTTCCAAAAAGTCTAACCTGTAAAACTGACTATATGTAAACTAGTGAGAGGTACCACATAATCCTTCATCTTACCTACCAAAAAAAAGTAAATGTCCGATATGGCAGTCCATCTTTCCTTTTCTTTTATGAATTATTGAAGTAGTTGTTTACTTACACAAAATTTCTTGTTTGTAGTTGATGCGGCTTTGCCTGATTCACGTGGGCATTGCTAATTTGCTCTTCACAAAGTTTAAGCCAAGGTACCAAGGACAGGGTTTAAGTGGTCTTCAATAAACATGGGCTATGACAAAAAAACATCAAAGTGGATTATGTACATATATAGTGCAAAAATTAAAAGTAAACAACCATATAAAAATGGAGGAAGTATCATCATTGTGTAAATTGTTGCAGGACCTTGGAAAGTTTTATGCAAGTTGTAAAATGGCAATGTACTTAATTTGGTTTCAAAATTCCACATTCTTGGACTGAGCCACTGAGGTACATTAGTACATATATGCACAGAAAATATGAAATGAGTTACTCCTAAGTTTCGTAGGAAAACTATGAAATGTTCATTTTTCATGAATTTCTTTGTAGGTTTTTGCCAACTAAGACAGATAAGAGTTTAAAGGAAATCAATAGTGAAATGTGATTTTGATGAATAACATCATCACTAAAAACGAAAGCCAAACGAAGAAGGGAGAAACTTCCAAATAAGTCTTGTTAAACAATTTTGTTGGAATCTAGTTTTAAACTTGTCCAAGAACAGGGGAGCAAGTAGTATTGAAGTGATAGTTTAAAAGTGCAACATGTTTTACCTTGCAGGAAGAGATACAAACTTATTTCTTTCTTGTGTGGTTGATGGTTCAATTCGGCAAGCCTTTGTATTGGCAAGCTTGTGCTAGAGAAGAGATTTGCGCATTTTTGGCCTGAACAAGCCATATTCAAGAAAGTTTTAAGTACTAATCCGGATTGTGGCTTGTTCTATATACTATATGTTTAACCAAGACCTAAAATCCAATTCAAATCCAAAATATCTTAATATACATTACTCGAACTAAAATTGACTTGACTTTAAGCAATTGGACCACAATATAAACAAAAATAAAATTTGATTGATTACAAGCTAATTTACAATTACAAAATAAACATTTATGTTCAATGAACTTCCATCAAGTTGATACATTATTTCACTTTCTAGTTACCTTATCCTAACCGACTTAGAGCTAAATCAAATAACACACTTCGAAAATGATTTTAATAAAATCAATCCGAAAAAGAACCCAATTTGAACAACCTACTCATCACCTCTAGTCTAAATAGGTGTTATACCTAATTGAAGTCCAATTTGAACACCCTGTTCTTCACCTCTAGTCTAAAAAAAAAAAATTTGGTTATACGTAATTAAACTCGATGTCATCTAATTTTTTCTAGTTGTTTTTCTAAATCAAGTCAAAGGGCCTAAAAAAGTTTGAAATCAAGTCGAAGGGCTATGGAACAAATTTGTTAGTATGAACGATAGAGATCTTTGTCAAGTCCTATGTGCTCCTTCTACAGCCCTTTAAGTCTCTAGACTCTAACTATGGAATGATGATCTTGCGGAAAATATAAACCATCAAATACTTGTATTCATGCAAACTTGTGTTCGTGTTCAGCTGCTCATCATTTTCAGCTTGTTTGCTATATTACACTACTGTGTCATACTATTGCATGAAATGTCCGATGATTCCTTGCATCAAATAGTCATCTTTATCCTTTTTCTTTTCTTTTGAGGAAATGTTCATCTTAATATAGTTGTCCATGTCCTGTTGTTTCATATTCAAATAGCAAAGTATTTCTTGAAGATACCAAACAGAATAATATGTTGCCAGGATTACTTGTATGATAAACTCATGACATGTATTCAAGTTTCAGTCACTACTGACCAACATTGTTAGACAATGAATACAGTGAGCAGATATGCCTCGTTGACAGATTCCACGATCAATCCTTAACTGTTGTCTTCAGTATCTTGACATCATGAATAGGTCTACATGGGCACAATATATATGATAAGCCATCACAACATAGCAAGAACAGTCTTAAGGAAAATTAAGTAGGGTTAAACTGGTTTCGTGTTTTAACCATAATTGAAAGAGGCTCAGATTATGCCTTAAGAGTGTTCCAGTGCAACTATCCTAAATAGATGGCCCGCATCAATCAGGATTATGTAAATATGTAAATACGTAAATATGCAGTATCTTATATCTCATGTTTCCCATCCCTCCATATTTCTAGAATAACAAAGCTATTGAACCTATAAATTATACATGCAAACCCCCTCAATAGATCAGGCAATCTTCACTTATTCAATCTCTTTAGCCATGAAAATCAACTAATTCCAACATTAAAGTCATGCTTTACCTATCAGTATTGTCTGTCTGGACACTACCAAGCCTTTTAATGATCTCCATTCCCTTACAAACCCTTCCAAATATTGTGTGCTTTCCTGCAAAAACCATTTCAAAATATCCATCAAACAGTATCAGAAAGTTCTAATACAGATTCAACATAAGGCAAAGCATTGAATTCTTCAACAGAGTATTCCAATGAGAAAACAACGACGATCAGACATAAACATTACAGAGGGAACAGACATGAGAAATTTATAGCAAAAGAACCATGCAATTTGCTCTCTGCAAACTATAGTTAATTACAACAGAGTAAAGATAAAACCTATTCCAGAAAAATCAACCACACAAGAATTTAATTTACTATTATGTCCAATTGGTCCAAAAACCATATATCTGGGTGGCTAGATCTACAGTTTACAGCTGGAACCACAGTTGAAATGTGCCCGAAAAGAAAATGTTTTCAAGTATGATGTACCAATAAATTACACAATAAAGCATAACAAAGATCAATCCCAAAGTATGAGATTGAAATATGATCACCTCAACTGTCAATAAAGATACAGGGAAAGATTTGGCCACAGACCTCAAACAAATTAAACTAATTCTAATGAAGAGGAGATAGGATGTTATCATTACCATCAAGAGAGGGAGTGGGCGCCAGAGATATAAAGAACTGGCTTCCATTTGTATTAGGACCTGCATTTGCCATGGATAAAATGCCAGCACCAGTATGCTTCAGCTTTGAATCTATCTCATCTTCAAAGTGTTTACTGCAATACATCATAAAGGAATAACTGTAATTGGATGGTATCTGCTAAACTAAAAAGCTAATAAAAGTACTATTCCCTCTGTCCCATGAAAATCTTCCCATTTGGAAAGAGCATGAGCTGCGATGAGCATTAAGAAAAGTGACAACCAAATAACCAATCTAATTGAACCTGCAGAAATTATTTTCCAAGCATTTATAAATTACCCTAAGACAAATTCATCTGGTATTTAATCTGATGTGCACAATAGAATATACTTGCTCCCCCCCTCCCAAAAAAAGTTCTAATTTTGTAAGTGATTACGTTTAACTAATAGTAAACAAGTCACATTTTTTCTTGATTCTAGTCTAGGCCTCCAGGAATTATGAGTGAAGCTCCATTAGCACCATATGTACATATTGCCTCCAAGTTCCTATAAGGTGAAGCAGGTGGCATCCAAGGTCAATAAGGTGACAACTGGATTCTTATTTATCCAGCAGAAATGACTTCTTCCCAACTGATGCGTTGGTAAGCTACCCTAAGAGAAGATCATTTGGTTTTCATTCTGCTATGTAACTATAAGACGGGCCACTGCAGTAAAATTCTTCGGTTTGTAATGATTTTACTTTTGACCAAAAGTAAACCAACTTCCACTAACATGTCTTACAAGTTACAACTAAGAATTTGTAAAGTTGACTTGTCATCTATAACACAAACCACTTTCAAGAAATGGAGTTCTTAAGAAATCGTAATACATGAGTGAATCATCACTAGAAGACATATGTACAAAGAAAGAACGACGTTATCGAACTATAAAGTATAAATTCTACCTAGAGTACCTAGACATGGATATGGGCACTTATTTTTGAACCAAAGTTACACAGTGGGATTTCATGCTTCACAACTGTACTGAGTACTGACTAGATAGCCTAAATCAAAGTTCCATCTAGGTAACAAGTTCCTGTATGCAAGTTCGCCGTGGAAATCAAGGATAGATAGCTGGCAACACGACTGTTTCTACCACCAATTGTAACTTTGTTGTTCTTTCATCTACCCTAGCCCATTCTTGCCTCTCTAGTTTCTACTCACCAGGAAATCTTAAAGGTGTTACCGCAACAGCAAGTCATCATGCCTCAGTATTACCTGCCAAATAACAATCTCAAAAGCAATAATAACCCCCACATTATCACAAGCTCCCGCACCACTCCTTATCCTAGCGTTTCGCAAATGAGCAGGACTATTAACCATCCCACACAGTGTTGCTACAATCAAAATATATATGTTACCACATTCGAATGAACTGCATACCCTAGACAACAGATACAGCCTAAACTCCACTAAGCCATTGGTCCCAACGGAAACCCGCATATCACTCTCCTTTTTTCCACAAACTAACACTTCCAACCTTATATCAAGTCCAATCTTCACTATTGCACTTTGATAATGAAATCAAACCCATTTTCGACTTTTCGAGCAATTAAATACCCATCTAATTAATTACACACCAAAAAAAAAAAAAAAAAAAAAAAACAAATTTCAAAGAATAAATATTAATTGAGAAAAAGGGTATTACCCATATATGGATTCACCACCTCTTCCAGTTCCAGTAGGATCTCCTCCTTGCACTATAAAATCCTGCTCCAATTAACATTAATTACAATTCAACCCACCAAATACATAATAATGCTCAAATTTAAAGCAGCAAAGAATATAAAAAAGAAAGAAAAGGGTAATTTTACTTTAATAATGCGATGAAATTTGACGTTGTCATAATATCCTCGACGAGAAAGCTCCAGAAAATTCCGGCATGTTCTTGGTGCATGTTTATAGTACAGCTAAAACAAATTCAAGTTTTCGACTTTATTAAAAAATATTAGGAAAAAATAACAAAGACCCAATAAAATTAAGATGGAAATACAGTAAGATGAGTAATAAGAGAGTAAACCTCAACGGTGAAAGGGCCCATGGAAGTCTCTAATGTCACCTCCGGCGCTCCACCATCGGCGCTTGCCCACATCTTTTGTTTGTTTCTTTGTGTGTGTAATGTACAGTGAGAAAGGAGTAGAGTTGAAGGAAGTAGAGAGTGGGAAAGAGAAAAGATTGGAGAATTTCTTTTGATGTCTTTGTTTAGGTTGGTATTGGATTTGAATTGATGTGGTATTTTTGGGTTTGGGTTGAGTCCTAGGGCGCAACCCAATCTTATTGCCCTCGCTATGTCTTCGATCTGGACCAAAAAGACCGTCAATATGTAGTATTTCATCCGTTTCGTTTTAAATGCAACAAATGGGTATTTTTTGTGAGATATAAAATATTCATTTGTTACATTTAAAACGAAACGGAGTAAGTATATGTTTTATTAATTGGGAATATAATACCTCTGTTTATTTTTAGACTGTTTCCTTCTGCTTAATCGTTACACTTTCACTTAATCCTTAGAGTAGAACCAGTGGTTGGTCCTTTGAGAGTTTATGAGGAGAGAGAGAGCTAAAAAAATAATAAAGAATGAAGAGAGAGAAAAAAAGGGAGGAGAGAAATGGATGGACGGTTTAATGGGATGGACCGTTTAACAAAAAAAAATATCTGACATGTGTCACTTGGTTGTGACAAGTGTCAAAATATTATAGGTTCATGGGAATTGTGTATTTGATCTAATGGTTGGTAATTGATTGTGGTGAATGGTTGAGATTGTTCAGAAATTGTTTATGCTTTTTTTTACCCTTTCTAAAATAATGGTAATATTTAGTAATTAAAATTTTTTTAAAAATTTTTTTTTTTTACCAACAGCTCTAATTTTCTCTTCTCTATAAATAGAGCCCAATATTGAGGTATTTCCATACATTTTTCATACACCTCTTTTTCATTAAACACTTATTTAAGATATGAATCCAAAAAATGGGAGGAAAAAAAACCAACAAAAATCCAAAAACACTCCACAACCCCAAAATAATCCAAATTTACAATCTTTTTATAATTCTCAAATCGATCTGAATAATTATGTTGAACCCAGTTCACAAAACTTTCCACAATATCCAAATTATGGAATGCAAAGTATGAGTTCTGCCACTCAGTATTCCCAACTATATCAGTCACAAAATATAAGTTTCTCTAATCCTAGTTCTTTCTCCCAATTTCCTGCTTATTCACAACAGAACTATGTTATCCCAAATCATAATTCTGTAGATGAAACAATTTTTCCTACATCCCAACATTTTCAAACATCAGAAGGTGGAGGTTCACTTCCGAACTTCAATACTTCATATCATACTCGTGCTCCATCTGTTGAAGGTGACGACGTTGATGAAGAAGAAGGAAACGAAGAAAATGATGCTGAAGGTAGAGATTCGCAAGTCGAAAAGGGACTAAGAAAATATTGGTCTGTAGCTGAAGAGGAAGTCCTAGTGAAGTCTTGGCTTCAGGCGAGTACTGACAAGTTTCAAAATACTAAACAAAATGGAGAGACCTTTTGGGGAAGAATTACAAATATGTATAAGCGGGTTAGAGTATACGAAACAAAATGTGGGCGAGAGGGGAGTCGAAGGGATGAGAGAAACTGATCTATTAAAAGAAAGGGAATTAGATCCTCTAAGAAGTCGTTGGAAACGAATAAATGCTAGTGTATCGAAATTTGTTGGTGCATTTGCTCAAGCAGAGTCAAGGAGGAAAAGTGGTGAATGCGATGATGATGTAATGAAGACAACGTATGCTATTTACAAGAGTGACAACAAGCCTCACCATAGGGATTTTAATGACCGACATTGTTGGGAAATTCTTAAGGCTTGTGATGTATGGAAGCCTTATGGGGATATTGTTAAGAAGTGTAAGAAGAAGGCAACAACTCAAGAAAGTGGTTCAAAGAGGTGGCGGATTAATGAAACTGGAAACTACTCGACTTCAATCGACCCAAATACACCAACCGGTGGTGATATAGGGTGTTCTCATCCAAACTCCAAGCGATGGGTCTACTAAAAATAAGGGGAAGGGAAAAGTTGTGAACATGCCATCAGAAGCATTCCAACAATGGGTGGATAATATTGAGAAAATAAATTTGTCAAAAAATTTAGAAACAGAAATGGAACTAACTAGGTTGAAGTATGAAAGAGAATCGCAAATTGAGAGGTTGAAGTATGAAAGGGAAACTGAAAATGAGAGGGTGTTGTTGGAAAATAGGAAAGTTTCTATGAAACAAAAAAAGATTAATTTGGAATTATTCAAAGTGCTTGCATCAAAGGACTACTTAACTGAAGAAGAGGAAAATTTAAAGAGTCATTTAGTAAAGGTTTTATTTCCATGAGATGTGATCTCATTTATTAATGTAATTTTTAATTCGTAGGTGTTTGTGTTATTCAGTTGTATTTGCAATCTATGGGGTTGTTTAATTATGAATTTAGTAGTGGTGTTTTTAATTGTTGTTCTATTATATGTAAACTCTGTTAACGTATTAGTAGAAGATAATTTCAAATAATTTGGTGAAATAGTAAAAGATAATTTAATTGTCGTTCAGTGAAATAGTGCAATATTGTTGTGATAAATAATGTGGTGAAATGACCATTTACTTACTTTCTTCAGTGTATTATTACTGTGATAAATACTGTGGTGAAATGACCATTCATTTGCTTTATGCAGTACATTATTGCTCTGACAAATATTGTGGTGAAATTATCTTTTACTTGCTTTCTTCAGTGCATTATTGCTCTGAAATGAAGTGACTATTCAAATGCTATTTTCAAAGCATCATTGCATTATTGTTCTGAAATGAAGTGACAATTCAAATGTTATTTTCAAAGAATTATTGAATTATTACTCTGAAATGAAGTGGCAATTCAATTGCTATATTCAGTGTATTATTGCTCCTCACCTTTTCTATATATTTACTTCACAATACTTTGTACTTCAATATACTCAGCTTTCCACACAATATCTCTTCTTGTAGCACCAAATAAATTCTCTATAATGTCATCTGAATCAAGTTATAATAGTTTCATTTCATCTTCAAATTCTTCTAGTTCCGATGATGTCAATTTTATTCCACCAGATCATATAGAAGAAGAACAAAACAATGACTACATGCGGCGTTTTGAAAGACGTAGACGTGCAAATCGTATGATGGACCAAATGATGGAGCCCTTCATTTTGGCTAATCCAAATGAAGTATATGCAATGGTAACTCAAGTTCCTAGGGCACCTAGGCAACAAGTTGATCGAAATCGTGCGGATGCACACACTCGCTTATGGAATGACTACTTTGCCGACACTGCCCTCTACCCCCCACGATTATTTCGCCGCCGATTTCGTATGCAAAAACATGTTTTCCTTCGTATAGTAGAAGCGCTGACTAATAAGAACACATTCTTCCAACAAAGGCCGAGATGCCACAGGGGAGACTTGGTGCATCGGCATTGCTAAAGTGCACTTGCGGCTATAAGGTTGTTAGCATATGCCACATCAGCGAGATTCAGTGGACGATTATCTTAAAATAAGTGGCTCTCTTGCTAGAGATTCACTACAACATTTTGTTGAGGGTGTGGTTGCCGAGTTCGGTGACGAATACTTAAGAAGACCTAATGAAACAGATTTAACGAGATTGTTATATGCAGGTGAGGAAAGAGGATTTCCTGGAATGATGGGTTCTATTGATTGCATGCATTGGCGATGGAAAAATTGTCCACTACAATTTAAAGGACTCTATTCGGGAAGAGCTGGTAAGCCGACTTTAATTCTCGAAGCTATTGCATCATATGATTTGTGGATCTGGCATGCTTTCTTTGGAAAACCAGGTAGGTGCAATGATATAAATGTTCTTGATAGATCTCCAATATTTAACGATGTATTTGAAGGTCGTGCACCTCCAGTACACTATGTTATCAATGGTCACCAGTACGACATGGGTTATTATCTAACAGATGGTATATATCCTCAATGGGCCGCGTTTATTCCTACAATATCTCTTCCATTGAATGAGAAGGAAAGCCTTTTTGCCCAAAAGCAAGAGAGCAAACGAAAGGATGTGGAGCGTGCATTTGGAGTATTACAAGCTCGTTTTGCAATAATTCGTCAACCGGCACTAGCTCGTGATAAATATATGCTAGGAAAAATAATGTTTGCTTGCATTATAATACATAACATGATAACTGAAGATGAACGAGATTCGTACTCCCTTTGTTTTGATCCTCAGGATTATGACCAAGATTTTCGCCCATCCTCAAGCCGACGACAAAACGCTGATGAACCTTTTATATATCACAATAGTGATAATCGCATCGGAAATTTGCAAACATTCATGAACAATAGAGATCGCGTCCGTGATCAAGCTACGCATAGACGGCTCAAATTGGATCTCGTAGAAAATATTTGGCTTAAGTTCGGGCAAAACAGCCAGCAAACTAGTTAAAGTGTTGTGTTATTTTTATTTTTAAAATATGGTGTATCAATCTTTATTTAAGAAAAGTCGGTAATGTCTAGTAAAACATCTATGTATTAATGTTTGATTAAATAAAATAATTTTCTTGTTCTTAATTTTTGTGTTCATATAATTTGAAGAAGGTTTTAAAATAACTTCGATTAACATAAATAATTAGTTATAATACAAATACAAAAATCAAAAAATTATAACAGTTCATCATTAGTGTACTTTAATTACTCCAAAATGATAAACATGGTGAAGAATTGGAATGAATCAAATTAATAAGGAGATAGAAAATATAGTGGGGTATAGTAAATAGTAGGAGAGATAATTTGATGACCCCAAAAGTTGGTCTAACCATTGGGAGGAAGAAAATAGAGGTTTTTGAGTAGATTGGGTATGAGTGATGTGGAGGAGAGAGAAATTAATATAGTATTTGATTAACCCTTTAAAGGGTCTAACCATTGAACATACTCTTATATGGTAATATGTCACATCAACTTTATACAGTTTTGGTGTAGTTCTCTCATCCAATATTTTATTGGATCTTTTACATTTCTCAAAATCAAATATGTTTTTTTTCGCAATGGTCTTGGTTTTCTCTCCTAAAGGGAAGTGTAACAATTATTTGTAAATGGAGGGAGTATGTAGGAAGTAGGGATATTGATAGATCTATGTGTCTACAATTAATGAGCCAACACATGGATTGACTATGTTTGTGAAGCTTGGGTTAAAACAAGTTAGACCTAGAGTGGAGATACATAAAGTAAGAAGTCTAGTAGGTCACTTTAATTACACTACTATGTATCTTGATTCTTGATCAAGAAGAAGCTAAGGTGGGGACTTTATACCTTGTGATATAGATGTGCCTGCCAAAATTGAAAGGATGCAAGTGCAAGAGGAGTAGCGTTTCTTTGGTGATTGTAGGAGATCATTGATGAAGAGTGAAAGAAGTATTTTCCTTAACTGAATAATGTGTACAGCCTCAGTATATATACTAGCAACATACAAAAGTAACTAATCACCTTAATTAAGGGAACAAACTATCACCAAAGATATACATGCATAACTAAAGGAATATAATGAAAATATTCTATATTTACATTGATATTCTAACACACCCCCGCAGTCGAAACCGGAGGAGGACGGACGCTGAGACTGTCCCTAAAATCTTCAAAGAGGATTAACGGAAGATCCTTTGTAAAAATATCGGCAATCTGATATCTTGATGGAACATGTAACACGCGTACCTCACCACGTGCAACTTTTTCTCGCACAAAATGAATGTCCATCTCTATGTGTTTAGTGCGTTGATGTTGAACGGGATTGCCAGACAAGTATATAGCACTCACATTATCACAATAGACTAGTGTGGCCTTTTTAAGAGGACAATGGAGTTCAACAAGTAGATTACGTAGCCAACACGATTCAGAGACAACATTTGCCACCCCCCTGTATTCGGATTCAGCACTTGAACGGGACAGTGTAGCCTGCCTTTTGGATGACCAGGAGAGTAAGTTATCCCCAAGAAACACACAATACCCGGAGGTAGACCGACGAGTGTCCGGGCATCCACCCCAATCTGCATCAGTATACGAAATAAGAGTAGAAGTGGAAGACGGATACAAATGATGACCATGATGAAGAGACCCTTGAACGTATCGGATAATACGTTTAAGAGCCTGCATATGCTCCTCCATGGGCTGATGCATAAACAAACAAATTTGTTGCACGGCATATGAAATGTCAGGTCTAGTGAAAGTCAGATATTGGAGAGCACCTGCAAGACTCCTATACAGAGAAGGATCGGAGCATGCTTGCTCAGACTGAGCACTCAGCTTAGGCTTTGTATCAACAGGCGTGGGGGAGGATTTACAAGTAGACATGCCTGCTCGTTCAATAATTTCCTCCGCATATTTCTTTTGAGACAGAAACAAACCACCTGCATGACGGGTTACAGCAATACCCAAAAAATAACTCAACGGACCCAAGTCCTTCATTGCAAATTCAGAGGCCAGTTTAGACATGATGGACCGGCGAAGAGTCTCAGAAGAAGTAGTCAAGATGATATCATCAACATAGAGCAAGAGATATGTTGTATCCTTACCATGATGATAGATGAATAATGAATTATCAGACGTACTGTTGTGAAAACCCAACTGAGCGACATAGTCAGCAAAACGGCGATACCAAGCCCGAGGTGCCTGCTTAAGGCCATAAAGAGATTTCTTAAGCAGACATACATGATCAGGATAGGTGGGATCCCGATAACCCACAGGTTGATGCATATAGACTGTCTCCTGCAGAGTGCCATGTAAGAAGGCATTCTTGACATCCAGCTGGTGAAGGGACCACCCCTTAGATAGAGCTAAACTAAGGACAGTCCTGATAGTCGCAGGTTTCACCACTAGACTGAAAGTTTCACCACAGTCAATTCCCACCTGTTGTGTTTTGCCATCACCTACAAGACGAGCTTTATACCTTTCAAAAGAACCATCAGATTTTTCTTTATGAGCAAAAATCCATATAGAACGTATAATATTAGCATGAGGAGGACGAGGCACCAATTACCAAGTCTTATTTTTAATTAGAGCATCAAATTCATCATCCATGGCAAGTTTCCAATTCGGATCACGGAGAGCCGACACGGGATTACTAGGAAGAGGGGAGCGAGCGACATTGGTGTGAAGAGACACAATTTTCTTATTTTTAAAAATGCCATTTTGGCTCCTGGTAACTGCTCGTGGAAGGGGTTGAAGAATTTGTGGATGAGGAGGACTTAGAGAGGAAATGGGGCTCAAAGAGGGATGGTCAGCAGGGGGGTGAAGGACGGCCCAGATGAGAAAATGGGGGAAGATGGGCCTGAGGGACCGGCTGGAGTAGACGGCCCAGAAGTGAGGCGCGTCCCTAAATGGGATGGGGCTGCGAGAGGGAGACGCGGCCCAATTGGAGAATTATGGAGGGGAGCAGGAGGCCCAGACGAGGAGGAGGGGCTGTTTGTGGGCGGTCTTGTAGGTGGCCCAGCAGGGACATGTGCTGGGTTGGGCAGTGATGGCAAATCCAAGGGAGCTAAGTGGTGTAAAAAATCATATGTGGTGGATGTGGGAGTATGAAGTGATGCAAACGAAAATTTTTGTTCATCAAACAGGACATGCCGACAAATGATTATTTTACGGGAAGACGGGTCATAGCACTTATAGCCACGATGGTTGGAAGGATAGCCCAAGAAGACACATGGGGTTGACCGAGGGTGAAGTTTATGAATAGTAGTGGAGGGGTATAGAGGAAAACAAAGACACCCAAAAACCCGTAAATGAGAATATGATGGCTCTTTGTGGTAAAGGAGATGAGTAGGAGAGTAATAGGCGATTTTCTTATTGGGAAGGATATTAAGGAGATATGTGGCCATTTGGAGCGCGTGATGCCAAAAAGTGGAGGGAAGAGAGGCGTGAGAGAGAAGAGTACGCACCATATTATTAATAGTACGTAGTTTCCGCTCGGCCTTGCCATTTTGAGAAGAGGTATATGGGCATGAAAGACGAAATGAGAGGCCATTAGTCTTACAAAAATTCCAAAACGGGTCATTATCAAATTCCCGTCCATTGTCACATTGGATATTTTTAATGTCGCGTTCAAATTGTGTTCGGATATAGGCTCTAAATTGAAGGAAAGTAGAGTAGACTTGGGATTTCTTAGTAAGAGGAAATGTCCAAACAAAATTAAAGTAATCATCCAACACAACCAAATAATAACGATGGCCCATAGAACTCAAAACGGGAGAGGTCCAAAGATCACAATGAATTATATCAAAAGGGATCACAGTACTAGAAGTAGACGCTACAAACGGCAATTTAACTTGTTTTCCAAGGGGACAAGAATAACAAACAGTAGAAGAACTAAGTTTATTACATGCAATAAGATTATTACGCCTAAGAGACTCTAAGATAGGAGCACCGGGATGACCCAAACGATCATGCCACAGAGAAGGTGCCAGAGCAGCAAAGCTAGAATGATTCGAGGCTTAGAAGATCTATCACCAAACATCGTGTGTAATGGACTTGAAGTATCTTGGCAAATCATCAGATGAAGATGTAGGCATCAACTTTTAGATTTTCTATGAGCTTTATAGTTTACCAGATAGAATCAATGAATCCTTTAATTTTAATTTGGTCTAACTTTTAGGAGAAAACAAATAATTAAGTATTATCAATAAATCGCTAATATACGTTTAAATATGCATGATCATTTACCGAAATTAGGGAACCTATATATTGATGTTACGATCCATATGAATTTTGTTTCTAGTATTGATATATGAGAATCAAGTGTCGTTTCTTAATATTATTTCCATGGTACTTTTCAAAATTATAATGAATTTGGAAGTCATATAATGTGTATGTTATGACAGATGTGAGAAAGAACAAATATTGAATGCAAAACAAAGAGAAATCACACATAGATTTAACGTGGTTCACCAACGGATTGTTGGCTACGTCCACGGACAAAGAGAGAACTGATTTATTGATCTTAGAGGAAAACGGATTACAGATGTGTTATGAACTAATCCGTCGAATTAACGAAATTAGGTTAAATAGGCATTTAACTTGGCTTAACTTAAATTCGGAATCGCCAACGCGTGTCGCCAGCCCCGCGCCAGGCGCGAGTAGCGGTTCTAGCCGCGAGTCGCGGTCAGCTCTCGGCATTTGGGCGCGAGCTGAGACGCGTTACCACGAGTCGCGCTATTGAAGATAGCCCGATTCTAACCAATTCAAGGCATATTCTCACAGTGTAATTTCATATAATGATCAACAACATAATTTAGGGGGATTATTTGTTATATATATTATTATAAATCCCCTACCCTACCAAATGGGTTGACCTAGTCCTTATATTGAAACAAGATTAGCCCATTTGGACAACCTTGGATCTAGTGTCAAATCAATTTTTAGAGTCAATTCCTCTTCAAAATTGGCGCCAAAAGCCAATTGAAGGAATGAATATGAGAGTATGAAGTAGCAACCGAAGACCAAAGAGGAGAAACTACCAAAGATTGAAGAGATATATATACACCCACGCACACCTACAGACGCGCGTACGCAAACATGGAGAGAGAATTAACAACAAACACAAAAGAAATGCTTCTAGATTCTTAGGTTTTTTCCTTAGTCCTTTAGCCGATTTATTCGGTTGAACATAGCCTATATTAATGATGTACTAATTGTATGGGTAGTACCAAGAATGCTAGCGGACGCATTAACACGTCCGCGAGCAGCATGTCCGCGAACATCATACCAGGATGCGATCAAGAGGCAGCCATAACAATGCTTGAAGTCAGTTTCATGAAGTCGTCCGACAACACTGTTAGCGGCCATCTAATAAGACAAAATAGAGGAATATTTCCTCATGTCAGGCACATCACAGCCATACACGTGTAAAAGGATTACGCACCCTGTCAGAGGAATAATACTTCTATAAATACCCCACTAGTACTATTCTCCAGGTAGATTCGGAACACCAATACTCTCTCTCTATCTCTCTACTTTATCTCTCTAAATCCTTCACGGACACAATACTGACTTGAGCGTCGGAGGGGGTTTCCTCGGCAGCCCCCCGGGGATAGTTCACGTTTGCTGTCTTGCAGGGTTTCCATGACGGCCACTCGAGGCTTTCCATTGCGGCCGCAACTTCCAACACAAAGCGGTCACCCGTTTCACAACCGAAACAACTTGGCGCTAGAAGGAGGGGGACCACTTGTGAGAACGGTCATGGAAACCAAAGCGGACAAGAACGAAGACGGTCGGTTCGAGAAGTACATCTTTGATAATGATGGAGACTTGAGTACGAAGTTCAAGAAACAAAATTATGCTAGAGGATAACATACCTCAATCTTATCACTTATCCTGGACGATAAGGATAAATGATAGAACATCTACGACGATGATACCGCCACTCTCATAGCAAACATAATTCGAATTAGCAGACAAGCAAGGATTTGATGAAGGATCTTGGCAGCCAGATGACTAACGGCCATATAACAGGCATAAACGTTAGAAAAGCCATACGACAGGCTCAAGTGCATTAACGGTCATATAACAGACCTAGCACAAATCAAAAGCCATATGACAGGCTCAAGTACGTTAACGGTCATATGACAGACCTAGCACAAATCAAAAGCCATATGACAGGCTCAAGTGCCATAACGGTCATATAACAGACCTAGCACAAATCAAAAGCCATATGACAGGCTCAAATGCATTAACGGTCATATGACAGACTTAGCACAAATCAAAAGCCATATGACAGGCTCAAGTGTATTAACGGTCATATAACAGACCTAGCACAAATCAAAAGCCATATGACAGGCTCAAGTGCATTAACAGTCATATGACAGACATAGCACAAATACAAAGCCATATGACAGGCCAGGATCAAAACATGGTTATAATGAACCAAGATCCATCCGGACCCTATGATGGGCCAGGATCAAAACATGGTTATAATGAACCAAGATCCATCACGACCCTATGATGGGCCAGGATCCATCCCGGCCCTATGATGGGCCAGGATCAAAACATGGTTATAATGAACCAAGATCCATCCCGGCCCTATGATGGGCCAAGATCAAAACATGGTTATAATGAACCAAGATCCATCCCGACCCTATGATGGGCCAGGATCAAAACATGGTTATAATGAATCAAGATCTATCTCGGCCATATGATAGGCCAGAATCAAAACATGGTTATAATAAACTAAAAGATTCATCCCGGGCATACGACAGGCTAGGACCAAAACAATACTCGAAAATCACACTATAAAAGGCCGATACCATATAAAAGGTTAAGTCAAGCATGACAAAATACTATGTAGCTCCAATGTCGGCTGGAAGATGCAAGTGACGTTTTAAGTATTCAAAATGTAAGCGCCAAAGACAAGAACAATATTTGGTTACAAATGCCAAAATGGACCGAATTCAAAAGCTAAGCAAAATAAGGTTTGTTCAAGCTACAAAAAAAAGATTTATGCGAAAAGCTGGGAGATGACTGCCAAAGATCTCACGGCGTCCCCAAAGCATCAGTAGAGACAATGGTACGGGGACCCATGTTCGCAATCACATGCTCATTCAAAGCAACACTTTCATCGTCGACACTTATCAAATGTTTGCCATCATCAAAGGCACATTCAATCTCATCCCAGTCGAAGTCAGGATGAGTGTTGCGGACACAACGCATGGCGGCTATCCAACCACGATCAAACCTCCCTCTCATGGAAGAAACATACTCATTAGAATTTTTGAAGATGTCTACACCTTCTTTTTTACAGTCATGACCGTAAAATGGTCAAAAATTATATTGGCCACATACAAGCCATGACAATAATAGAGTCAAAATCTATCTCGACCACATGACAGGCCATGACCGTAAAAAGGTCAAAATTTATATCGGCCATATGACATGCCAAGATCAAAACATGGTTTATAATGATCCAAGATCCATCTCGGCCATATGACGGGCAAGGAACATTTAATGATTGAAATAACCAAGTTCTAGCAGCCATATGACTCGCAAAGAATAGTAAACGGTTTCAAAAACTAAGTTCCTTAGCGGCCATATGACAGGCCAGGAACTTGGCCCAGTGGTGATGGGGACTGGCTTTGGTAACCTAACCACCCCGAACTTGGCCTCGATCCGGATGTAGCCCGAAGGGTGAACCGGGTGCAAACACCAAAAAAAAAATATGACAGGCCAGGAACAATAAATTATTCAATAAACCAAGTTCCTTAGGGCCATATGACAGGCCAGGGTCAATAAATGGTTCGCGGCCATATGACAGGCCTGAGAAAAAAAATGGTTCAAAAACCAAGTTCCTTCGCGGCTATATGACAGGCCTAAAAAAAAAATGGTTCAAAGAACCAAGTTCCTTCGCGGCATATGACAAGCCTGGAACAAAAAATGGTTTGAAAAACCAAGTTCATTCGCGGCCATATCACTGGCCTTGAACAAAAAATGGTTCAAAAAACCAAGTTCATTCGCGGCCATATCACTGGCCTGAAAATAAAAAATGGTTTGATAAACCAAATTCCTTAACGGCCATATGACAGGCCAGGAATAAAAATGGTTAAAAAAAAAAACCAATTTCTTTCACGGCCATATGACTGGCCTGAAAATAAAAAAATGGTTTGACAAACCAAATTCCTTAACGGTCATATGACAGGCCAGGAATAAAAATGGTTCAAAAAACCAAGTTCTTTCACGGCCATATGACTGGCCTGAAAATAATAAATGGTTTAAAAAACCAAGTTTTTTCGCGGCCATATAACAGGCCTGGAACAAAAAATGGTTTACAAACCAAGTTCTTTAGCGGCCACATGACTCGCAAAGAACACTAAACAGTTTCAAAAACTAAGTTCCTTAGCGGCCACATGACAGGCCGAGGAACAATAAAAATTATTAAAGTATAATTTTAGTCATGGCATTCGTCCCATCGCATCCAAATAACCTCTATGGTGTCACTTGTCACCATATACGATTGGGGGGGATAGTTGCATGAGTATAATCCAACTGTCCTCGCGGCCATTACCATTACCATGACGGACATGGATATAATGATGGATGCAAGTATAAATTGACAACAATAACTCAAGGTTAGTGCATGATATAGAGGCCGTTAGCCCCATATCGGCCATGGTCATGTCAAAAAATGGTCATATGACAGACCAAAGGCTCTTATCGGCAACATAATAGGCCAAAGTCATGAAATTGTCATATGACAGACCAAAGGCTCTTATTGGCCATATAACAGGCTAAAGTCATGAAATTGTCATGTGACAGACCAAAGGCTCTTATTGGCCATATAACAGGCTAAAGTCATGAAATGGTCATATGACAGGCCAAATGTTCTTATAGGCCATATAACAGGTCATAAATTGAAAAAATATTAGATGATACGCCAAGTGCGTATTGGCGAATAAATCCTCATCGCATCCGAAAAACCTCCATGGCATTAATTAAAGCCATAGAGCTTGGGGGGCTAGTTGTATGGGTAGTACCAAGTATGCTAGCGGCAGCATGTTTGCGAACATCATACCAGACGCGATCAAGAGGCAGCCATAACAACGCTTGAAGTCAGTTTCATGAAGTCGTCCGACAACACTGTTAGCGGCCATCTAATAAGACAAAATAGAGGAATATTTCCTCATGTCAGGCACATCACAGCCATACACGTGTAAAAGGATTACGCACCCTGTCAGAGGAATAGTACTTCTATAAATACCCCACTAGGTACTATTCTCCAGGTAGATTCGGAACACCAATACTCTCTCTCTATCTCTCTACTTTATCTCTCTAAATCCTTCACGGGCACAATACTGACATGAGCGTCGGAGGGGGTTTCCTCGGCACCCCCCGGGGGTAGTTCACGATTGCTGTCTTGCAGGGTTTCCATGACGGCCACGCGAGGCTTTCCATCGCGGCCGCAACTTCCAACACAAAGCGGTCACCCGTTCACAACCGAAACACTAATAGCATAACATAGCGTGGCATATGGAGTTCATCTTCAATAGCATACTTTCGTAATGGAGATACCTTCCTTTGCAAATGTACTCGTCCATTTAGCCTGATTTATTTCAACATGTTCTTTAATTTTTTACCCATGCATGTACTCCTTGAGTATAAATATGCATCAAATGGTATAGCAGATATCTTGCTCCCTTTTATGGTTTTCTTTACCTAATCAATCAGTATTGGTAATAATTATAAGTTTATGTTTCGATATTGAACAAGAGGGTACCTGATATTGCAAGGCAGCCATGTATAACAGTCCTTGAACATCGCCGGTAAGATGTGCCTGCAAGATGAACTCCAAACATGGGGTGGGGTCCCCATGGCGGAACCTCCGACGCTCAAGTCAGTACCCACAGATGGATCAATATCATAGAGAAAGTAGGATAATTTGTAGAGAGTGGAGAGAGATATCCCTTTACCTTGACCCTTAGTTGGGTATTTATAATGGTGACTTGTTAGGTTAAATGGAGTAAATGAGCCGCTTAAGGCCTATGGGCCATATAACGAGTTATTCCTAATAGAGGAATGATCATACTCGTATTGGGCCGGTATATTATTATTAAAGTAATGGGGAATATAGAACGCTCTATTTGGCGTCATTATTATTCCCATACAACTAGCCCCACGAGTCTAAGTTCAATTGGAGATTGAACTTGAGCCGGATGCTTTATAATTTAGCTATAGAATGTGCCTTGAGACTTTATAATATATTACAATCTCGGCAATTAGTGGTACAAAGATAATGTCGAGTTTGTACCGTTGCACTTGGTTTCTTCTCGAGTCACAAGTTGCTAATCGGTCAGCTGACAATACATGGTGCCGAGCTTGTACCGTTGCACTTGCTACTTTTCGAATCACAGTTGCTAGTCGGTCAACTGACAATACATGATGCCGAATGACAAGTGGCTAATCGGTCAACTGACAATACATGGATCCTTGTCGGAAGTTGACAAATTCCTTTTAGCTTGAAAGGAAAGAATGTAGTTAAACAATTAACAACTGGGTCACTTTGTTAACTTTACATTTCTATGATCATTTTGAGCAATTAATACTCAAACGTTTTTCTGATGATTTATACTCGCTAGCCCCCACTCTTGAGTTGTGTCAGCTTAAGAGTGACATCAATATTTTTTTTTTCACGAGGTAACATTTGTATGAGTTTATATGACTTTATCCAGCTATCATCACATACTTACTAGCCCCTTACCCTTAAGTTGAGTTTGAGTCTGCTTAAGAGTAGTATGGTCTGACATTTATAAAATTTGCTATGGATATGATAAATAAAGTCATTTAATGCGTATGTTTTGTGTATATATACTCCTTTAATGAAATAAAGCCATGTTCATTGGGTAGTTTGTGCCAATTTTAGACCTCTACTTATGCCCAATTTAAATTTGGCCACTTTAATGCATTGAACAATAATTTATAAGACAAAGCTTGAGCAATGCAGACAATTTCACAATGAGACATAAGTTGTGCTCACATAAATGATATAGAAAGAAGGACTTAGCTCTGCTCCTCTATGGGAGAAGTTGAGTCTGTGATCTGCCTTGCTGAAATACATAGGCCATACTTGAGCTCAAATAAAGAGCATAGCTTCAAGAAATCATGAGCTTGATAATATCTCTTGTTCTGCATTTGGAGGTCTGCATGTATACAAGACAAGTATGCTCGGTTATGGTTTGCATGCACCATCCTTTGTGAATGTCTGTGGAATTTTAGACAAATAAACTGTATATTACGCTTCTCACTCAACGGCGGTTTAATATATCACTGACCGCTAGTGTTTGCTTCTCCTTAACAGCAGATCCACTTAGGTCATAGACGTATAACAGAGATAGTCAATTTGAGGATTGCTTCTCTTTTAAGGGCAGATCCACTTAGGTCGTAGACTGTTAACAAAGATAGTCAATCTGAGATTTGCTTCTCTTTTAGCGGCAGATCCACTTAGGTCGTAGACCGCTAATAGAGATAGTCAATTTGGAGCCTGCTTCTCTCTAACGGCTGATCCACTTAGGTCGTAGACCGATAAAAGAGATAGTCATGGCTGTTGTGGTACTTCTTGCTTCTCCCCGACGGTTAGTCGTTAATGCATATATCGTTAGTTCAGCTTGATTTGCCCAAATAAAGAGCATAATAATATGTGAACCGGAGTTTATCTACCAATAGTGAGGCTTGCTCATATTTGATGAGAGTGTTGTTAGCAGCTTATTTTCATCTGATGGAGTGAAATCTGGTTTGATGTGACCTTGATGGAAGTGATCTCCAGATTCACCGAATATACATATCTGCCTTTATTATGTAAATGTGTAGATATAGTCATATAGCTCAAACGATGACGATCACTCAATGATATATCTGCTCAAATAAGGAGCTTCACAAGTGTGCAAATGGAAGCTTTTGAGTTCAGCCTTGTCTGGTGACTAGCTCTACCTCTTGCCAACCATTGTCTACATGATTATACTGAGACATAATCCGTCATATGAGGTCTCTGAGGTGTGGTCTGCAGCAAGGTCTGTAATCCATGATCGATGGGTCTCCTCGGCTACAGACTGCCATAAGAGGGCTACAAGTCTTTTCCTCGGCTTTAATTATGCTAGATTAGATTAAGTAACTCCAAGTAGATGGAACTTTAGCACACATAATCCAAACAAAAATCGAGTAAGAAACTTCCCTGGCTTGCTATTCCCATATTTCTGAGTGCATTTGCTCCTGGAGACACATGTTTGCTTAGATAGTGCACTGATAATGGGTGCCTAAATAGTAGATGAATTTCTCCTGAGCAGTTTGTCGAATGATTAGTTTGCAAACATATAATACTACAGGTCCAAGTAAATGCTTGATATCATCAAATAATAAGGATATATAAGAAAATTGATGCCATATTGTAGTTCAATATGTTGTGATTGGAATTTCCAAAGACCAATGAGACTTGGTTTTGTGAGTACTGTCCAATAGAATAGTAGGTGAATTGATTTCTCAAGTCATTCTATCATATTAGCAAACATGACACTAGCATGTAGAAGATAAAGAGGCCATATAAGGTTGTGATTTCATTGATGCATATCGTCGAACACTTTGTGTGCATTGTTGATATGTGCGTAGCTACATGACATTGAATTCTTAATAGCAAACTTTCATATAAGAGAATTGATAGGTATACTTAATTGATGTAAACATACAATTAACTCAACCAAGGCAGACCAATATTCAAGTCATTGCAGACAATTTCAAGTTCTAAAATTGTACATCAACAATGATTTCAAAGATAGAGAACTTATCTTTTCATTAAATTCTTGCCCTCTGTTAGTGATGCTACTGGTCGGATTCGTGTTTCCTGAGAAAGGTAACCGGGGTCTCGATGTGATTCCCGAGCATTATCGCTGCTGCCTTCTTGAGCCAATTTCTGAATTTCATCTTATTTTATTGGTGTAGCAGGTGAAAGGCTCCACCTTTGTCAATGTTTCCCATGGATTTCTATCCACTGTTAATTATTAATTGGGAATTTTGATAAAATAATGAACCCAATATATACCTGATGCTACATATTTCTCTTGCTTGCCGTGGGAACGACTCCATATTTCACTAATCATGGTGATGATTATCGATCTTTTCTAGATTTTCCAACTCTTTAGACTAGCTAATTATGAGTGGTAAAAACTATCATTTATTACTAGCGTGATAATTTGCCACAGATGAGCATGTAATCAACGTATCATCGTCCACCAATCTACTTGTGATTTCTCCGTGAGGTTCCGGAGCAATAGTTAATTATTGCCCCTTCTTCTAGCGCCAATTGTTTCGATATTGAACAAGAGGGTACCTGATATTGCAAGGCAGCCATGTATAACAATCCTTGAACATCGCCGGTAAGATGTGCCTGCAAGATGAACTCCAAACATGGGGTGGGGTCCCCATGGCGGAGCCTCCGACGCTCAAGTCAGTACCCACAGATGTATCAATATCATAGAGAAAGTAGGGTAATTTGTAGAGAGTGGAGAGAGATATCCCTTTACCTTGACCCTTAGTTGGGTATTTATAATGGTGACTTGTTAGGTTAAATGGAGTAAATGAGCCGCTTAAGGCCTATGGGCTATATAACGAGTTATTCCTAATAGAGGAATGATCATACTCGTATTGGGCCGGTATATTATTATTAAAGTAATGGGGAATATAGAACGCTCTATTTGGCGTCATTATTATTCCCATACAGTTTATAAGTTATAACTATAGATTATACGTACATTAATGAGATGTCTTTCTAAGGGACTGGTAATCTCTGAAGGCCATGCCCCTAATAAGGCGCTAATCCCATGTAACACATTTGTTTGCTTGCATTTCTGCGTAAACAAGTCAGTCATGGGCATGCTATCACAAATAGGTGAGAGTATGATGATTAGAAATCAGGCTATAACTAATTTAACTAGTAGAATAGTGGTATAATTTTTTGCTACTATAACAAATTAGGGGGTTTAATCGTTTCAACTGAACCCACGTGGATCCGGGAAAAAAACAGGGAAGAACTGGAAAAAAAAGGAAAATAGATAACATATATAGCGATGCAGCCGTATTAGTTCACTGGCATGTACTTTGGCTCAGCGATGAAGTATGTAACTATAACACCCCTGAATTTCGAGTTACTATCTAAATTAAATGATATTAAATTTCTACAGAAAAATCGGCAGAGCTCCGTTTGAAATATGGACTGTCTAAAATTTAATTTAGGACTGGCGTCCGAATTAATATAAACCTGTTTCAACAAATCCGCAATGCATATTCCAAATTCTCAACAACTCCACCCAGCTCAACTACCAACGAAATTCCTATTTAACTACTCGAAATCCAAACGTGTTATTCCACGATTATTACGAGAATAATCGCTAGGAAGAACTACCTGCACCAAAACTAAATTCAAACTTAATTTAAACTATTACAACCTAACCGAATAAAGACTTAGATGGATTAATATTTACAACCCTAAGTCTCAAAAAGGTAAATAGTGCAGCGGATAAAGAATACTATAACTTTAACTAGTAAAAGTTGGTGGAACGTTGCTCTCAGCCCACACCCCACACCCAACATGTAAGATCTTCATGTACCTGCACATATCGGGCATGTAGTATCAGCCAAACTGGCTGAGCAAGATTCATACAATAAAGCCAAACATATATGCAGGTAGGATAATAATATATCCTACAAATCATCTTCTTTTGAATCAAAATAATAAGTAGCAAGCTTTATAAAACCCTTTTCTTGTATTCCTTTCTAAATCAAATCCTTTCTTTATTTTCCTTAAAACAAATCCTTTCTTTCCAAACCTTTTCTTGTATTCATTTCGAAATAAAATCCTTTCTTTATTTTCCTTAAAACAAATCCTTTCTTTCCTTTGCCCTCACAAAGAGGGAGTTATAAATCTATGGAATGGAACAAACTTTCCTTGCCTTTGGGCTAGCTAGGCCCTCCGAATAACTATTAGACAAAGACCCCTAGTGTGCACACCCTACATACGGCCAAACCGTAGCAGAAGATCTAAGTCCGAGGTACTGATCAACGCACTAGTAGAATAATTGCTTATTGCTGCGGTCATAAAGTGGCCTATTGCTGCGGTTTTCGCCGCGCAGCAATAAAGGGCGCAGCAATAGGTAATTACCTATTGCTGCGGTTAAAAACCGCAGCAATAGGACAACCTATTGCTGCGGTTCCTACCAAAAACCGCAGCAATAGGTGTGTCTATAATAAAAAAATAATAATTAAAAAGCCACATATTGCTGCTGTTGTTGGTAAAAACAGCAGCAATAGGTGAGTTTATTGCTGCTGTTTTTACCAACAACAGCAGCAATAGGTTGCTTTTTTTTAAAAAAAAAATTCATGCAATTCTAATGTCATATATACTTCACCTACACAACATTTTCACAAAAAAAAACCATCGAACCTTCACTTCCCTCCATTTTCATTGTGCGACGTAAGACTAACGAAATAATTGAAAAACAATATCATATCTCGATATATATACCTAATAATTAATACAATATCTATGATCAATGAAACAAAACTACAATCAAAAAAAGAAAAACAAAAAGAGTATAAAGAAAATAAGTCTTGAAGAACAACATTAGTTAAAATTTTTTGGTACAATGACAACAAAAGTTACAGAAGTACATGATAACGATCTTAGCATGCGCAAACTTGAAAACTACTCTAATTTATGCACAAGTTCAACTCGTTCTCATAACTGGCACTGTCGAATGCCGATTGTCCTGCCATCATATAAAGCACCCGAAGCATGGAGGATGATGAAGAGCAGGTTCATCATCATCTCAAACCCATCATCAAAACCCAACAAAATAAAAAATAAAAAAGATGATGATGAAGTCGGTCATGATAAAAAATCAAAAATGATTTACACACTAATCCAACCCAACAAAATAAACATAAAAAATTAAGTAAAATAAAAAAAATCAAAACCAACCAAACTGATTGTTCTTGAACCCGCAACACCGATTCTGGCGGTGCGGCGCCGTCGTTGTAACCGAACTCCTCTATCTCCTTCGATCTACTTTTCTCTCCTTCGAACCCCTTTCTCTCTCTCTCTCTCCTTCCACCTCGATCTGGTTTTGGATTGCTGAATTTTGATGATCGAATTGTTGCTGAATTTTGATGTTCGAATTGTTCGAATTTTGCTGGAATTATTATGGATTTGAGAGAACCGTCGGCGATGGAGGCGACTAAGAGATTGTCGTGGGATTCGGACCATGCGAGGTCGTAGACACCGTCGGCGATGTCGAAGAAGGCGAGTTCGGAGATGGTGGAGGGGGTACGGTGGTGGGGGAGAGGTCGAGGATGTGGATGCCGAAATTTTGGGAAGTGGCGACTGCGAGACGGTGTTCGTAGAATGGGCTGAATTTGGATGTTCGATCTGGTGAAGGAAGAGCGGTTGGATGGTGAGGTAACGAAGAGGGTGAAGTGAGAGAAGGTGAAGTGAGGGTGAGCGTGAACTGCGTTATGAGGGTGAAGTGAAGACTGAGTTATGAGGGAAACGGCGCTGACAATTACTAAGAAATAAAATAACCCTAATGACCTATTGCTGCGGTTTCTTGAAGAAACCGCATCAATAGATTATAATATTATTAAAACAATAATATTTTAATATATTGCTGCGGTTTCTGACAGAAACCGCAGCAATATCTCTGCGCCAGATCTGGAAAAAAATATTCCAATTTTTTCAAAAAAAATCCGTTGAAATATATTGCTGCTGTTTTTTGTAGAAAACGCAGCAATATGGTTGGTCAAATGGTCAACTATTTGCAAAAAGTTTTCGTTGGAACCATATTGCTGCGGTTTTTTACAAAAACCGCAGCAATATGGTTATTTTATATTTTACCTTTTCTTTTGTCGTGATATATTGCTGCGTATGGGTAAAACCGCAGCAATACCACCGCAGCAATAAGCATTTATTCTACTAGTGACGTACCCCCCAACTATTCTGAAATGTCGAGAACATCTCGACAAGGTTCTAATTCCTTGAGACGCCCCAAGGGCAATCCCAACCGTTTCAAAAACATAAAACTATCCATAAATCTCTTTCTGTAACTATTCTATAATTCAGGGTTGAAAACAAACTGTTTGTATTAGGAGGAACATCCTCCTATTCAAAACCAACTATATGTATTAGGAGGAACATCCTCCTATTCAAAACCAACTATCTGTATTAAGAGGAACATCCTCCTATTCAAACCAATCTCAACTCAAGAGAGATACATACCTTTATAATCTTTTCTCGTAACAATGAAAGTTATCTTTTGTTGACTTTTCTCATAACTATTAAAGATTTGAGTAAAGAATCTTACCTCTTACGAATCAACCATCTCCAATCTTTAGTGAACTGAAACGCTACATAATAACATATATGTATTCAATAAATAATAATAGACTTGGCTAACTAGTAATGAGCTTTAACTAACTCTAGTTTTATAAAATATGAGCCTCTTACTTTAAGTGACATAACTAACTAATACTAACAATACTAAAAATCTCTCTTTGTTTATACTAAATCAATATTAATATTCCTATTATACTTTAGACACTCAAAGTTCATTAATTAAACATTCATAAGAAAACATTGAAACTTAAAACATTCAAAACTAACTATACTTTTTAGGAAAAATTCACATGAATAATCCGAACTATGACCAATCTTCTCATATTAATCCCAATCATGGATTATTCTAATATAATCCAAACTATTGAGTTACCTTCCTAATATAAACCCAGATAACCTACAACCTGTTAAACCGGCTACATTTAAGATTTTCGTATTTTTCTTTTTTATTTATTTATCTCTTCCTTTCTCTTCCACTAACCACCACTTCCATCCATTGAAACACCACCTTTAACCCCCACCCAGTACCCACCCTGTAAACCACCACCACCAACCCGGAAATCATCCTATCCACCCCGAAAACCACCACCACCAACCTCAATACCAACCCCACCCCCTCGATAAACACCTCCATCCACCTGAAAACTACCCCTAACGACCCCTAGTCACATGCCCCTCAAAACCATTTATTTCCCTTGACATTACAGGGCGAAGCAAGTGTCTTATGAGTGTATTCGTGTTGTTCATTTCAGTAAACGATAATCTGACTTTTGGCTGGGTTTTGTAACGCTCAATGTTGATTGCGCGCAGAAGTTCAATGACGAGGGGGACATGGATGAGAGAGAAAATGATGAAGAGAAAGACAATGTTGTGACGAAACAAGAAATAATCTGATTTATTAGCAAAGTAATTCAACCAAAGAGTTTTTGTGAAAGTCAGAGTTCGATTTAAGAGAAATTCAGCCTCTCCAACGGTTTTGCAAAGTAATTCAACCAAAGTGTTTTTGTGGTGAATGAGAAAAGCAGGGGAGTTGGAGAAGAAAAGTGTGTTAATTGAGAGAGAGATGGTAAATAGAGTTGCTAACTATTTGGAGAGAGATGAAAATATATTTTGGACAAGCGGTGGCGAGACAATAACAACAGTGGTGTTGTTGATTGTTGTGGTGGCTTTATGGTGGTTTTGTAACGTAGAGTGGGGAAAAAGGGAGGAGAGAGAAAAATGAGTTTTGTGATTAAAACAAATTCTTTTTAGAAAATTATAGTAGGAGCCAATAGATACAAGACACGTGACTTAGGTAACTTGTTCAACCGGTTGCTTCAAGTTACGGTTCATTAGGAGAAGACACCCCATATAGTTAGGATTATACTAGAATAATCGATAATTTGGATTAATTTGGGAAGACTGGCCATAGTTTGGATTATTCATGTGAATTTCGATACGAACAACTTTTGTGAAATAGTATTTTTGCTAAAAATGGACATAACTTCCTCCTACGATATTCAAATCAAGAGTTTCTTGAGCCTATCCTGAGTAAAATTTCGATACGAACAACTTTTGTGAAATAGTATTTTTGCTAAAAATGCCCAGAAATTGCTTAAAACTGCCTTTTACGAACTGACGGATAATTTATACGAACTTCACCACAAATTTCTTTGAACAACAAGTTTATTTAACAATCCATTAATCTAAATCAACTACTAAACATCTAAATAAACATTCTATTCATTCAATTACTCATCCCAAACAATTAAAATCAAAACCCCCAATTCAATTTATCTCAAGAACCCTAAACTAACAAAACCCCAATTCGAAAATTAAACCAAAAACTGAAATTAAAACATGACAAAGAATCTTACTTGATTAATAAAGTGATTGGAACGTAGAAGAGTGTAAAAAGACCCGAAATTTCGTCTCCTTGACCCGATTTTCGACCCGAAAACCGCACCCCAAAACTCAATTTCTCCTCTTCGAAATTGCCCATAAAAACTAAAAAAATATTGAATAAAGATGAACAAGATTGAAGTGATGATGGTTGATAGAGAAACTAGTAGTTTTAATGGAGTTGAAGGTTGGAGAAGAAGAAAGAAAGGAAGATGGATGATGGAGAACAAAGAGGAATGAAGAACAACGTTCTTCTTCTTCTCTCTCTTTTTTTTCGTTCCTCTTTCTTTTCTTTTTTTTTTCTTTTTTTTTTCTTTATAATGCTAATATAATTGTAGTTAGGTACTTAACCTTGGGAATTTAGGAATTAACTTTTGACCCCTTTTAAGGTGAAGTCAATTAGTGAGAAGTAAAATATATTTAATAAAAGAATATTTTAGTTTATTTTTGAAAACTATAATAATATAAATAATTATTAAACAATGTAAAAATACGGGGTGTTACAATCTACCCCCCTTAAAATAAGTTTCGTCCCGAAACTTAAAGTATTACTCAAATGATCAAACTTATACTCTTGTTTTTTTTAAAACAGCTCATTAACTCTATAAGTTAGCCAACTACTATCACTCTGGATAGCATCTCCAACAACCAAATCATTTCGGAGAACATCTCCGACAACTAATTCACTTTCTCATAGATCAATTCAATTGATCACCTTTATAACCAAGCAATCACTCCAACTAATATATTCATACCATAATAAGGAGAACCAACACCTCATAGCAACACCTCATAGATCAATTCATTTGATCACCCTTATAGACATACAACCATTTCAACATTACAACCATTTCAACTAAAAATGTTCACACTATAAGAAGTAAAACATGCAACATATTACAAGGTTTACCATAAAACTTTACCGTAAAACTTCCAATCATACACGAATTATGTATACTTTAGACATTAAGGTATACATCACATATGAAATCATAACAACTTTTAGCACCAAACACCCAATTGGCACGAAATCTACCCCCCTAAAAAGGAAGTTACGCCCTCGTAACTAACAATAACATGAACAAGAGATGGGGACACATAAAACACATGACTTCCTGGTGCTTACGAGTAGTTCCTCGGTGTTGGGGTTTGACTACAAAACCCTTACTATCCACTTCTCAACCCTACGGGGCTTACATATCTATTGGTCTAGAGTCTCAATTAGAACTCCAACTAGCACCATGTAAAGAGTTACTAATACGAAATCGTAACTAAGAAACATGGAATACATTACAAATACAATCAATTATCCTTTCAATGATCACCTATGGACCGATAAACTTGAGAATCAAGTCTCTTACCGGTACACCCATTAGACTATGTCGTAGAATGTGGAATTGAATTCATAACTACACTATGGTTCGCAAGCGTTTTAAATAATAACCTAGGATTTTCTCGAACACGTCAACTTACAGTAGATAGTCATCTCATGACTCGCTAAACTACTTTAACCTCACGTAACAAGGTCTACAGGCATGACCAAGAGAGCTAATAACTTGAGTTTCAACTCTTGTTATAGCCTCAACGCACAATCATACACTAACAAGTCAATTCATAGCACTTAGTCAACAAGACTAGCATATCCAAGATATAACCAAACCATTCCCTATAAGGTTCTCAATTAACAATCCACACCAACTACAATTTGTATATACCATCACGTAACTCAATCAGTTTGCAATTCAAGAATCAGGTAGCTAATCACTAAACATTCTCATTAGTAATTAACACAAGGGCCCTAAAAATTTTAAGATGGGTTTTATGATAAAAGTTAATATGTTTGCCTTATCTTGCATTATGGGAAGGAAGAGGAAAAAGGAATGAATCAATACCAAGTAGTTATACAAAATTTAAAATTAAGTTTCTTTTACAAGCTTTGTTATATCTTAGTGCCTTCACAACTCCACTATCATGTTTCTTTTAGTAATGTTGACCCTTGTAACTTGTAAGCAACCATTGTTGTTAACCAAAAGTACTTATCATTAGTATGCCCTTTTTTTATTGTTATATACACTCATCGAAAGTCAGACATACTTCCTTGTCCTTTGATGGATTAGGAAAGAAAGTAAGAATATTCTTGCCTAGTTGATTTGCAAGAATGATTAATGTATATATTATAATATTACTTCTACTGCGGAAGCCTTTTACAACTTTTAATGTTAGTCAACTCAATAATAAATTTTCAATATGATACATAATATAAACGGTCAACCTACTACCCTATGACTTATATTTGGTTGTCAAAGCACATAAAATCAGATTACCCAATCCATTCATTCACCTCAATTTTATACTATAAAGTAGCATAAATCATCTAAACCAATATACTTTGTAAACATACTTTAATTTATGACCAAACTGAACTACTAATTCTTAGCAATACGTAACAACTCCACCATGATGAACCCCTGGCCCCCTATATGCATGCATGAAGAACAAAAAGACACCCTCATATTATTATTTCTCTCCTTGCCCTATATATGTCTCATACAACACCCACCATCTTCACAACACTCTTAATCATCATCTATCTCTTGCAATCTTCTCCCTCATTGTCTCTCCTCTCTTTCTTCCTTTCTGTTTACCTCCTCAACACCGCCGCGACAACCACCAACAAGAAGAAGATGGCCAAGAACGGAGAGCACTACTCGACGCTCGAGGTAGAAGGCGAAAGCAGCGGCGCACGAGATCAGGCGAAGGGGAAGACTCCCATCATGGAGGCGCCGTTGATCGGAAAAGTTGTGACCCGGGAGAGCAGCAACGATGGAGCTGGGGTTAAGAGAGGGGTTGGTGTTATTGATTTTGTTGTGAGGTTGATTGCTCTTGCTACAGCTCTTGCTGCTACAGTTGTCATGGGAACTACTGATCAAACTCTCCCTTTCTTCACTCAGTTCTTCCAGTTTCGTGCTAGATATTATGATCTCCCTACTTTCACGTAAGGATTTCTTTTTTTTCATTGCTTAATGATAGTCATTCCGCTATGAAATAATTGTCTTGTTTGATCTTCATGGTCTTCACTCTTCCATGCACTACTCTCTAATCATTAATATATCGAATTATGTTAGAATATTTTATCAAACTTTAATATATAAATTAAGATAAATCTCGTAAGAGGTAAGTAAATGCAATAATTTTCGACTTTTGTAATTGTCCACTGTGACCATGTTAATAATTTAAAAATATATACTAAGAGTTAGTAAGCCAAGAATATTTTACATGATGATATCTATTAGTATTTAAATATTGCAAAAGTTGAAGTATTGCATTTCGTCCAGAAAAAGTGTAATAAATACAAAAAATTATCAAATAATCATAAAGTGACCAAAATAAAAATCGACAACTTAGTTAACATTATATTATAGAATTTCCGGATCCAGCACTGCGTGTATCCATTAGTATATCATGTAGTATTAATGGTACTTGATTATCAACTAATCAGCATATTTTTACAGGTATTTCGTGATAGCTAATGCAATTGTAGCAGCATATCTGGTCCTCTCAATGCCTTTCTCTATTGTGACGATTGTTAGGCCACTTATTGCTGGGCCAAGGCTTATCCTAGTTATTTTTGACACAGTAAGCTTCAAATAATGTTATTAATTTCCTTTTATATGTACATTTTGATTATTTCAAATAGCAATTATCAGCAGAATCAACAAATTATATTAATTAATTACTATAATTGCAAGATCATTTTATTGTACGTGTTAATACTATGTAGATTGCATTGACGTTGACCATCTCTGCTGCTGCTGCGGGTGCTGCTATAGTATCATTGGCTCACAAAGGAAACACAAACACAAATTGGATTGCAATTTGTCAACAATTTGACAATTTTTGCCAAAGATCTAGTGGAGCTGTGGTAGCATCATTTATCACCGCAGTTTTGTTGATTTTAGTGGTTATTCTCTCTACAGTGGCACTTAAAAGCCACTAAAACATTTGGAATTTGAAATTTGGATAGTATGTAATTGTTGTTTTTGCTTTTTATTGGTGTTGTTATTTTAGACTTGTTAGTGAGTCAGTGTAATCACTAATGGGAGCGAGTCATTTGTGTTGGGAAAAGTTGTACATTAATGGGGGATTTCAAAGGTTGAATTGTATGCATGATGATGAGTTTGTATCATTTCTAATCTTGTTATAGTATCGTGTAAGTAATGGAAGCTATGTGATTGTTTTGCCTATCTTTTTGTCCTCTTCTCTATTTCCCCTCCTTTTTCATCTTAATTGTCTTTTCTAAAATAATATAGATGAAACAAGAAAGTAGACATATAGGTAAAATTGTAGAACCAGTTTCCATCTAAGCACGTTACCAAACTATTGAGCCTATAATGCTTAGGGAATTGGTGACTTGTGGAATATATAAGACAAATAAGGGGTTGATACAAGTCTTCAAAAATGTCACCTTCTTTAATCTAATTTAACGTTTTGACAAATGTCTTTTGCAGTAGGGTCCTATATCTTTTTGTGCAAAGATAAAATAAAACTACCAACACATGCTTAGATCAACTGGTAAGGGAGTTGTTCTAGCTTAACCAGAGGTCTCGGGTTCGAGTCCTGGGAACGCAGCAGTGTGTGTTGGGAGAGCTTTCCCCCCAATTGGGGCCTAACCCGGCTCGAATCCGGATTAGTCGGATCCAAAAATGGATTCGGAAACCGGATAGGGTTCACCAAAAAAAAAAAAGATAAAATAAAACTATTAGGTACTTGAATATGTGAGTATCTGCATTTACGGTTAGTTAGAATGGCTCGTGACTAGACCTGCAAAAATTGGGTATTCGTAAATCTACCCACTTTTTCCTGATCGGATCATGTGTATTTGGAATGAAGTGCGAACCTGAATTACTCATTTATTAATTATTGATTGTGAAATTCACTAATGACTACATGACTGCCAAATTCCCTCACAAGTCCCAAAGGCGAAATTTACTCACTAATTAATCCACAAATGTCAATGAATCAATGAATCAATGATTGAATACTCTATACTCCCTTCGCTTTTTTTATTTGTTACATTGTTGTTTTGGGAAATGAACCACTAACTTTGACCGATTATTTTGATTTTTTTATAAGTAAAAATATAATTATGTGTGGTCTTGTTAGATTCGTCTCAATTTGTAGATTAAAGGGAAAAAAATAAATACAAAATTACTATGGAAAAAAATATCTAATTTTTATAATTTTTACTCAAACGAAAAAAAAAGCAGAAGGGGTAGTTACTACGGAAAAAAGAAATAAATACAAAATTAAAGGGAAGTTTAAATGCTACAATTGCAAAAGTGGTCAGTAAGAGAAAGTTGTTGCGTTTGTGGCTCTCTGTTGCTGGGTGCCTGGGTAATGAGTTAGTAGAATGTATTACTACTCATGGTAGAGCAGTGATAAAACGCTCATTATGAGTGGGCACATTTGCCCGCTAACGGGGGTAATTATGTAATTTTGCATATTTACGTACACAAACTGGGGTTGATTTAACAAAAACATAGGTTTCAAACACACAAACAGGGGTTGATTTAATAATCAAATACACAAACAGGGGTTCTTATTAATAATCAATTGTACTTTGGGGGGGGGAAGCTGAATCGGACATGTAAATTAATGTAACTTTTTGCTTTATGGCAGAGATCCCATGTTTACTTTTTGACAAACAGGGGTTGATTTAACAATAACATGTGTTTCAAACACACAAATAGGGGTTGCTTTAA
Source organism: Beta lomatogona (assembly GCA_947646795.1). NCBI lineage: Eukaryota > Viridiplantae > Streptophyta > Magnoliopsida > Caryophyllales > Amaranthaceae > Beta > Beta lomatogona. Next base: position 190,526 of record CANSNZ010000314.1, on the reverse strand, counting down.
CAATAACCAGGGTTTCAAATACACAAACATGTGTTCTTATCAATAATCAATTGTACTTTTTAGGGGAAAAGTTGTCAGTGTCAATTTTTGGTTTAATATTATTTTAATACTTCCCACAACATTTTATTAATATAAAGTTGTGAGTGGGCAATGAGCGTTTTATCGCTCCTCCTCATGGTATGGATTGCTCTCTTGAGCTGTATAACAATGTTACTTAAATTTTAATGCATTATCCTTTTTCACAAAAAAAAAGAGGGTTAGTAAATTTTAAGGACAACTAAAGAAAAAATCTCAAAACAATACAAAATTGTCAGACATACGGGTACATGTTTTAATTTAAAACTCGGCCCATTATCCGACAAGGCTCACGCATATCTAGGGATGCAACTGGGGCGGGGACGATTTTAGCATTCTCATCCCCATCCCCACCTCACTTTTTCATCCCCATCCCCATCCTCATCCCCACAGTGGGTCCGGAACTCATCCCCATCCCCGCCCCGCCATGTACACAATTAAAACCATCACCGCCCCATCACCCACTTGGGTATCCATCCCCACCAAATCCCCACCTTCCCCGCCCCACCATCCACTTAATTCTCATTTGAAACTCACTAAATAATACTCATATACCATATATAATTTCAAATACTAATAACAAAAATATATACAGCTAGAAAAACTATTAAATAGTGTTATAGACTTGTAATTTGTTGAAAATTTAATATTTTAAGTGGGTAAGATGTAGGGTGAGTGGGGATGGGGCGGAGCGGGGCGGGGATGGGGCGGGTACAACTCCACCCCCGCCCCATCACCCATGGCGGGTATAACTTTTATCCCCATCCCCGTCCCACTACCCACCAAACTAGGATCCATCCCCGCCCCATTGGGGCGGGGATGGGGCGGGTCTCCTACTTGACCCGCCCCACTTGCATCCCTATGCATATCTCTTGGGTTGGGTTGGCTACCTGGTCCCGCTAAAAACAGAAAAATCAAATGCATTATTCGGTTTGTTTGGATGCGGCAATAGGCGGAGCTTTTTTTTGCGGGTTGGAATTAAGGATATTGGTTAGGTCTTAATTTGGGACGAGTCGAGCCATCCCCATATCAGATTTGATTTGAACCCAACCTTGACTCAGATCCAATGGGCTCGGTGAGTCCCTGGTACAAAATGAGTCCAAAAGAGGTTTCAAACTAATTATTAGGAGTTTTCATTGTTTTCTTAACTCGTGATTTTTTTACTCTAGTATTTTCAGTTATTAAAATGATAAAAGACCACAATAATACTTTCTCCATTTCAAAATACTTGACATGGTTTGACTTATTTTCTACTATCCACACACTCTCTTTTGATTGTTTTTTGTGAATTATATGTAACACAATGCATAGTCATGTAGGATCTTTTTAGACTCATCTCGACATATACTTTCATAATATCAACTTTTCATAATTTTTACTTATAGGGAATTAGAGTTATTAATGGTTAAAAATATGCATTGGCTACAGTGTCGAGAGAAGTGAGTCAAGTATTTTGAAACATAGGAAGTACTTTAATTTTTCTACAAAACATTCCAAATTAAAATATCTATAACAAGTTGCTTGAGTTCCAGGTTAGCAATTGACAGAGTGAGGAGTTGAGGGCTTGAGTCACTTGACTCACTTGCTACGTGAAAAAACTAAAAACTGAAATGTTAGGCTAAAAAGTTACATTAAAAAATACATGTGTGTGTGTGCGCGCAAAAAAGAACGAACTGTTTTTAACACCCACCCCAGATTTAACCTAGAATGAATGGGTCTCAAAATTCAAGACCCAAACCCTCGAAAATAGGCCGGGTCCAATTAGGTATGGGTCAGGTCCTTAGCTTGGTCCATGTCCATTCCTAATGGGAGGCGCATAAGTTTGCATCCGGAAATTTTAGAAAACCGTATTGGTTTACGTCACCCCCTATCAAGCTTTTTGAAAAAAAGTCTCTTCTTTCTTTTATTGGTCGTGTAAACTTTGGTTCGCTAAAACCAACATTAACATGACCAAACGACTTGAAAATTTTGATTTAGAAGTTCAAACGATGATTTGTTAAGCTCTAGTTTGTTAGGCAATATAAGGAAACAAGAAAAGTGAAAAATTTGAAGTTAAAAAACAAAATTCAGACAAATTGCTGGTCAATTGGTATCATTTTGACAAGAAATTTCCCATAATTGGAATTATTTAATAAAGTGTAATTGGAAATTTGATATTCCAAATTTAATTACTACAATAACTAAAATTTATTATCGCCTATCAAACAAGCTGTTAGTAATTCCTTAATCATTTGCACATGCTATACAATAATAAAGAGTCAATACTAAAAAGTTTCGAGTTTCAATTTTCAAAGGCCTAATTTGCAATGGAGAAATGTATACACCTTTGGGGAATTTGGATGGTGATTGCGCAAGTATATTATGACCAAACTATTAATAGGATCTCCAAAGAAATGGTCATACTTTTGGTTAGACTGATTCTGATCTCCCCTGTTAGTCTGTTAGATTCCATACTACATACAGTGTCGGACCCAGAATTTTTATAATGGTGGGTCACCATCAATTATCAATCGAAAATTTGCAATTTTTCCAGTTTAGCGACCAAATTTCGATCGCTAAATCAGTAGCTAATTTTTTTCAGCGACCGAAAGTCGATAGCTAATATTTTTAGCGATCGAAAATTGGTCGCTAAATCGGTAGCTAATATTTTTTTCCCCGCAAAATAATGGCGGGTCAAGTAGATCCGCCGGTGACTACATATATGCATTACCAAGAGAGTGAAGAAACTAGACTTTGAATATGGATACTTTTTGGAAAAGATAATTCAAATCATTACTTTGACAAGCAAACAATAGAAATCTTAGGTGCAATATCACATTGGTAGATCTAATCTCATCTACCTTATTGACATATGTGACTCTCTACGCACCAAATAGATTATAAATGGGTTATCCATATAAAAATTTAAGCATAACACAAATTGAACCAAATTTCTAATAATTAATTTTCACAAAATTAATTTGCCTTTTTCCTGAAGAGATGTACTGAAAGTAAACTTGGCCATAGTCTTTGAGCCTCTTATATAATTGGGGCCTCTCATCAGTTACCAGTTCTTTAAGTGGCCCAATCTCTTTATCTCTTGGTTTGGTAGAGGAAGCATCGCTAAAGAGATCCGATCATATTTTGGGTTTATGACCACTTTGTGAGTCGGACTTTTAAAGATACCATTACTTGCTATCTGCAATACAAAGTTCACAAAAACTAATCGTTTTTCTCACCAATACACACTTGGAATTTTTGTAATAATCTTGTAATAAAAAATTTAATGTACAGATAAAGATTTAATGGTCAAATATGTATGCAAACGTGAAAAAAGAAATGTTGCACTTATTTAGATGTGGAAGTATGATATACTATGTGTTTGACTGGTTTCTATAAGAAAACATGCGAAGAAGCTAAAATTGAGAACTATTGAGTTGTTTAGTTGACTAAAATATAAAAGAGTTGTTATTCATGAGTAATTCCACTTACCATAATACATCAAGTCTTGGGTGGACCATCGCAATAATTTATTGTGAACCCAAACTAACTATATCATGCAAAAATTGACTAAGCTATACAAATACTGACTATACAAGAGGTGATTATATCATATAAAAAAAACTGACTATATCAAATAAAAACTGACCATATCCGATAAAAACTGATTATATTCAAGTGAGGAGTTGCCTATCTACTCATCACAAAGTAATTGGAACTTCCTATGTGAAGTAGTCAATTAAACAACTTTTTTGACATCATGTGATTTGGAACTATAGATTTGAGGGTCGGTGATGAAAGTGGAGTTTGATTATTTAATCTTCTCTCTCCTCTTTTTCCCCTAATACATCTCCTAATTTTCTCTTACCAAATTCTCTATAGGAGTCCGTGCCCACCAAAGATGTTGCAATTATTTCGTTACGGAGGAAGTATTCAAGTATATATATATTGGGAAGATCAGGTTTTGCTACTATTAGTGACAACTCTATCTTAAAAAGATTGTAAAGGAAGAATGCAGTGATAATCATGCTAAGAGCCTAAGACAATATTAGAGTAATGTGCTATGATAATTATCACCTCAATCAGATCACCAACATGAATGACAATGGCTTCAGGGATGATAGGAACCCTAAACCATCGGTTGTCTTTTAAGATTCGAAGCCCTTCCACCTCTTTGTCTTGCAAGAGAATGGTGATTACAGTTCCATCTCCATGCGGTTTTAGCCCAATAACTTGATCTGAGCTCGGACATCGAGGATAAAAATTGAACCTTGCATGTAACATATCTTCTTCATCATTTCCCCATAGTTCAAAGAAGCTGTTTTCTTCTATATTCAAGGAGCGCGCCATGGCTTTTAGGACTGTCTCAAGTAATATCATTGTCTTGATTGAATATTCCTGTAAAGTTATCCTATAACCAACCAATAATAATTTATTTGGTAATAGTAAAAGAATATAACTGACCAATAATTCGTTTGGCAATACACATTAGTAAAAGAAAACAAAAATCAACTTAAGTCTTGTTTTATACTTCCTCCGTTTTTCTCCAAATGATCCATTTTGACTTTTGATACTATTCACATTCACATACATGACTTTGACTATCTCTTGGGATTACTTAGGATCTTGTTAAATTTGTCTCCATGTATATATTTCAAATATCAACCTTTTGTAATTATTGGATAATTAGAGATAATAATTAATGTTCAAATTAGTGCATTGGCAAGTGTGCCTAGAGGAAATGAGTCAATTAATAAAATAGAGAAAGTATCATTTTTAGTTTTGTATGTACTTTTTGGTTTTAAGATTTGAAGTCATATGATAGAAGTTCTATAATAAATCTAGCAATACTCATAATCATAAATATTTTGGAAACAGACACCAAAAATTCTAAAACTATTTTTTTTTGTCCAGGTTTCCATATATCTATGATTTTAAATAAAAAGAAGTAAAAGTTGAAAATAAGAAAAAGATAAAAAAACACGTTCGGGTTATTGATTGATGATATATCATTATAAACTGAAAACAAGAAAAGATAATGAACATGCTTAGGTTTTTTGATTTGTGATGTATCATTGTCGTGAAGGTGCCTATCAAGTCTCAACTATGAAGTACTTCCTCTGTTTTTTTATCATTCTCACTTTCTTGTGGTCCCCTAGTAACAATTGAATATATTTCATTATACTTCCTCTGTCTTTGAACTTAAATATAACGATTGAATATATATCTTGGGAACTTAATAATAACGATTGAATATATTTCATTATACTTCCTCTGTCTTTGAACTTAAATATATTTCATTATATATTAGTAAAAATTATAACGATTGAATATTAATAAAGTATTAATTGAGACGAATCAAACAAGACAACACATGACTATATAATTTCTTAATTATAAATGGAGAAAAATTGAGAAGATTTTTTCTAAATATGAATAGTGTCAAGATTCCAAGTGAGAAAGATAAAAAAAAACAGAGGGGTAAAACATAGCCCAAGAACATTGGAGTGTACATTCTTACTTTTAGTACTAAGTTTAAATTTACCTGCTTTTACTTTGATTTCCAAAGTTGGGCATACACCCAGTGGCCGATCCAGGATTTTGAGTGAGGGGTAGCATAACTTTGCGATCTCGTTTAAAAAAAAAAAAAACTCCATAAATTATATTGATCAAGTACTAGTGTTTGTTTGGTCTAACATAGAAAGTAGTTTTTCCTAATACGTTAATTTTTACAAGAATTTGTAATTTCGTAGGAAATGTATTTTAACTTACCATGGGAATTTCCACTTACCTAAAGGAATCTAGGGAAGTAAATTTCTCCATTTTGTAGGAAGTTTTCTCTATTTTTGCCAATTAAACAACATTATTACCTTCTTATACCTCCTAGAAAAATCACTTACCATGCTTTCTCTAACTGGCTAAACAACTAACATGCTTTGAACTATGATTTAAATTAATTGCCTTCTTCTTCTAAAAAAATAATAATTAATTGCCTTCTAAAAATTACAATGATCTTCAAGGATAGGTTGGTCAATCCAATTTTTTTATTAATGGTAAGATAATCTTTTTCTTAGCTTAGGCCCTGTTCTTTTGGACTTATTTTCAACAAAAATAAGTAAAAATAAGTTCAGTTCAGCAAAAATAAGTTCAGTTCAGCCAAAATAAAATAAGTTCAGTTCAATTCAGCCAAAATAAGTTCAAAAGAACAGGGCCTTATGCTTATCTCCAGCTCCCTGCATGTCCATTATGTTACTTTTAGATTTTCTAGAAGTATGTTTATTTTTTGATAAATTTTGCATTTCATTAGCACATAAGAGCCAAGTACAAATAGGCCTAAACGAATCAGTAGAACATCACTGATAGAAAGGCATCAACAAGTTACAATAAGATGCAGACATGAGGAGAAGGGTTATTAGTTATTACTCTACACTAAAGCCAGGCAACAAAATCAATCTTCTTCTCTTTCCTCTTAATCTCTCATCTCTTTCTCTCTTACATTTTCTTCACTTCAAAGCTTTAATGGAGTCTTTCTCCATAATTTGACAACTTCAATACCCTTTTTTCTTCTCATTTCTTTATTTCTCCCTCTGTTTTCAGCCCAAGTTATTGACTTTTTTTTTTTCTGGGATTTAGAGTTATTCCATGTATTTTATGTATTAATCTCCTTCTTTATTTAGGAGAAAGTTGTAATGTTTTACTGAAATTAGTATCTGGATTTTGCTTGATTTGTTGGAACTGAAATGACGCATTTTGTGGCATCCTATTGTATCAATTGAAGGATTGATACGAGATTATCTGAGGAGTGAGGATTAACGAAACTGAGGAGGAAAAGGCAAGGAAGGACGAAAGGGCAAGCTTATCTATTTCTTATATTTTTCCAGTGAATTTATTTTTTTGAAAAAAATCAGGGGTAGCATCTGTATGGGTATACCCAAGTTCACTGTCGGACACATCTCTTGTGGCCGACACCAGCAAACTTGAGACGCGACCTCATCAGTAGAGTCCAGACCGTTTATGAAAAGTTGTACGAGATGGAGTTCACGGCCACATTTGGGGATAATTTTCCCTCCAATCAAACTCATCATAGTCATACACGTGTCGCAGGATTACGCACCCTGTCAGATGAATAGTACTACTATAAATAGCCAAATGGTACTATTCATCAGGTACATTCTCTCACATTCTAAGCTTTGCTTTCTCTCTCTCTCTAAAATCCTTATCGGGCACTTACTGACTTGAGCGTCGGAGGGGGTTTCCTCGCATCCCCCCCGAGGGTAGTTTACGTTTGTCTTCCTTGCAGACTTCCGGTCTCGGACGCCCACTCTGCACTTGCCAGGACACTTCCTTGTCCGACATCGTTTCACCACCGAAACAACTTGGCGCTAGAAGGAGGGGCCTCCGATCCTTACGAAGCAGTCATGGAAAAGACAAACGACGCAAGTCGTGGTCCATCTGGGTTAGAGATCGGGCAAGGATCTTCTCATCCGCCTATCACCAGATCCATCGGTGCACCTCAGTTCCATCCCAACATGCCAGAGGGCAATGACCAGCGCACTCCGGAAAACAATGTTGCTCAGGTAAGTCCTGGTGGTGTCCCTTTCAATTTGGCCCGGTTGAGCCAATTTTCACCGGGATCACCCAAACCGTGGCGTCCTTCATCCGAGATGTTACAAGGCACTCCACGGCCTAGTAGCACTCCCCGCTATTAACACAAGAGGCGTTCAAAGACCGTAAACGATCACCGGCCATGGCCGGTAGAAACGTTGACGGTACGCCCGAGAAGGATGCGCACGTTAATGCCTAAGACCGTCGAGATCGAGGAACAAATTGACAACCCGGAGTACGAGGAAGTCGATTTGGAAACTGAGGATCTCAATCACTCAGAAGAGTCTCACAGCCGCTCATACCGAGAGTACAGCACCACAGGTGTTAGTAACTATTCGGGTGGCGGACATCTATTAATCAAGCCGAAACTCTCCCCATTTGTTCCTGAGGTTCTTAATTACCCAATGCAGCGAATTAAAATGCCATCATGCAAGTTTAACGGCAGCTCAGATCCCGACGATCATGTCGCAGCTTATGAAGGACATATGTATTTGTACACGCAGATAGACGCTATCTGGTGCAAGGTTTTCCCGTCAACTCTTACTGGCATAGCTCAAACTTGGTTTAAGAGTCTCAAACCTTGTAATGTGTCCAGTTTCTCTCAACTCTCGTCTATGTTCAGTACTCACTTCGTAAGCAACAGGCGCCGTGAGCGCACTACTGGGGAACTTTTGTCGATCAGGCAAGGGGAGACCGAATCTCTCCGGGATTATATCGGGCGTTTCAATGTAGAGGCCGTGTCTATTACCAGGCTACAGCAGGATGTAGCGGTTTTAGCATTGATGTCGGGATTAAGAGAAGGAACTGCATTAAGGAGTTATCTCGGCCGTAAATCTTTCACGTCGTTAGGGCTAGTGCTTGGCAAGGCAAATGATTTCATAAGAGGAGAGGAATTTGACAAAGCAGCTAGTAACCAGCATCGGGAATCATCTGACAGGAAAAAAGAAGATAAGTCACGGAAAGATAAAGGCCGCGATGTTGATCGTGGCCGGGATGAAAGAAGAGAATCTAATATGGTCAAAAAAGGAAATGACCGAGAGCGAGATGGCCGGGAAAGGTGAACGTAAAGATAGATTTGATGCGTACACTCAACTCACTATCTCCCGGGCACAAATTTTCACAATGAACAAAGAAAGTGACAAATGGCAGAGACCGAAAAAGATGTTTCATGAAAATCGGGATAAAACCAAGTGGTGTGATTTTCATGGAGATCACGGCCATTTAACCGAAGACTGCCGGCACCTCAAGGATAATTTGGAGGATCTCATCCACAGAGGGTACTTCACCCAATATAAAGCTCAGACAAACGAAGGCGACTTGATGAAACCCAGAGATCAGAATGTTCAATCTCGGATAGGAGAGATTCATGTGATTAGTGGCGGTCCAATTCATGGCGGAAGTGTCAGTGGGGCGAAAGCTAGTTTAAAGGAGTTCCGGCATCAGGTGAACTTTAATGAGAGTTGCCAGTGGAGAAAGCCACCAGCCATGCCAGCCATGTCATTTTCATTGGAGGATGCAAAGCACGTGATTTACCCTCATGATGACCCACTGGCGGTCACATTAAAAGTTGCAAACTGTTTGATTCACAGAATTTTGGTGGATGGAGGAAGTTCCGCTAATATTTTATTCCTGTCTACGTTCGAAAAATTAATGATAGGCCGGGAGCACTTACAGCCAGTTCGGTACCCAGTGATCGGATTCACTGGAGCATCCGCGATACCAGAAGGGATTATAAAATTGCCGTCAGGGTGGGCGAGAATAGCGAAGCCAGAGATGTGATGGCCGAATTCTTGGTAGTAGACGTTCCGGGAGCATACAATGCAATCATCGGAAGACCATTAATTCATGACGTACAGGGAGTGGTATCTACTTATCACTTGACTATCTTTGTACGTATCCAATTCGGGTATAACAAATAAGATCGGGGGAAACCGGGAAGCGAAGAAGGTCATGTTATTTAACGGCTTTAAAACAGTAGGCAAGAAGGGTTCCTGTTGAAGAATTATGCCCGCCATCAAGAAAAGAAAAAAGAGTTAAGAACACGACCCAGGCAAGTGAGAAAAAATCTGAGAAGCAAGGAGATGTTTTGGACGTTGCTATGGAGGAGCTTGAATCTCGGCCAGAGGATTTGCCAAGACCCAAGCCTGAGGGGGAGTCCAAGCTGGAAATGTTGAAAGATGATCCAGAGAGGACTGTGGCTGTTGGAATGGACATGGACCCAGAGGTCAGAATCAATCTGATAACCCTCCTACGAGAAAACGCTGATGTATTCGCGTTCTCGGCGGATGAGATGCCGGGGATAGACCCGGCCGTGATAGTCCATCGACCGAATGTCAACAGCTCGATTCGTCTCGTAAGGCAAAAGAAAAGAAACTTCTCGGCGAGAAAAAGAATAAGGCCGTTAAGGAGGAAGTTGATAAACTGCTAGCGGCCAACTTCATTGAACCCTGTGATTACCCGGAATGGCTAGCAAACGTGGTGATGGTGAAAAAAGCAAACGGTCAATGGCGAATGTGTGTCGACTTCACAGATCTCAACAGAGCGTGTCCAAAAGATTGTTATCCTCTGCCAAGAATTGATCAGTTGGTAGATTCAACTAGCGGGCATGCTCTTTTGAGCTTTATGGACGCGTTTTCGAGGTTACCATCGAGTCGGTCTTACGGAAGATGATAGGAAGAAAGCGGCTTTCATCACAGATCGTGGAGTATTTAATTATAAAGCAATGCCTTTCGGCCTGAGAAACGCGGGGGCCACATACCAGAAACTGGTCGACAAAGTATTTGCTGAGCAGAAGGGAAGGAACATCGAAGTTTATGTGGACGATTCAATCGTCAAAAGAAAAACAGACCGCGAGCATATTGATGATTTAAGAGAGACCTTTAGTACCCTGAAAAGGTACAAGATGAAGCTCAACCCGAAAAAATGTGTATTTGGGGTGAGAGCGGGGAAAGTTCCCGGGATTTATGGTCGATAAGAGGGAATTGATGCTAACCCGGATAAAGTGCGTGCTATTATGGATTTGCCGTGAGCCGAAAGGAATAAAAGACGTACATAGATTAACCTGGAAGAATGGCTGCATTAACTCGTTTCATCTCCAAGTCGGCCGACAAGGCCCCGCCCTTTTTCGCATTATTGAGAGGAAACAAGAAATTTGAATGGGGCGAAGAGCAAAGCCGAGCTTTCGTCACGGTCAAGGAGCATCTAAAGACTCTACCCACCATCACCAGGCCAGAAACGGGGGATACATTGCAATTATATGTCTCGGCTTCTCCAAAAACTGTCGCGGCTGTTTTATTGGTTGAAAAGGAAAAGAGGCAGCAACCGATATACTTTATCAGTCACATCCTGAACGACCCTGAGAGCCGCTATCAGCTGATTGAGAAGATGGCGTTGGCCGTGATAATCGCAGCCAAAAAGCTCAGGCCATATTTCGATTGTCATCCCATTCAAGTCTTGACAAATCAACCGCTGGAGAAAGCTTTGCAAAGGATGGATAGCTCGGGCGTCTTTTGAAATGGGCAATTGAGTTGTCCGAATATGATATCCAAGTACAAGCCTAGGACCGCGATAAAAGCTCGGGCATTGGCGGATTTTATCGTGGAAGCATCTTACGAGGAAGAGCAGGTGGAAGAAAGCACTTGGTCGTTAGAAGTAGATGGCTCGTCAGCAGCAAGTGGCTCAGGGGCTGGCATTGTAATGACCAGCCCAGAAGGAAATATATTATTGAATACGCCATCAAGTTCACTTTCCCGACTTCAAACAACGAGGCGAGTACGAGGCAAAGAATCGCGGGATTGAGGATGTGCATATCAGTGGGGCCAAAAGCGTATCTTTGAAAACGGACTCGCGGCTAGTTAATGGCCAGTTGAAAGGGAGTTTGAGGTCGAGAGAAGCAAATATGCAAAAATACGTGGAAAAGGCCAAGGAATTGATAGCCTAGCTGACTCACTTTGACGTTCAAGCCATCCCTAGGGACGACAACACTAAAGCGGACGCACTCTCCAAACTGGCAAGTTCTGATTCTTTGAACATTGAAAGATCTGTTATGGTGGAGGTTTTGAAAGAAAAAAGCATCACCGAAAAAACCATGATTGTAAATAATGTCAATCAGCAAGGTGAATGGTTCGATCAAATAGTGGCTTATAAACTCACGGGCTCACTCCCTTCGAACGCGATGGAAGCTAGGAAGGCGAAGAGGCAAGCAAGTTGGTATGTCATTTACCAGAATGAGCTATATAAGAAATCATTTAGCTTACCGCTGTTAAAATGTGCAACGGCATGGGAGTCAGGAAAAATTTTGGAGGAGATACATGAGGGGATCTGTGGAAATCACATTGGGGGCAAAGCGTTAGCATTGAAAGCATTGAGAGCTGGATATTATTGGCCGAGTATGTTGGCAGACGCACAAGGTTATGTCAAGAAATGTGACAAGTGTCAAAAATTTGCTCCCATCATCAATAGACCCGCGAACGACCTCCAGCCTATAATATGTCCGATACCGTTTGCACAGTGGGGTTTGGATATCCTTGGACCTTTTACAAAGACCACTGCCGGCCGTAGATTCCCGATTGTTGGTATCGACTATTTCACAAAGTGGATCGAAGCAGAGCCGACAGCAAAGATAAAGTCGAATCAAATCAAAAAGTTCATTTGGCAAAATATAATGACAAGGTTTGGTATACCGGCTGCAATAGTCTTTGATCACGGCGCGCAATTTGACTGTCGGCCAATCAAAAATTTTCTGTCCGAGTTCAGAGTAAAGTTCGCATGTTCAGCCGTATGTCACCCGCAGAGCAATGGGCAAGCGGAGGCAGCTAACAAACAAATTCTCGCAGCCTTGAAGAAAAAGTTGGATGAACTCCAGGGAGCTTGGGCCGATATGATTCCAGCAGTATTATGGGCCAATAGAACAACAGAAAAGGAGGCAACGGGAGAAAGTCCATTCAAGCTGGCTTCGGAACGGAAGCAGTCTTGCCGGTAGAAGTTGGCTTACCGTCATATCAGATCAAATACAAAGATCTAAAGAACAATGATCAAGCCTTAAGAGAAAATCTAGATTTTCTAGCAGAAACAAGGTTGATAGCGGAACTCAAAGCTGCTGCATACAAAGATCGTATCGATGAGAGCATACAACAAGAGAGTTCTTGAAAGGCCGTTAGCAAAAGGAGATCTAGTACTACGAAGGACGGCAGCCACCGGAAAAGCTCACGCTGAAGGGAAGTTAACAGCCAACTGGGAAGGACCATATCAGATATCTAAAGAAATTGATCCCGGCCCTTTTGTGCTGAAAACGATGGACGGCATTGAACTAAAGAATTGCTGGAATACAAGTGTTTTAAAGGAGTACTATGTGTAGATATCCCATGTAAAAGGCCAAGAGCCATTACTTTTGCGTATTAATAATATAACTTCCCGTGAACATTCCATTAATGGTTTCATGCTTATCTTATGTACGCCACGTTCCATTAGTCTAAAAGGGCCACATAACAGGCCACGTACTAAAACGACCATATAACAGGTCTCTAAGTACAAAAACGGCCACATAACAGGCCACGTACTAAAACGACCAAATAACAGGTCTAAGTACAAAAAACGGCCACATAACAGGCCACGTACAAAAATGACCATATGACAGGTCTAAGTACAAAAACGACCATATAACAGGTCAAAAACGAAACAGCCAATTAATAGGCCATGTACGAGAAGAATCATATGACAGATCAGATATGAAGGCAACCATAAAGCAATGCTACTTCGATATAAAGCAGAAGCTCACAAAAACTAAGCTTCATTACTAATTACTGGCATGGCGGCCAACTACAAGCAAAAATGTGGGCAGCCACCAAAAAGGCATCAAAAATTCACAGCAGTAATTGTAATTGTAAAGCTTATCCAAGGTACATGCCATATTGGGCCGAATTTAACGTTTACAAAATATCAGAAAAACAAAATTCTAACAGCTATTAGAGTCAACTGAAGAGCCTGGAGATGACCGCCAAAAACATCAAGGGAGAGGCATCTCTTCATCCTGAGCGACGGGAAGAACATTGGCAATCACATGCTCCTCGCAGATGAAGGGCTCACCCTCCAAAGGGCGTGTGTGAACACCTTCTGCAAAAGCGGATTCCATCTCCTCCCAGTTGAAGTTCGGATGAGAATGACAAACACATCTTTTAGCAGCTATCCATCCACCATCATATCTCTCTCCCAACATACCAACAAACTCTTGATTTTTAAAAACGCCCACGACTGAGCGCTAGGCATCATCCTTGGCCTTAGAAATGGTGGTGGCCATCTCACCCTTAATGGACACCAGTGAAGCTTCAAGCTCCGCTGGTTTCTTTTCGGCCTGCTCAACCTTAGCAGCCTTAGTTCGCAAATCCGCCAGTTCAACATCAACGACTGCCCGCGATGCCTTCTCGGCATCAAGCTGCTGCTGTATATTGTCAGAATGAACTCGGGCAGCATCGAACTGGGTTTGAAGCTCGTCCAAGGATTGCTTTTGCCTATCAGACTCGGATTGATAATGGACAAATTGTTCAATGAGCTCAATAGCGGAATTATTAGTCTGCATCAGAAAGACGATATTAAAAAAAAAAAAAATTTAATGATGAATATCGGATCATGAATCCTACCACAGCAAGGTCGTGAGCAAGTTGGGCGGCCGGCGCTACTAGCTTGTCGGCCGGGCAAACAATTGGCAGCTGATGGCCCTTCAGAAGGCGGTATCCAAGAGTACCGCCATTAGCTGGAATATCAGCATATAGTGATTCATCTTCCCTCACGTTCCAGTTGGGTTGATAGATTTTCCCGGGGACAGAAGGGGGACGAAAAAATGCAGCCTTCACAGCGGCACTAAGGATAACCTCTTTATGCTCAATCCACTCATGGATCCGAGAAAATATTCCCGCCCAAGGTTTGTCAAAAAGCCGGGGGAGCTAAGGATGTCGTAAATTTTTTGGCGCATGGAAGAGCCGGATCCCGGTGCCGTCCCAATGCTTGTCGATCGCAGCGTTCGGGGGAGAAACCCCGGTGGCGGATGATTCCGGGACGGGACTAGGGTCCGAACGATAATAGCGGTCTCATTGCTTGTGTTTCGAAGCGGCGACATCTAGGGCTTGCCTCTTGCTTGGGACTATTATCGGAAGGCTCGCGAGGCCGCCTTTGACCTACAGTCACGCCACCTCCGCCGCGGCGAACAGGAACGTGAACGACAGGACGAGGAGACTCCTGATCCCCACGACCAGCAGATCGGCCGGGAGTACGCCCGACCAGATTGGCGACCACCGCGACTACGATCTGCACCTCTGATACCCCCAGTGAGGCCATGAACAGTGTCATAGTCAAAGACGGGCTCCTCAGGGGTTCGAGACATTGGCGTCAAATCTTCGTTGAGACCCAACTCCTCAAGATCTAAACTGACGAGACCTGCAACAGCAAAACGGAAGGATTAATATCATATTAATTAACAGAAAGCAGAGGTACAAGTCCCACGTCGGACCATAAGTCAAGAGGCAAACCTTCTGGGTGGGTCCGGCAGAGAAATAAAGCCGACAAAGGTTCATTTCCCAGTATGTACTTTGCATGGGGAAGCCATCTGCAAGGGATCCTTCCCTCGGTGTCTTCACCGACGGCAGTAATAGTCCCGACCTCAGACTCAAAATAATCAAAGGCCTTTTGCTCATCCGATGAAAGACCATAAGAGGGAACGTCTTCCATCCGAGTAACAGGCTTAGTAAAGTGACGACGGATAGGGAAATTATTCGGCACTTTAACCCAATAAAAAGCGGGCAGCCACCCTTTCAACCCAGCCAACTTAGGGTAGACGGTAAGTTTATTTTTTGGCCGTCATCAAACTCCACCATCCTTTCTCAGTGGAGCCGTTCCGTCGAAGCCAATGAAGGCGACGGAAGAGGTTGAGTGTCTCAGGAAACCCTAAATAACGACAAGTCCAAATAAAAGCGATCAGGTTCCTAACGGCCAGGGGTGTCAGCTGAGCCAGGCAGACATTGAACGCCTTCAAAATCCGTACCAAGGTTAAATCTAGAGGAAAGCGCAACCCAAATTCAAAATGGTGCGCATAAACAGCTACGTGCCCTGCCGGACAATCAGTCACTTTTGATCCCTTGTCCGGGACTATCAACTAATACTCTGGTGGGAAGGCATACAACTTCTCCGCAACATCGCAGTAGTTGAGATCTATGGCGCATTGTCGCCAAGACTTACAGATTACCGTAGATCTCGGACCACTGCTATAATCTACTGGCAGCCATATCCCAGAATGCTCAACATCTTCGCGGTCAGGGATTGGCTCGGGCCGAGAATTCGGAGGCATGCTAGAACTTTCCCCCAAAACTATCTCGTTTGGACGAATACTTTCATCCCGACCAGAAATAGAAGGACCCTCAGTCTCGTCCATTGTAGCAATAGAATCGTTGTCGGAACCTAAATCAATAACAGGTGGATGAGAAGGGCCGGTTTCATGAGCAAGACGGTCATAAAAGTCATCCGCTACTACAACCCCAAAGATCTGCTAAGTTATCTAACCGGGCATGCTCCTTCAAAGGCGAGAACATCAAGTCCGGGAACAAGATCGGGGGAGGATTTCTAGCGGTTCGGCGAGCTAAAATTTGATGTCTTAGTTCTCGGAGTGTTTGTCTATCACCACTCATCCTCGCGGACAAATATTGGGAAGTCAAATTTTCTTGCTCGGGGTAGAGCGGTCATTAAGGAATTTAGATCTAAGTTCCCTATCTCTATCAGCAGTAAGGGGCAAGTCAGCCAACAAGCGAGTTCTCTCCTCCCTAAGGCTGGAAGTAGACGAACTATGTCCGCCATGAAGGGAAGCAGGAGACGAGGGTTCACTTTCGGACATTAATTTATCACTCAAAGAATTTTGACCGTATGCGAGAGGTCCGACATAATTTCAAAGAAAGAAACGAAAGAAGCGATTGAAGAGAAGTTGGAAAAAGGTACCCGAGAAGTCGACGGAAAACGACAGGAAAATCAAGCGAGATTCCCAACAAAAGCACGACAAAGGCCCCGAATGCACGAACGAGAAAAAAGAAACCCAATAAACGGAGCACCGGAGAGCGTAATTTCACCGGAAAAGTTGAAAACTTTGAAAGTAAACCCTCGATTGCACTCAGACGAAAAAAGGTGAAAAAGCATTGCGATTTCTCAAAAGTAAAGGGCGAAAAGTAACTTAGAACACTTTTGAGGAGATTTGGTAACTTAAAGGCAAGATCTTGGTGAAGAAAAGAGGAATTGAAGTTCTCAGAAAATCGCAAAAACCAGAGAAATATGGAAGGTTGAAGACGAAGTGTAGAAAATAAGAAAGGGGAACTAACGCTTCTTTACAAAGGCAGGATTGAATGGCCAGGATGAACTGACCCATCAACTTCTTTCGTGGATGAATGCCAAATGTCACTCGCTAAGCCCGACCTATAAAAGAATAAAGAAAAACAAGCGGGATTTCACAAAAAGGTCATGATTGCATTTTTCGAAATACGAAATCTCCCCAGGGCAACACGTGGCAGCAGAGGGAAATATGGAACATAAAAAATTCACTCGCGTCCTCAGCATATCATCAATGCCGGTCACGACCCCCAATGATGCTGGGGGGGCTAGTTGTATGGGTATACCCAAGTTCACTGTCGGACACATCTCTTGTGGCCGACACCAGCAAACTTGAGACGCGACCTCATCAGTAGAGTCCAGACCGTTTATGAAAAGTTGTCCGAGATGGAGTTCACGGCCACATTTGAGGATAATTTTCCCTCCAATCAAACTCATTATAGTCATACACGTGTCGCAGGATTACGCACCCTGTCAGATGAATAGTACTGCTATAAATAGCCAAATGGTACTATTCATCAGGTACATTCTCTCACATTCTAAGCTTTGCTTTCTCTCTCTCTCTAAAATCCTTATCGGGCACTTATTGACTTGAGCGTCGGAGGGAGTTTCCTCGCATCCCCCCGAGGGTAGTTTACGTTTGTCTTCCTTGCAGACTTCCAGTCTCGGACGCCCACTCTCGTACTGCCGGACACTTCCTTGTCCGACATCGTTTCACCACCGAAACAACATCTGCTACCCCTTGTTTCTTAGTGGCTCCGCCACTGCATACACCACCACCTACTTATTTTCATGCTATTGTTTTGTATATACTTTATAGTTTAAAATGAGATGACGGGGTACTTCATAATTCATTTACCTGAAATTCTCAGGCTTTCCTGGCCAATATCCAAGCTTGCAAAAAGGATAAACTTGAAGATGCAGCTTGTCATTCCAATTGAAACTTCCTTCTCGGATTGTATTGTCATTTCCATACCCTTCGAGACTATTCCCTTTGGAGGAGTACTTTTCTTTCTCCTCTAGCGGTAGTGTGAAGAATTTCTTACCTATTTCTTGTACCTCATCAAGCAATGTGCTTGGCATACCATGATTCACTAGCTAAATACCATAACAGGAGAGTAAAATAAATAAGAAAATAAAAATGAAAATGGTTAGAAAAAGGTTTTTATCAAACTGAAAAATTCA
Source organism: Beta lomatogona (assembly GCA_947646795.1). Taxonomy (NCBI): domain Eukaryota; kingdom Viridiplantae; phylum Streptophyta; class Magnoliopsida; order Caryophyllales; family Amaranthaceae; genus Beta; species Beta lomatogona. The sequence continues at coordinate 172,325 of CANSNZ010000314.1, read as the reverse complement.
TGAGAGCAAACAAAGTGTCTCCTAAGTATTAATGTCACGCATAATAGGTTTTTAAGATGTAAGAGCTTGGGGATCAATAAGAGCTAGAATAGTTGAGAAATTCATATACTTTCCTAAATCTAGCTAGTCTATTACATTATTCTAAAACAAAAATTAAGGGGACACAATACACATCTCACTCTCTTATTAAACAATTTTCCACCAACATCATGTATAACATATATCTTGGGAAATGAAATATTCTATTAAAAAAGTTATTTTCCTCTAATAAAAAAACATAAATAATCATCTTAATATGATATCATTATAGAAACAATTTGTGCTAAGTTTTTGAATTAATTAAACATGAAGAATTTAAATCAAAATATACAAATTTGACCCATAAAAAATATTTTTTCAAATATTATTTTCAAATATTATATATGTCGAGCTAAGGAATGAGAATAAGGTAACTAGAAGAAACCCAAAGCCGGTCAAGAACCTAATGTCGAGATTGATCATTGATGTGCACAAGATCAGTGCAATATAAGGTCGAATGGTAGATGCAACACAAAATTATTAGTGTTGTCCGAACTAATTAGTAATTACCATCATAATCGGTGGAGCGAGTTCTGGTCAAGCAAAGCAATATTTTGATATTTTGTTAAAAGTGGGTTCATGGTTTCATCATCAGATTTAGTGGAGGAGCAAGTTAATAGTTAAAGAAACACAACGTTTGTATTCGATATCACAATAATTTGGTTGAGGAGATTCATGGCTTTTTTTTTTTTTTTTTTTTTTTTATATAATCAAATTCAATAGTATATATATTTTACTTTGGATAGACAAGTTGAAACTCAATTGGACCTAACCTCTTATGGATCCTTTAATCTAACCTTTTGATAGGTCGAGCCCTTAAAAGTGAGGAGACGATAAAAGAATTAACACCCTCAAAATCTCAATATTAGGATTTGATAGCTTTGATTTCTACTCATAAAATTCAAACTTAACAACTAAACCAAGTACTATCCATATATAACGTACTAGATTATACGAGTCTGTCTTGTAACTTGTATGGCTATATTTTTTCTAAACAGTCCACTAGCTTATGGAACTTTTTTTGGGTACTAGCAAACACATAATTAAGAACTTCTATTAGTGAAGTCGTGGCTACATATTCATAAAAAGATAAAATATAGAAAAGATCTAGGAGGTAAAAATTAACATGCATCTTGGAATTGAGGAGCAAACCTGAGCACATCCCCATGAGCTGAGAGCAGAACGAAGCTTAGTAAGCTCTTCAGGTGATGATGATGAGAGGAGAGAGAAATCGATTGTCAGATCGTCCATCAAAGGAACAAAGCCATCACCAACTTCATATTCATCCTTTGGCCGTATGTAACTTTCCGGCACGACACCACTTCGGAGTATTTCTTGCACCGGCTTCAGGGCAGACGACTTCATTTCAGCCATCTTTGATCTTTTGTGCTAAGTTGATGCAAGTAATTTTGCTTTTATAAATTCCAGAAATGATAAGAAAATAATTAAGTAGGACGAATGTACTACGCATGCATGCAAAAAAGATGTAAGAAATGAGCTGATATAATTTGGCAGATCTCCGAGTGCATGCAGAGCGACAATGAGATAAGTGATATACGTGATGCATTGATTATGGAGTTGGTAATTGTACTTAAATTACTAATCATTATCAAAGGTATACAAACTATACACAGATACGACGAACACATACATATATATGCGGAGAGTTAGTGTGGTTAGGTTATAAATTATAGTAAGAAATAGATGAATGATATGGTGTGGCACCCTTGGCTCATTCCAAGATTGCTTAAAATACGAACTACCTTATTGTTAATTGATTTTTTTGGAATGAAAGTTCTCATACTTATATGTTTAGCCTCAGTTTCCTCCTTGATTTTCTCTCTTACAAGTGTAAAACCACATGATCTAATTTCGACATTAAATTAGAAGTTGGTATCTATACTGACTAGCCTTCTATGCACGCGATGCGTGCATCAATTGTTTGGGTATGTTCTTAGTAAATTTCATCTAAATATAATTTTAGAAGTGTGATTTATAATTATTGTTGACTTGTTGTATAAACTAATTAATGTAATCTATAAAGTGTTTAGAAATTGTGATGAACATTTAGATGTAAAGTCTTATGATCAAATTAAATTTGTAATTTTTTTTTTATTGAGTAACCATTTTTCTCATTATGTCAAGTTACTTTGTTAATGCTTATTTAGTTTATTATTGGAATTTTGACCCCATCTTTAAATTAGGAAAGCATATAATAGTCGAAAATATGAATATCCAATTATATATTTAGCTAAGGAGAAAAAAGACATTTCATAGGGGGGAACCATAGCCCCCCTTGGCTTATATAATAGAGATATTTAAAAGGCTAAACATGCTATCACACTAAAGATGCTCCTTCACTAATGAAGCTTTGAACATGTAACCAATAATGGCCAAACTAAAGATTTAATTAAGTGTTTTTGCTCTTGACTATTCATGTTTAACTTGTCAAAAAATAGTTTTTGCTATACATACATTATGTAGATAATTGGAGATCAATCATACTCCTGACCCCCTACTCACAACTTAAGTTTGTTCCTCTTCGCACAACAGATATGAATTAATTAAAATTCCAATAATTAATATTTTTGGGCTACTAGATTAATCTATAAACAAATAATATTACAAACGAAAACTCTAGACAATGTCTTAACCAAAAAAACTAGTTATTCTATGAAAACTCATGAAAATTAAGACATTCTACAACCAAAAGACGATATCTCGACAAATTTCAAAATTAAAAGCTTAACGAGTAGAGTGTTATATGTAAAATAGATTCTTTGGCGTCAAACGAAAAGGATGCTTAAGATGAAAAGGGTGAGAAAGAATATTGACCATGTGAATTTAATCCAATAGTACGATGATACAAACCAGGCAATTGTATATGCATATATTTAGAACTAAAGGTGCACAAGTTTTCAATTATATGTGCATATTTTCCGAATTCATTATGCATGTGTTTTTTATGTTTGAATATGCATAACTTTTTTAATTGAATATGCATAATATTTGAACTAAATGCGCATATTTGAACTAAATGTGCATAAGGTGATCAAAAAGTAAAAATGCATCAAACAATTGCGAAGATCATTATACGCTTCAATTCCTTGCGACACATAATCAACGGCTACTCGGCAACACCTGCATGTGGCAATTCAATTTAAAACGGCTTGAGAAGGCGACATTTGGCGAAATAGTTATGGGTGTGACACGTAGGTTTGTTTTCTAGATTTATGCATGTATATATGTAGATTTAATTTATGATCTTAAAGCAAATAACCAATTTATTATGAGATTCGGGAAGTATCGAGACCAAGCAATGGTTTTTTATCATTTTTACATGTCATTATTTTTTTTTTATTACCGAAGAAAGAGATAGGAACTATGATTTATTTTTAGTAATATATATATATATATATATATATATGTTTGTGAAAGAACACAATGACACATATACAATACACTTGGATTATTCCCAAGACTCGATCATATAACGATACATTTTGGTAGGATGAAAGTTTGGTGTACCGTTTGGATTTAAACCTAGTCTAATCCAATCCCAATAAAATTTGGATTTTAGTGCTCCAATCCAAATCCAAACTAGTAAGAGTTTGAGTCCAAACCAATTCAATCCGAATTTTCAGATACTGGATTGGATTCAATCCAAAATATCGAAAATTTTAAACTCTATTCTTTTGGTGAAATAATCAAGCACGAGCATCGTTAGATAACATAAGTAATTCATACAATCACATAAGAATTCAATATTAACAACTTTAAATTCATAACAAACCTATCAATTTTATCGAAAACGCTTAAGCCCAATCCCATATATTCAAATATACTGGCCTATAGGGGTAATTTGTTATTTCATTATTTTGGATTTTTGGATCCAATCACTCTCAATCAAAACCAATCCGAAAATCCAAATTTAAAAAAAAAAAAAAAACTCAATCCAAATATAGTTTAAGTTCAATGTGAATCACTAATTCAATTTGGATTGGATATAAGAATAACTTTCACCCCTACATTTTAGTACCAATATATTAAAACTTGCCAAAAAAAAAAAAAATTAAACATAATGATACTGACCCACAATCACACAAATTATACAAATTCATATCTAGTAATCAATTTTGACGTAATTAATCTGCCTTTCCTCAGCACCCATGTGTTTAAAGTAAATTTGGCTATAATCATTAAACCTCTTAAACAATTGGGGTCGGTCCTCGGTGATCAATTCCTTAAGTGGCCCAATCACCTTTTCTGCATTTGGAACAGGAAGCATTGCTATAGATGTTCGGTCATGTTGTGGGTCTATAACGACTTTGTGGGTTGGACTCTTAAATATGCCATTACTTGCTATCTGCAATAAGTCATATAGAATCAAACACTAGTAAATTCGCTTCAAAAAAAAAAAAAAAAACACTAGTAGATTTATGTGTCTAGAAAACTACAAGGAACAAATGATATCAATGATATTCAATTAAATATCTTAGCTCTGTCATTCTTATATAAACAATGTTGAAATTTATTGACTACATGTTTAGTTAATTAAAAAAATCATAGAAATTTACAAATGCTAATAGAAACGTCAATTATGATTAAAATTTACAAATATAAAGATTCAAGAAAGATTAGAATCTACCTACTGTTTTTTTTTTTCTTTCTCACTTGGAATCTTGACACTATTTATACTTGGACAGAAAATTCTTGATTGTTCTCAATTTATAAGTAAAATATAGTTATGTGGGGTCTTGTTTGATTAGTCTCAATTAGTACTTTATTAATATTCAATCGTTATAATTTGTACTAATATATAATGAAAAATATTTAAGTTCAAATAGGTGTATTGAATGACCCACTCAAGAAAGTGAGAATGATAAAAAAACAGAGGGAGTGCTTACTGATATTTCAAGTATTCCTAAGTTATGAGTACGTAGGAAGTAAGGTAAATAAGAATTAATGGCTCAAATAATGACATACAAGATTATCTAACGAATATACTCCATCAATTTTCTTTTGTTGTTCCTGTCTTCTCCATTGGAAAAGCTCAATATATCGTTCCTATATCGAATCTTTCTATATATACATAGTGTAATTGTATGACTTATATTGCCACTAGTTTTAAGCCGCAATTAATGTGTTCACACTGTTCACTAGTCATTTTGTAATCTTTTACCCCTCAAACTTTTCTCTCATTGGTTACTTAACATAGATTGACTCAAAGAGTTATAATCTTTATTTTTAATTAATTTAATGTTATTTAAAAAGTGAAACTTTGCCCCTTTTTTAAGTCTCATTGGTTTTTTCCTCAATTCCAAATAGGAACAACAAAAGAAAATTGATGGAGTACTTTACATAGTAGTTACATTTGATTATTAAAAGCGAAGAGATCAAACAGTGACCTCTAGAGAAGTTGAATCTACTCCATTATATTAGTTAAACGAAAAAATTATATGTATGGAGACAAATTATTGGTCAAAGTTTAAGAAGTTTGGCCGAAATACGTATAATGTATGAATTGTTTTGGATGGCTGGACTCTGGAGTATATCGATGTGATGTGCAAGAGACATCTAATATTTACAATTGCTGCGATAATATTAGAATTATTATACTTCAATTATGTATAATTCAATCTACTTCTTAAATAAAGAGGAAATTGAAGAAGTCAATGTTACTGATGAAGAAGCAACATGATCAGAAACATTTACCTCCAATTGATCAGCAACATGGATAATAAGGGCTTCAGGGATGATAGGAACCCTATACCATTGACCATCTTTTAGGATTTGAAGCCCTTCGATCTCTTTGTCTTGCAAAAGAATGGTGATGACGGATCCATCTGTATGTGCTCTCAATCCAACGACTTGACTTGCATTCGGACAACGAGGATAAAAATTGAACCTCGCATGTATTACATCTTCTTTGTCAGCTCCCCATAGCTGAAAGAACCGATTTTCTTCCAACCCCAATGAATGAGACATAGCTTTTAGGAGTTGCTTAGTTATTAGCTCAGTGTTGCTTGAAAATTCATGCAACGTTGCCCTATAGCATCAGAAGTCAACGCAATAATTGAAATTTTGAAGTGAAAGAATTATTGTACCAAACTGTAATTTAAGATTCTATAGAACTTGGAAAATATATCATCCCTACAAATGCTTCTCCTTGGACGTCATAATTAGGAAGTTTTTGTTTCATTCATATTATTAGTGATGAGATGCACGATATCCAGATTTAACTTCATATTTTGATCTAATTATTTGCGTACATAATCCCGGTCTATTTTTGTTTATGATCTATTGTTTAATCTATATTTGTAAGTAGTATTAAACAAATTCTTGGGTGTGTATGACATGAAATTCATGTCATTATCTATATAGTCCATGTCATTTTTGTTGAAGTCTATGTCATTGTATATATTATAAATTATAGTGTAACATGTTACTTACATACAAGACGCACTCATCATTATTATGGTCATTATAATAATCATATATGCATAATTCAATAGTAATATGTTCTTTTATATTTCACCTAAAATTATGAGGTTTCTCAGGCCAAATTGTAAGTTGACGCCTATGATGCGGATAAACTTGAAGATGAAGTTTGTCATTCCAGTTGAAAGTTCCTTGTCGGGGTGGATTACCGTTCCCATAACCTTCAAGCCCGCCACTTTTGGGGGAGTACCTTTGCTTTTCCTCTTGGGGCAGTTTGAAAAATTCCTTACTAATTTCTCGTACCTCATTAAGCAATTCACTCTTCATACCATGATTCACAAGCTATATCATATAATCGCACTACGTTAGACTGATTATAACGGTAATAATAGAAGTATATTATACATAGCCTCATAAAAATTAGGATCCAATATTAAATTGTTATACACGCATAATAGAGGGAGTATTATTGTGGAGCACTAGACATTCTTATTAGTGTATCATATTTTATTGTATCGTAAGCTAATAGCCTAATATATTATACATGTATTTTTTACATAACCAGAAATATATAGGGTTGGAGGGGTCTGGAATATACTTCTGAAGTTTTTTTTTATATTTGCAACGTTATGACTTTTCAACTATGCGGTTCACATTTTGACCGTATATAATGATCTGTACACAAGAATGAACATAGTCATATGATATATTATTTGATTAATCTCAATATGTAGTTTTTTAATATCTCATTTCCATAATTTTTACAAATGCATAACTAAAGTTATCAATGGTCAAAATTGTGTCTCGTCAAATGTGAAATTGCAAAATGTTGCAATTAAAAAAGAACGGAGGAAGTATATAATATTCAGATGGCAAGTTATGATTAGCTTTCTCATTTTAACAAATAACTCTCAAGTGTATGTGTTGGAAACAGACCTGGAAACAACCCCATGAACTAAGAGCAGATCGAAGTTTCTCAAGTTCTTGGGGGTCCGATGATGAAAGGAGCGAGAAGTCGAGGATCGGACCGTCCATCAAAGGAACATGACGATCACTATCTTGATTATCATCCTTCAATTGTAAGATGTAAGCTTCGGGCACGACCCCATCTTGCAGTAACTCTTGTACAGGTTTGAGTGCAACACGGGCCATGTTAATGTATTACGAGGTGATTAAGGTTAATTTGTGTGAATTTTCGTGTTAAAATGTTTCAATGGAAATTGGTGGTGTGTTATGCAAATAAGACGAGAAGTCTAGCTTATATAATGTGGTTCATCAACTTAATTATCTTCCCTGCACTATTTAATTGGTCATACACTTCGTTGTTGCCACAGTTGGGCTAGCTCTTTTTTTTAGTAGTGGCTTAATTTGAATCTTCTATTTCCAATAATAATGTATTGCAACTTTGATGATGCGAGCTAACTTTAATTAATCTCGGATGGTAATCTGAAATGAAGACCAAGTCATACTTGCATCGATTTCACTATTATTATAGCTTCTTATATAAATTTATATGTTAATGTCTAAACAATATAATATTCTGCAGTTCCACTTCCACAACAAGTTTTGCGCATGAATGACAGTAAAGGATGGGAATTCTAATGCTCTACAAGGTGGTCAGAGTCAGAGAAAGTTGAAAGTGACCTCTCAAAATTCCTCCAGTTATGCAAGTTTGCTGAAAATATGAAAATGGGCAAAGATGATGCTAGTTTGACGCAAAATAATAGCGTCCCCCTGGATAATTCTAATTGGCTCATAAATTAAACTAATCTTCAGTATCTATCTATAACAATAAAAATAAAAACTAATCAGTATTATCTATCTACAATATATAAAACTTCTGGAGAGTATAGGTAGCACCAGGGGGTGCTTATCGCACGAGCCGACCCCGAACTGTACTGGGATCGGCTCGTTTATCGTTTAGCTCGGCTCGACTCGTGGGCTCGACGAGCTCGATAAGTGAAGCTCGGCTGGAGCTCATGAGCTTCTCTCAAGGCTCGAGCTCGATTTGAGAGAAATAAAGAATAAACCAAACAACATTAAACGAAACAGAATATTTACATTCGATATTTAAAATGATTGTTGATACATCTTGTAGAATTATAGACTAAATTCAAAAAGTACCACAAATAAACATATTTTATTTCATTTTTACATGCTAACCAAATGAATTACTTACATGTATACTTAAAAAATCAACAAATTACATCTAAAAGGATACAAAAAGGAAAAAAAATGAATTGTTTAATATAAAAAGTTCTATAAAAGGATACGTATAAGGGTGCTAACGAGCCGAACTGAGACCGAGCCTGGGCAGGCTCAGCTCGGCTCGAAAATGGGCAAAGCTCAGCTCGGCTCGAGTTCGAGAAATTTGAATACGAGCTCCGCTCGGCTCGAGGCTCGACTTGAGCTCAAGACCGCTGAATACAAGCTCGGCTCGACTCGAGCCACTCCATATGCCTTGAGTTAGGTTTTTGGAGTAGTATTTTATAGAGAACAAAAACTTTATGTTTTATTCTCCCACCAATGTGGGACTTTATGAGTTAGCCTTTTACATTATATAAACAAATGTTTACATTTTGTTCCTTTTGTAAAGAATATAGGCTTAACCTTTTGTTTCTCAACCAATGTGGGACAAGATCAAACCATAAGTATAACTAGGGTAGTAACAATTTATGGAGAAAAAAAGCTATTGTTTACACTATAAACCGATGGGGGACACTTAATATTTTACATAAAAATCCTTATTTACATAATTTTCGAGCCTGTTCACGAGCTTCCGAGCCGAGCCAAGGCTAGCTTAGGCTTGACTCGTTAACATACCGAGCCGAACACGAGCTTGACCCGAGCTTTGATCGAGCCGAGCTTGAATAGTTCACGGGCAGGCTTGGCTCATTAATTCCCTTAGGCAGCACCACCTAAGCGACTGCCATGTCTTCATTATATAAAAATAATAATTAAAATATAGAATTATATAGTTATGATAATACATTATTAATTATTTATGGAGTTTAGATAAGTAAAATTAAGTGTTTGGTATCTTAAACAAATTAAAATATTACATTGTGTGAGTTGAATTTAACTTTTGCAACATGATTATAATAAATTTTATACGAATGAAGAGTGCTCGAAATATGCTTCAAAATAAAATCCATATATTATATATGCATATTCTTTTAGAGTTTTTACTTAATTTTTTATTTTGTTATATCTTTGCTGGGTTAATATAGGGCAAGAGAGATTACGTTATTAGTAGAAAAGATGAACTTTTCGAGAGCATAGACAAGCTAGCAACACCTAAGATTGCCATATATAGAGTTTGGTTAAAATAACTATACCTCTGTAATGTTTTTTAGTTGAAAAATTAGAGTTTTATTTCGAACAAGCAAATAAGAATATCATACTATGTAATTGAATATAACTTTCGCTACCCAATTGATCAAAATACTATAATTTCCATGCAATTGTAAAGTGCTCGAAATATGTTTTAAAATAACTATTTGTAAATATAGTCATTATAGACACATAAATTTGTGTCTCCATTTTAGTATTCAATGATGTATCATATCGGCGTCCTAATTGGTCCTGATCAAAGGAGAACAATCAAAAGCCTTGCGCAAAACCAATTTTTGAGTCCAAACTAGTTATTAGGCCCGGGCTATGCCCCGGGTATGGAAAGTTTTTATTTATTAAAATTATACTTTAAAATGATAACATTAAGGCTCTGTTCTTTTGGACTAAATTAATGAAAATTCAGTTATCCTCCTTTTGCAGGATTATTGCCAATGTAATCATAAAAAGCAAATTTCTCGGGAATTTTCGACCAAGCTAAGTTCATTTCAGTTCAGACAAATTCAGTTTAGTTCAGGAAAATTCAGTTCAGTTAGTTTCCTCTCACAGTTTTCATTCACTTCAGTTCAGTTCAGACAAATTAAGTTCAGTTCAGTTCAGTCCAAAAGAACATAACCTAAATACCACTTGGTATATTATGGTTAAGAATTTAATATATAAACCTGATGTCACGGGATAAAAATCTATACTATGCAATTTCTAACTTTTTTTTTTATTGTATATGGATTACATAGAGTAAAACTCCTTTAAGGAGAGCGCCACGTGGCACCGTTCCTTGTTTAGGAACACCTTTTAATAGATTTGTATAGATGTGTTTTAGAACCCATTTTAGCAGAAAATCCGATTTAAAGCAATTATTTATTTTTGATGATTAATTAAAAGTATACTCCTTCCGTCCCAAAATAATCTGAACACTTTCTTTTTTTTTATTTGTCGCAAATTAGTTTGAACACTTTCGTTTTTGACATGACCCTATTATTACTATATTAGTATATTAGGAATATATGGATGCTAAAGATATTATCATATCTTTTAGCATATATTATTATCTTAGGGAAATATTATCTTATATTAGGAATATATGGATGCTAAAGATATGATAATATCTTTAGCATATATTATTATCTTAGGGAAATATTATCTTGGGATATTTCCAATAAGTATTTGATTAGTATTAGGAATAAGACATCTTTTAGAGATATTTTCCTAGTAGTAGTCCCTTTGTACTCCTATATATATTTTACTCATAGTTCATTATGGAACAACACATTAATATAATATAAACTCTTATTTACTCTCTCCCATAAACTTAACATGGTATCGGAGCCATCCAAAATTTTGGATTGATCCAAACGCTTCCGCATAAAAATTTTACGACCGGTTGGTATTCATTAAAATTGATGTGACCAAGTTATGTGCGATTATAGAGTGTTGAGAAGTCCATTTCACTAAGGTTTAAGGTTTAAGAAGGAGAGTTTGACTCATCTAAACCTTAGTGTGGAGAAGAGGGAGTAATGATGAATTTGCGATATTAGAGGAGATTTAAGGATATTTTGTGGTTATATGTGTTTATGATCATTTACAGGTGGATTCCCATCCCGTGTTTGCGATCCATTCAACATAAAAAGATCACAAAGTTCATTGGAGTCTAGAGTTATATGGTGGAGGCATCCAAGTTCATCTTGTGGCTCTACAACATTGTTTGCCCACCATTCGCGTTGAAGAGCCCACCTCGGGCGTTTGTAGAGAAGGTCGGATCCTGGGCAGTAGCGAGTGCCCGAGCTGCGCACCACACACGCACGGCCCGCGCATATCGAGCCTCACAGATCATGCGCAGCACCAGCATGCCCGACTCGTGCACCAGCATCGCACGAGTCGCGCAGTTCGAGAGGAAGCATGAGATTCACAGCAGCAAAGGCGTGACATTGACAGTGGCGAGTGCCCGACTCGCGCATAGACAACGCACAACTCGCGCAATGCGAGCGGAGAGTGCTTCTTGGCAGCAGCGAAGGCCCGAGTCGCGCGCCATAGCTGCCCGACTCGCGCACTTCGACGCGGCTATGACTCTTCGACAGTTTTCAGCTTTCCCTTAGGTTTAATTAATGAAAAAATGTTGTTTTGTTTTGGTCTTGTAATTTCTGAACCTAATTAGAGAGGATAGAGAAGAAGAACCCTAATCCCTATCTTTTTTTGAGTTTCGAATGATTAGTTTGAAGATTTCTTTGATGGATGCTATGTCGATCGTAGCCTAAATCTGGTCTTGAGAACGGTTAATCAAGCTTCGGTCTATTATTGTGAGGTTTCTCTTTGTTGACTTTATCTTGATTATAATTGTGATTCCTTGTTCTTGATCTATGACTATTGTATGTATTGCTAGGAGTACTACTAGTTTATACGTCCAATTTATCTTTTGCTAGGATTTAGAATTGATGCCGAATCATCTGTTCTTCTTTCATGAGTAGCAATCTAGGGTTTGATTAATGAATCTGATTATTCTTGATTAATCACTAGGGAAATCACAATTTCTAATTTGAATATGTTGTGCTAGCAACTTGTTAATTGGCTCATTGTTTCCTAGTTCGTTGATGTTCTATTGCTTTGAATTTAATCTCTGATTAGATTAGATTAATCTTTAGTTCAAGTTTTATGATCATCTGATTGTGATTGTTTTACGGTACTTTTGAGGGAAAGGAATTTGATTTCCAACTTTGAGTAATTAAGAGTAAAGTTACACATTTGAGAAACCAATGATCAATAGTATGAATCGAAGTGGCCATTAACCGAACTCAAGATTCTTCTCTTCTTGATTACATTACTTCTTTATTGTTCTTTAGTTTTTCAAATTTAATATTCAATTCTTTAAACACAAAACCCCCATTTGATCCATTATAAGCACGAGTTAGTCCCCAAGTCTCTGTGGATACGACCCTACTTGCCACTTACATTCATTTGTATTGGAAAGAAGGAAAATAATCTTTTATCTTTGGTAGCGCGTGCGACCGCGTCCCACCAAAAATCCACCGGCCAGATTTAACTGGTTATTCCTAAAATACTTTTTTTTTTCTCCCGATCTCTCGTTTGTTGCTTGTCTGTGTTTGTGCTGCACTTTATCCTTTGTGGTGGTGTTCTAGCCACTAGTAGAATAATTGCTTATTGCTGCGGTGGTATTGCTGCGGTTTCACCCATACGCAGCAATATATCACGTTAAAAGAAAAAGTAAAATATAAAATAACGATATTGCTGCGGTTTCAGCCGAAAACCGCAGCAATATGATTTCAATGGAATTTTTTTTGAAAAAGAGTTGACTATTTGACCAGACATATTGCTGCGGTTTCTGACAATAACCACAGCAATATATTGAAAATACTATTAAAAAATAATATTATTATTTTTTTAATAAAATTTAAATCTATTGCTGCGGTTCCTAAAAAAAACGCAAGAATAAAGACGCCTAGATTTAATAAAACAAGGGGCCCAGCTAGGGTTGCTCTTCATTCCTTCCTTCTCTCTCCTCTCTCCTACTCTCCAGCCGCTCGTCTTCCTCTCTCCTCAAATGTTCATCCGCTCCTCAAATCTTCGTTCATCCGCTTCGAAGGCTCAAATCGTCTTCCTCAAATAAGAAGGCTCGAACGTCTTCCTCTCTCCTCAAATCGTCTTCCTCAAATTCGAAGGCTTGAACGTCTTCCTCTCTCCTCAAATCGTCTTCCTCAAATTCGAAGGCTCGAACGTGAATTCGCAGAAAACTCCTTCGTCATCTTCGTCCAGATCTGAAGACTCGAAAACTCGTTCGTCCTCTTCGCTCCAGATCTGAAGACTCGAAAACTCCTTCGTCGTCTTCGCTCCTCAAATTTTCGTTTATGTTCTTCGTTGTCTTCGTCGGCCGTTCAGATCGAAGGCTCGAACGTGAATTTCGCTCGCCTTTGCCAAGATCTCGAAGATCCGGTGATTTTTGCTCGCTTCGCCGCCCTTAACTGCCGCCGCTGGTGGTTTTTTTTCTTTTGTTTTTATTTCTTTTTTATTTAGGATTTGTTTTTATTTTTGCGATTTTTTTTGGGTATGATGAGTTTGATGGATGAGTTTGTGATGTCGAATTTGACATTTTTTTTTGTGATGTTTTATATCGACTGGATTGCGATGTTTTGTTCTTCAAATTGTTTTTTTTTTTTACTTTTTTTGTGATGTTTTGTTCTTCGTTATTTTTGTTTTTTGTTTTATATCTCTTTTTCTTTTTGTATATGTTGGATTTTGTGTATCCGATATGCGTTTGTATAAGTATTCTTTGTCACTACTTCTAATTTGTAGTGTTTTATTTTTTTGTACATCTTTTTTCTTTCAAATTTGATGACTAAGTGAAAAAAAAAAATTTCACCCATCATTTTCCTTTCTAACTAGCAAAAAAAAAACTCCACTGACACCTATTGCTGCTGTTCCTATAAAAAACAACAGCAATAGGTTTCATTTTTTTATTAAATAAAATACTTATTGCTGCTGTTCCTACCAAAAACAGCAGCAATAGGTTTCATTTTTTTATTGAAAAAAATACCTATTGCTGCGGTTTTGGGTAAGAACCGCAGCAATAGATTCTTTTATTGCTGCGGTTAAAAACCGTAGCAATAGGTATGATTACCTATTGCTGCGCCCTTAATTGCTGCGCGGCCAAAACCGCTGCAATAGGCCACTTAATGACCGCAGCAATATGCATTTATTCTACTAGTGAGCATTGACTTCAAGCTGGATTTAGTGACATTTGCCGCTGCATATTGGTATATTAGTTTAATAGCCCTGTCATGTGTTGACTTCTAATTGCCTTACGGATTACTGTTGCTGCTAGTGATCTTGGTTTGTTCGTTTCCCATGCTGCATCTTGGCTTTAAGTTTATTTCATCCAATAACGGTTGGATCTATTGAAAAAAAAAATTTGAACCTAAATTACTTGGTTTTTAACCATAAAATCCTTCCATCTTAAATTTTCGGCTATATTTGTGTCGTGAGACAGGGATTATTGGTTCTCCTTGTACCGTGAGACAAGGTATATTGGTTCTCTTTGTGCCTTGAGACAGGGTTTAATATGTTGTGAGCGCGGTTTTGCTCAGAAAAATCAGTATTTGAAGAGAGCTCGACTTTGCTTAAGAAAAGTCAATATTTGATGTGAGCGTGATCTGCTCAAGAATTGTTACGGGTTCGACGAAAATAACGTTCTCGTTTTGTTAAAATATTTGGTGAGTTCGAAAAGAATGGCGTTCTCATCAAAAAGGAAAAAAAAAAAAAGAATTGGCGGGTTCGAAAAGAATGACGTTCACATCACTATAAATCTGTTTCAATTGATTTTAGTTAATTTTTTTGTTTCTCCAATCGTAACGTTCGTGTTACTGCCGTTGCGATTGCGGGAGGGTATTAGGAATATATGGATGCTAAAGATATGATAATATCTTTAGCATATATTATTATCTTAGGGAAATATTATATTGGGATATTTCCAATAAGTATTTGATTAGTATTAGGAATAAGATATCTTTTAGAGATAGTTTCCTAGTAGTAGTCCCTTTGTACTCCTATGTATATTATACTCATAGTTCATTATGGAACAACACATCAAGATAATATAAACTCTTATTTACTCTCTCCCATAAACTTAACATAGTATTATTACAACCTTTTGATCCACTCTCTAACTTTATCAATAAAAATCTCTCTAATTAACTTTCGTTCTCCTTCAATATAATAATACCACATCAACTCCTATCACATCTACTTTTTAATAAATTTTTTTTGATAACCACACTACAATTTATCCTCTTAAACTACGTGTCCCAACAATTGAACCCCAACAATTGTTCAAATCTTTTTGGGACGGAAGGAGTATTTATTTACAAATAAATATTTTGTAAAATTAATTACATAAAATCAGGTTTAATGGATATACGTTGTTATTCAATGATAATGATCAATAAAAGATATTTAAATCAAATATTTAAAGATAAAAGGAAGATTCGGCTAAAACCAGTTGTCTGTGCAAACTCCAGCACCTTGCGCAGTGCGCAATAAAAAGCATGTTACAAAATCATAACACACTAAATTGGTCGAGCCCACGCACAGGCTTGCGCGCCATACCAGCTGAGTGCTTGCCTCGCATGCGCCGTGCAATGTTGCTTTTTCTTCACGATGAGTTTCTCTTAGAAGTTACAACTAGGGATGGCAACGGGTCGGATGACCGGGTCCAGATCCGTTTTCAGACACTGGATCCAGATTCGACCCGGATCCAGCGGGTCTGAAAATGTTGGACCCGAATCCAGATTTGATGGATCCTACGGATCCGGGTCCAAAACGGATTCATACTAGTCTACTTGGTTTTTAACAATTTACCAACTTTATCACAAAATTCAAATCAACAAATTCTACACCACACACACCATTGCAGCAGCAAAATCAAAACAAAACAAATATTAAATCAACAAAGTACCACAATATTGAAATCAACAAATTATCTCAAATTATGCTACACAATTGCAGTAACAAAATCGAAAGAAGAACAAAATCAAAATAAAAACGAAACAGCAGCAAAATCAAAACAAAACAAATATTAAACCAACAAAGTACCACAATATTGAAATCAACAAATTATCTCAAATTATGCTACACAATTGCAGTAACAAAATCGAAAGAAGAACAAAATCAAAATAAAAACGAAACAGCAGCAAAATCAAAACAAAACATATATTAGATCAATAAATTACCACAAACTAACCCACAATAATCTATATGGGTAATTGAATTAGATAAAGAATTTCAGTCTATTAGGAAACAATGGAACACTACACAATTGCAGCAACAAAATCAAAACAGAACCAAAGCAAATTTGAGAGAGAAGCTTCGGTGGTTGTCGATAGTGCGTGCTTGTAAATCAAAGCTTGAAGATCTTTAATGGCGGCGAGTGGTCGTGCAATGAAGGGTCATGCCTGGGGTGCCGTCGTCGACTGCTGGTGGTGGGTAGGGACTGCATGTCGCGTGCTGGGACTTCTATTTTGCTGGCGAGTCGCGGGTTATGGGTTGTACGTGGGTCGAGGTTGGTGGTGGTGGAGGCTGACCAAGTAGAATTGGGAGAAAGAGAGAAGCGCAGGGTAAGAAAGAGAGAGAAGCGCAGGGTGAGAAAGAGAAAGGATGAGGAGAGAGAAAGGGGGCGGATAAGAGGGGGGGGGTTTGGGGTATTTGGGTTTTAGGCCTTAGGCTTTTTTCCACCAGGTCTGAAATTTAGCCCAGGCCTATAATAAAACGGATCTACGGGTCCGGGTCCTGAAAGGAGACCCGTATCTACCGGGTTTAAAATTTTGGGATCCAGATCCGCAAAAATTGATCTGGATCCACGGATCCAGGTCAGGTCCAAGATCCATTGCCATCCCTAGTTACAATCGTAGCTTGCGCACGCTCATCTACAAATAGGCTCTTTTTATTAAGGTGTTTTAACCACTTTAATATATATTTTCACGACTCAAAATACTTTAAGCACATTCAAAATACTCTCAAAACTTTTTACAAAATTTCTTATCTTTTACTCATATTTCTTCAAAATATAACAAGGCTATGTCGAATTAAATCTTCACATCTATTTTTCAAAGCCAACAATTGCTTCCTCCGACGTGACCTATACGACAAAGATACAAAACATGAGGGTGCTCTTTCCAATTCCATTTTCATTTATTTTTTACCAAAAATTTCATTGTCGTGGTGTAGATATTAAAATCAAAAAGCATGTACAATCTTGTATATTTGTTTGTATAATCTTTCTTGCTTCCTTTTACACAACTTTTGGCTGTTTTTCTGCCTTTTAATTCCAATTGCATGATCCGATTAATTATGCTAAATCAAACCTGCAAAAATAGTTAAATCATGACTAATAAAATAAATTGGACAACTAAATTAGGTGCCTATTATATTGTTATTTAATAAAGTGATCACCAAATTAGACAACTATCTATACACATATATTAAAGGTGTTCCTATCAAAAGAACGGTGCCACTGGGGGTGTTAATTAGCAAGGGAGGCTCGCAATCCATTGGAACTCAGCTTGGTCAAAGCTTGGCTCGAGATGGCTCAATTCGAGTTTGAGATTGGCTTGAGACCTTAATGAGCCGCACCTGAATTGGTTCGAAAGCTCGCAAACATGTTTAATAAATTTAAAATACGATTTTACTCCCTCCGTCCCATAATATAGTTCCCATTTCCATTTTGGGAGTCAAACTTTAAAATCTTTGACCAAATATTCTCATTAATGTATACAAAAAAACATACTCATGTAGGGTCTTGTTAGATTCGTCTCAATGTCTACATTTATATTATCAACTTTTTATATTTTTTACTAATACAAAATAGAAGATATTGTAGGTCAAAGGTACGTCTTGGAGACTGTGCAAAAAGAAATGTGAATTATATTATGGGACGGAGCGAGTATATATTTACTTTTATTCTAACTCGGACTTCCTAAAAAAAAAAACTTATGACTTTAACTCCACTAAAAATTCATATAAGGGCCCATCTCCCCAAGCTCAAGTACATAACCCCTTCCTTTCCAATTAAACCATATAAGTTGTTGTCGTCAACCCTCCCCAAATTCCTAATCGTCTTCAACCCCACTTTTTGCTCCTCTTTCAACTGTTCAACCTCTAATTCGCACAATCGCAATTCGCACACATGCGCCTCCTTTAATATCACCCGTATGTATTTTTGTAATAGAATTAGGGGTGAAAGTTCGGTGTACGGTTTGGATTAGGGCCTAATCCAACCCGATCCGAACAAAATTTGGATTTCAATTTTCCAATCCGAATCCAAACCAATTAGAGTTTGAATTCGATCCAATCCAATCCGAATTTTCATACTCTAGATTGGATCCGATCCGAAAATCCGATTTTTTAAAACTCTAGTTTTTCGATGAAATAAATTAAGCACAATAGCAACCTAGTAGATTTAGGAAATGAGGAATTAAGTGTTGTTAGAGTTTTAGGGGAAGGGTTGAAGTGATACGCCTATAGGGCTATGAATTAGGCTTTTCTAAAAAAAATTCAGTTAAGTACTTGAGCCCAATCTAGATACATAATACAAGGCATATTGCTATTCGGTTATATTGGATTTTTGGATCCAATTACCCTCAATCCAATCCGATCCGAAAATCCAATTTTTCAAAAAATCTCAATCCGAATCCAATCCGAACACAGTTTGAATCCGATCCGAATTACTAATTCGGATTGGATTGGATTGGATTTTGGATTTTATCCGAATAACTTTCACCCCTAAATAGAATTGTGCATCTTTCACTTGGAGTTTGAACTAGTATATAATATGGCAATTAAGTAGAGAAAGAAAATGCCCCAAAAGATGCTTAGGAAATCCGAATCGCTATTTACCGTCCGTATTTACTTGAAATCGTCCGTATTTTTTTCATTATATACCCCCCATGCCCCTCCCCCTTTCACCTCACTTTACCCTCTCCACTCTCACCAAACTTAAGCTCTCTCTCTCTCTACCATCAAGCACTAACACCACCAACACCTTCCGAACACCACCGCCGGCCGACCACCACCCACCACCGGAGCACCACCACCGGAGCACCACCGAAGCAAGTGAGGAGTACCGAAAATGTCCGATGAAGGACCGTCAACGCCGCCGGAACGAAATGTGGTAAGTTGAATTTTTTTTTTTTTTTTTTTTTAAGTTGCCGGAAATTTTTTTTGGCCACGGGAGCGGAGGTAACGGATCGAAAATCCGTTACCCCAGTGGAAGAACCGGATGCAAAACCCGTTGCTTCCACAGAACCAACGGACAAAAAATCCGTTGCCTCAGTGGAAGCACCGGAAAAGTGATCCGTTACCATGGTAACGGATCACTTTTCCGGACTGCACCGCAGAGGTAACGTAGATCTGATCCGTTACCTCTGTGGTGGTAACGGATTTCGTATCCGTTACTGGAGGCGGTGGTAACGGATTACCTATTCGTTGCCCCGCATTTTCGAAAAAAAAAAATTTTCTTTTTTAGCCTCGTGTTTTCCGGCGAGGGGTTGGGGGGGGAGGGAGTTTGGGTTTTTTTTTATTTTTTCTTTTTTTTAAATTTATGTTTTGTTTATGTTTGTAGTAATTTATGTTTTTTAATAATTATATATTTATGTTTATTTAAAATAATTTATATTTGTTCCTAATTTATTTATTAATAATTTCTGTTTGAATTAAAAATAATAATTTGTGTTTATTTGGGTTTTTATAATTTATGTGAATAGTTAATTTGAATATATTAATTAAATGTTAATAGTTAATATGTTCCATTTAGTTAATATTTGATTTTCCGTCATAATTAGTATTGATTTTTTAATTAGCGAATAATAGTACATCCGTTTATGTTAATTTTGTTAATGAATATTTAGTTAATATTTTTTGATATTGTTTTCAAATATGTATGCATATTATTATAATTATTTTCATAATAAGTAGTAATTTTTGTGATTGGTAACTAACTAATATTAAGTTGAGAACATGTGCACTATGTAGTTAATAAATTTTGTGATTGGTAAATAAATAATAATGATTATTAGTTACGATAAGTAAGTAAATAATAGTGAATAATATTATTGATTATATGTTGTCTAATTGAAAAAATGCTAAACATTATAGGCTTATTTGCCGGACTTTGGGGGTGATTATATAGATTATAATCACATGTTTTATAATGAAACACTATGGGCTGAGAAAAAGGAACTACAAGATTGGGTTAAGAAAAGGGCAAATGAAATCGGGTTTGTGATTATTATTATGTCAAATCATAAACACGATCCTAGTGGACGAGAATATGTATATATGAAATGTAACCGGGGCGCACCATATAGGGGTGAAGGTAGAGATCTTAGTGTAGCGAACGGGTAGCTACAAAGACAAAAGCCTCGTGGCCGTAGAGCGGGAGTTAAGGCCGAGTATTTGGAGTACCCAGATCGAACTTGGATGGGTGATCAAAGCGAACGGGGGATTAGGGGCATGCACAATCATGAGTTCATTCATTACCACCGAGGGCCATCGACCCATCGCGGCGGCCTTAGTCCGGCGGCAAAGGTATTCGCTCGCGATATGATAAAGTCGCACGTTAAGCCTGCTAGTATAATGAAAGCTGTGAATGAAAAATTTCCCGATGATCATCCAAATATGAGACACTTGTACAACCTGAAGGAAAAGGATAGAAGGGAAGCAATGGATGGTAGAGACGTGATGCAACACTTCCTTCACCTTGCTCGAGAGAACGACTACCTTCACCTGGATTAGGCAAGACGAGGAGACAAATGCAATGACTGCAAAGATTCATGGTGCACCCTCGTTCGGCAAATATCCTCCGAACTTATCCACTTGTTGTTGGTATGGATGCAACATATAAAACCAACAAATATAACATGCCTTTTCTAGAGCTCATTGGGATGACGCCGTGCAACAAGAATTTTATGGTTGGGTATGCTCTGATGGCCAATGAAACAGCTGATAGTTATAATTGGGTGTTGGACAAGTTTAGGTTGCTTATTGGAGTGAATGTTGTCCCTGTTACACTCATTACTGACCGTGATTTAGGCCTTATGAAAGCGATCCGGGAAGTGTTTCCTAACTCTGCATATCAACAAAGACGTGCAGGCTAGAGTGAGTAACATCATGGGCAACACCGATGCGGGTCCGAGATTCGTGAGCCGAACTTGGTATCGGATAGTCAACGCGACCGACGAGAGGAGTTATGAGGCCGAGGTTGATAATATGAGAGATGTGTACAGAAAGTGGCCTAAAATAATCCAATACGTTGAAACAACTTGGCTTGTGTACAAAGAGAAGTTTGTGCGGGCATGGACGGACAATGTACTTCACCTTGGGAACACATGCACTAGCCGAGTTGAAAGTGCACACTCTGCACTGAAGTCTTGGGTTTTTAGTAGCACAACTGCCTTGGACTCCATCTTTTCTATTGCTCACAGTGAGATAGAAAATCAGATGAAGAAGGTTGAGAATGATTTGGAGGAAAGTCGGCGTCGGCACGGAATATTGTACAAGACTCAGGCATTGTATCAATTAAATGGTCGAGTCTCGCATTACTGTTTAGAACTGTTACTGCACGAGGAAAATCGTATGCGGGAGTTAGGCTACGAGGTATATCAGCGTTGCGGTTGCTCGTTGAGAACCACACATGCAATCCCCTGTGCATGCGCCATACGCAGACGATTGGAGGCGAACGAGAGTCTGTACCTGACAGACTTACATCCTTATTGGACTACTTTGATCATTGGTGATGGTGTCAACAACCCTGTGTTTGTATCTGAGGCAGCACAAGATTCTCAGTACTTCTTAGAGTTGGTTGAGCAGGTTCAAAGTAGTGATCCTGCCGTATTGCGGAGCGCTACCCGGGTTCTAGAGGAACATCTGCGTAATCCGGGAGATTCAGCTTTTGAGCCCGATATTGTCGAGAACCCCAAAGGGAGACCACGCCGAAAGAATCACCCAAGTACAAAATGAAAGAAGAGTGGTTTTGAGCACACATCCAGTTCGTCTTCAAAGAGAAGCATATCTTCAGGTTCAGTTATGAGCTTGTCAACTTCTACAGGTAATATGTTTGTTAATTGTATGTATTGATTATTGATAACATTTATTTGATACGTACTGATAAATTTTATGTTAATTAATTTGATTGTTGTAGGTCGGGAAAGCGTGGATGGAGAAGATGGTGTTAGTGGATTTCCATTTTACCCCAGGATTCCTCGGATACTTCGCCCATTCATTACTAGATGGACTAATGTCCAGGCGGACGGTAACTGTGGATTTCGAACTGTTGCAAATTGTTTTTTAGGGAGTGAAGACCATTGGGGTTTTATCCGCCAAATTATGGCAAATGAGATTGCTGCTCATCGGGATGTTTACACACGTATTTATTATGATGGGATAGACGCAGCAATAAGGCGCATTATTTGGAATGGGGGGCAGCATCTGAGGCTCATTGGATGGTTACTTCGCAAGACTTGTTTCCTATTGTGCAGATTTTCAATGCCGCAGTCATTTTAGTAGGACTTGGCCCAGAGGGACAACTATATCCGTGTATCACTGTCCTTCCTTGGCGTGCTTCTGAATACACGGTGGGTCCAACTAACGAACTCGTAATTGCACATCTTGGTACCTTTCAGCATTATATTAGACTGGAGTTACTTCCCGGATCACCGGTACCACCTATTCATAACTTGTGGCATAACATGCATGAAGATAGTGTTGATGGTTGGGATCTGTTGTATGGTGTGCGACGCGCTTTATGGGATGAGTTACTCTCTTCTTAGTATATAGTACATAGTGCGATCTATTCATTGTAATATTTTATGTAATGTATTTGATAAATGCATTTGTAATTATTAGTACTATTTGATAATTGAATTTGAGCCGAATAAGTAGTATTTGATATGATATTAATTTATAATGTTGGATCATAATAAGTTGCAATGATTCAAATTGAAATAATATGTTGCAATGATTCAAATTGAAACAATAGGTTGCAATGATTCAAATTGAAATAATAAATATCATCATAAAACCAAAGTCATATATACCTAACAAAGTAATATCATCACAAAATGTAACTACATAATACACCCGTACATAACTAATGGAATGAGAACACTGATATGCAATGACTACATGTCATGATGATGCTCGTCCTCAGCAGCGTCCCGTGCCCGATCTAGACGTAATGCAGCATCCCAATCCCGAGCGAGGTCGGCCAACATCTCATATGCCAAAGAAGTGTTGGGTCGCTGGTCATTGTGCCGATCCTCCGTCAACGCTCTCGTGGTGTCAAAATGTCGGGCCATCCACTGCAAAAAGTCAGTTAGTTATGTTATGTTATGTATCAATAATATAACATATGAAATAGTAAACAAATAAATGATTATATTGCGTACATAGTGGGTGTTTGACGTGTTGGGCCGGGCGGAATATGCGTCCTATCTGCAAAGAATGAGGGTAGGATGGGAATATGTACAAAACCAATCCATGTACTCCCTCGAACACTCTCCGCGACGAGTAACCCGTCTCAACTGTGATACGTTGAGACCCCCAGCATATGGCGTGAACCGCTGCCATGCAGACTCAGCTACTGAGACCGAGAACTGAACCTCATACCTCTTCGGGTTGCTCGGTGCGTATGCGAAATCAAGCCGAATAGGAGGGGTAGGAATGACTCGAACAAAACCCAACCTGCCGCAAGACACGATCCGGGTTGTACGGCTCAATGATACCTCGATAACGTATGAAACCGACATACAACGTCCTCGGAATCATGGCAGCCTGGTCATCCCCATATGGCGTCCAGTCGACCTGAAAACGGATAAATGTAATAATTTCATGTTACTAACGTAGTAGTAATATATGAGAACATAATAATATATATTTTAATAATGCATTAAATATTCGTACCTCTGAAACCTGAAGGTTGTCCAAGCATCTACGAATGGACTCCAGTCGGACGAAATCCTTGCCGACGATGTGATAATCCCACTTCCGTACCCGAGGATCATGATCACTGAAGGCCAGCCCTTCTCGCTGTGGTCGGAAACACGGGAAGTACTCGTATATCCAGCACTGGAGGAGCGTCAGACACCCAACAACCTGTTTGCTATCCGCTCTAGACGCAACCCCTAGCTGACGATATAGGTACGCCAAAGCAGCTGAGCCCCATGAGTAAGTATGAACTGAATCAAGGTCATCTAGCTCAGTTATGTTCTGGGGCATGAGGCGGGAACCACTCTTATCAGTGAAGAGGGTACACCCAAGTGTCAAGAGGAACCATGCGCGAACCTGCACGTCAGCCGGACGGCCCTGATCCATGCACCGATCGAAAATCTTCTGAACGGTAACACCACCGTTCCTCCAGACCCGTGACTCCTCACATAATAACTCTTCACGAGTCAAGCCGAGGAGCTCCTCAAACCGTACATATTGATCAGAAGTCGGCAAAACAAAGACTAACAAGTCCGACCCTCAATAGAAACACGTAGGATCCGCCAAACGTCATGTAACATGATCGTCATCTCTCCAAAAGGCATGTGAAACGTGTTCGTGTCGGGCTGCGCTAACGCTCTACAAACGCCGTAAGCAATGGAAAGTCAAGGTGCCCAAACATAATCCCTAGTAGCTGGGCTATACAAGATCTATCCAAGCGCCGCAACGATCACGCGGGAAATCCCAAGTCAAGAACGGATCAAATGCATTGGAGCGGTTATGGCACAACGATAACATCCCTAGCAGTCGTATCGTGGTATATACGGGAGCCGACGTGGCCCCGCCAACTAGGAATCGGGGTACCGTCAAGTGGGCCCCCCAGGCATCGCCTCGGTAACTAACCACGAAGTATCCCTAGCAACTCTAGCCCCGCTCGACGACCTACTAGATCCGGATCTCGACCCCGAAACAAACCTCCCTCTACTACCCTTCCTCACAGGCACATGGGAGGCGGCTTCACCCACATCAGCTCCATCGTCATCTCTCATAGCATGATCTAACTCCTGCTCGTCCCCAGTATCCCATCCAAAGACTATCGAGGCGCGTCCTCAGGAATAGGCATCTGGCTAGCCTGAGCATCAGTCCTCGCCCTCCTACTAGATGCATCAACACCACGAGATCTAGTGTGTCGTGGCGTCGATCCCTCAGGACCATCAAGACCCTAATAATACATTATGTTAATTATTTATTATTTATTTAATGTCTACGTTATTATATTGTAATTACTACTAATCTATAACCATTGACACTCTAATAATTACTTAACTAAAATTATAAGGAAAACTAATACTAAGATGCATTAACATTGGTGATGTTGTTAACATAATATTATTAAAATATATTAACTTGCGCAAAGTAAGTAAATTAGGGCATTATTATATAACTATTCACTTTCTAATAATTAATTAACTAAAATTACAACAATAAATCATATTAACTTGCTAATATCATTAGTAAACATGCTAATAAAAACAAATACCCTACAAAACTAATATTAACATGCTAATAAAAACAAATACCCTACACAACTAATATTAACATGCTAATAAAAACAAATTAACATGCTAATATCATTACAATAAATAATCGTAATATGCTACTAATATAAAATAATAACATGCTAATATCATTGAAATATTTTAATAATATAATAACATGCTCAAATCAATTTATTAACTTATTATATAATAACTATTAAAATTAAATAATACTATTATCACATGCTATTAAACAATTAAATAAATTAAATCAAATAAATTAAATAATACTACCATGTTACTAACATGCATTAACATAATAATAATAAAACCTAATTACAATATTATCACACAAATTAACATATTAACTATTCCAATTAAATTAATATATTCAAATAACTATTGACATAAATTATAAAAGCCCAAATAAACACAAATTATTATTTTTAATTCAAACAGAAATTATTAATACATAAATTACGAACAAACATAAATTATTTAAAATAAACATAAAAATATAATTATTAAAAACAGAAATTAATAAAACATAAACATAAATTAAAAAAAAGGAAAAAAAAACCCAAAGTTCCCCTCCTCGCTGGAAAACACGAACAAAGAATGAAATTTTTTTTTTTCGAAATCTGCGGGGCAACGGACAGAAATTCCGTTACCACCGCACAGTGGTAACGGACATCTTTACCGTTACCACCGCAGAGGTAACGGATCAGATTTACGTGCCTTGTCCTGAAAATGCTCACTTTCTATTGCTCACTTCCGGCTTAGGGTTCGGTTTTAACCACATAAAACAACAAAACTAACCTGATTTGATGATTCTCCCACTTCCTTTGTCTTCTTCCTTGGGCCCATGCTTTTTCCGGCAAGTTGTGGTGGTGGTGGTCGACTCTTGTCACCCGGATCCGGATCTCGCGGTGGTGTGCTTCGCGGTGGTGCTTTGTCGGTGTTCCCTTTTTTGGGCGCCGAAGATGTGTTGTGGTGGTGGTGGTGGTTGCAGTGGTGGCGGTGGTTGCAGTGGGGGTGGTGGTTGCGAGTGGTGGTGGTGGTTGCGGTGGTGGTGCCTTGTGAGTGATGAGTGAGGAGTGAGGAGTGAGAATGAGAGAGTGTGAGAGTGAGAGTGGTGGGGGTATGGGGTTAGTATTTGTAGGGGTAATGTAGGAGTATTTAAGAAATAATACGGGCGATTTTTCAGTAAATACGGGCGGTATTTAGTAAGCCCCTGTCTCCCTCCCAACCCCGAGGTACCCCTTGAACACCACCATCATTCACCTTCGCCCGCCACACCTTATTGTTCGCGGGGCTGACCCGTGCACCAACATCGCTCTCACATGCTTCAGTTCTCTGTCCAATTTCCTTCAGCCCTCTGCACCGCCTTCGACCACCGCCACCTCCAACGCGCCCAGCTTTACCCGAACTGAGTGTCGACCGATCGATTGCACAAATACCGCGCCATTACCTCAAAGAAATTCGACGATTCCGAGGCTAGATTTACAAATCTCGCGTGTTGCTCCTTCTGATGGCGAGATTCCGAGGCTGGCTTCCCAGGTAAGTTTCTTTACCCTGTTTTTGATATCTAATTGTTTTTGGTTGGCCTCCATTACTTTTTTAATTGTTGGATCTAGTTTTTTTTCAAATATTTTGTGCCAAATTGCAAAGCTTTCATTTTTCATCTTTGTGACCCAGTCTTCCTTGGCTCTTTATCTTATTACGTATGAGTGGACTTCTTTTTTTGACTTAACTATGCTAGCTGTGAGTTGGTGCCCACTTATTGATTTACTATTTTGGTTCTTGTCTACCAATTATATTATGTTTATTTCAATACTAGTTAGTTTGTTCATATGCACTGTTACATTAATTGTAGCTATTTCGAGCTCTTGTAATCTGATTATTTATGATTGGATGTCTTTATTTCATCATGATCTTTGAGGATTACAAAATGCCTAGTTTTAAGCCCTCTCCTTTGGGTATGGTCCAACTATGAGACTCAATTTATTTTTACTTGGTTTTGGTATGACTTGTTTAACTTTTCATTTGATGGTTCTAAAATTTTTTCGTATAACTTGTATTACTTTAATATGGATGTATCTGTCTCTTTTGGTTTTCATATTTCGATTTCGCTCATCCTCAAGGTGTATTATTGGGTTTCACTTTTTCACCTTACTCTTCTGTTTGTTATACAGTGCCTTGTCCTGAAAATGCTTCTCCCCCATGCTTCTAAGTACTATCTCTTTCTTGATAATGTTATTGAAAACTCTTATAATATAGGAAATGAATGGGTTGCAAAACCTCAAATGAATCGGCTCATTGGCCTTTTGTGTTGGAAACACTTGGATGTTTTGCTCATACTGTTGGTGTATGTTTGGATTAACGTAACTTAATAAGCCACCCTTACATGGATATCATGTTTTCTTAGTATCTATTATTATGTATTCAGTTTTACAAATCGTTCTTTTGCTGCATTGGCACTGTTATGATGTTATTCTATTTTGATGCTTTGGATTTAAGGAACCACAGGCTCAATGCCTTCCATGCTTTTCAACATTCTAGTACTTTTGATATTGTTATTGCAACCGCTGATAATTTAGTTATGGAATGGTGGACAAAGCCAATAATAAATCAATCACTTATTAATAGGGTGATCCACTCTTACTTGGAATTCGCTTCGTTTGTGATTGTTAAAACTCTTTTTACCAACCTAGTGATGGAACGAATTTTCATAACCTTTGGAATCGACTTTTTCGTCAATCGCTATGGAACTTAGGTGTTTTTTCACCCATTCACAACTTTCTAAAGTTTTACAGGTCAATAATCCTTTTTGGAGTCCATCCAATCAAAGTGGGCGCACCTTTCAGTCTTTCATATATTGGGGTTTTTCAAGATCAAGACCACTATGATATCCTTCATTACACTCTTTTTGTTCATAACATGTTTTTAATTAACTACATTCACTTGTTGCTTCTAAGCATTTTGACTACTATTATGGAACGGGATTGTAGTCCCCTATGGAATCGAGTGCATAGACGCTCGCTTAAGAACAAGGGTGCTCTCACACCCCCTAATCGTGTGTTGCTTGGTTGCAGGATTGTTAAGCGAGCAATTATCCTCTTGGAGTATAGATTCAAAGGAAAATTTTCTTTACCTGCATAGTGGCTCATTAGATATTCAAGGAGCTCGCCTTTTTTTAAATATATACGGAATTGAGTTACCCAATCCATATGGAATCGAGTGCTTCATCGCTCTCAAATGTATTTTTACCTAAATGACCAGGCTCTTGAAGCCTTATCGAACCGAGTGCTTGACACTCGCTTTTGCACAGGGGTGGTTATACACCCCCTGACTCGTTTTCTTTCTATGGCAGGCCAATTTTCTCATCTCAGGTCTGAAACAAGGGAAGCAAGCAAGGTAATGAGGCCATATTTTTGGCCTATGTACGAACAGGTTTTATTTAAACTTACCGAACGAATTTATATCACCAAGTCGTTTATTATATAAAAATTTTAGGCTGAATATCCAAGTGGGTAAAAAAACCACAAGCTCTGAGTGAGCTACTCTACCTAAAGAACAAACATAAACCAGATATTATCTTCATCATTGAAA
This sequence comes from Beta lomatogona, assembly GCA_947646795.1. Taxonomy (NCBI): domain Eukaryota; kingdom Viridiplantae; phylum Streptophyta; class Magnoliopsida; order Caryophyllales; family Amaranthaceae; genus Beta; species Beta lomatogona. Next base: position 142,824 of record CANSNZ010000314.1, on the reverse strand, counting down.
CCTTAATTAATAATAATAATAGCCACCGAATTCTCAAGGCACTTCACTTCCACAATAAGTTAGTTGTTGATCCAGTTAACCACGCGGGTGGAATATGGGTGTATTGGAATAACTCCAATATTACGGTTCAAAATCACTATTCTCATGATCATTTGGTTCATCTTGACGTTCTCTACAAGCCATACAATAAAATGTATTTAGTCTTGGGCACATATTGCCCCGCCAAAACTGCCGAAAAGGATACGTTATGGACTTATTTGAATAACTACATTAATACCCTTCCCTTCCCTTGGCTTTTGTTAGGGGATTTTAGTGAAATGCTTTCTCCGCAAGACAAATTGGGTGGGTCCCCGCTAAAATCAAGTCAGCTTCAACGACTACCTTCTATTTTCATTAATTCAAATGCCATTGACATCCCGTGCCTCCAGAAGGCTTACTCTTGGAGAGGTATTCATAATAACAATCTCATTTTCGAACGAATTGATAGGGCTATTAGCCACAACTCCTTTTATGACGATTTTAACAAAAGTACCATTTTTTATGGTACATTCACAGTCTCAGATCATGCTCCAATTATCTTCTCCTCCAATGAAGGAGACTGTAATCGGCCACCTCCATTCCGGTTTCAAAATTTTTGGACTTTAGATAAACATTCTCACTCTATTGTTAAAAAGGATTGGAACATTCCAATTACAGGCTCTCGATTCTTTCGTATTCAACAAAAACTCATTCGTATTAAAACTGATCTTAAAGCTTAGGCTAAGACCAACTATAGACAATGCCCAATAAATTGGTTACAAATGAGGAAAAAATAAAGGAATTACAACTAAAATTATGGCACCAACCTTTTAATGACATTTTAATTAAGCATATCAACCGATTGATTACCCAAAGGGAGAAACTTCTTCTCTTTAACCAAAAAGCTTGGGGGAGTTCTGCTAGAAAAACATGGTTAACTCAAGGGGATCGCAACTCTCGATTCTTTCATAACAGAATGAAAAAATCTATTGCTAACATGACTATTTTTAGACTAAAAAATCAGTTAGGACAATGGGTTGATTCCCATGACGACCTAACGCAACTGTTGTCTGACTCCTTCAAGAGTCGATTTCACTCCGCCCACTCTATTGTTAGGGAAATTGATTTGAGCTTTCTCCACCCTTTTGTTTCTTCGACTGATGTGAACTCTTTACTTGCTCCTGTCACGGCAGAAGAAATAAAAGATGCTTTCTTTGATATTAACCCGTTTAAAGCTCCTGGATCTGATGGATTTGGGGGAAAATTCTATCAGGCTTATTGGCCCATCATTGAAAAAGAACTGGTCATTGCTGTTCAAAGTTTCTTTTATCATGGTAAATTGCCTCCGTCTTTGAACCACACTTTGATAACCCTCATTCCCAAAAAAGAGGCTACTGAATCACCAGATCATTTCAGACCAATTAGTTTAATTAACACTATTTACAAAGCAATTTCAAAACTCCTAGTTAATCGCCTCCGTCCTATTCTGCAACGGGAAATTAGTCCCCTTCAAAATGCTTTTAATCATGATCGCTCTATTCATGACAATCTTTTGATTGCACAAGAGGCTCTCAATACATTTCAAAAGTCTCAAAACAAAACAGGGTGGTGTGCTCTAAAATTTGACATGGAAAAAGCTTATGACAGGTTAGAGTGGGACTTTCTTTGGCAAACTCTCCAGGCTTTTGGTTTTCCTCCCACTTGGATCCTATGGATTAAGGAATGTGTTACTAATGTTTCTTATTCAATCAAAGTTAATGGCCAACCTTCCCCTTGGTTCCGACCCTCTAGAGGTCTACGATAAGGTGACCCCCTATCACCGTACCTTTTTATTTTATGTATGGAATTTCTCATCCGAAAACTTTCTCTTCAAAGTCAGTCTCGAGATTCAGGTATCGGTTTTATGTTACATCCTACAACTGCCAATATTTCGTACCTAATCTTTGCTGATGATAGCCTTTTATTTTGCAAAGCAACTAGTTCAGCTTGTAGAAATCTTAAAACCGTCCTTGATGACTTCTGTGGTCCTTCTGGCTATTAGTGAACTTTCATAAATCTTCTATTATTTTCTCTAAAAAGGTATCCTCTAACCGAAAAACGGCTCTAGCTAGTCATTTCAATATGCTGTCTAATTCTTCTCTGGGAAGGTACTTGGGACTCTTCTTTAGTTCCCATCATCCTTCTAAAGCTGATCTCGCTCATATAGTTCAAAAGACTAATCAAAGGATTAACCTCTGGGAATCTGGTTTCTTGTCCAAAGCTGGCAGGCTTACTCTTATTCAGAGTAATCTTGAAGCTCTGTCGTTTTATACTTGTGCCTCCACCATGCTTCCTCCGGATTTAGCTAAATCCATTGATACTCTTCATAGGAAATTTTTTAGGCGACAAAATAAAGATAAAAATGCAACGCCTCTTATTGCATGGGATAAAATTTGCACTCCCAAAGCGCATGGTGGCCTTGGCCTAAGAAAAACGCTCCCTATGAATAAAGCTTTTATAGCAAAGTTGGGTTGGAAAATACTTACGGAACCTACTAACTTATGGGTGAAACTTATTACAGAAAAGTATCTAAAGGGTAAGTCCTTTTTTAATTGTAAACCAAAAACGCACGATTCTCCCATATGGAAAAAAATCTTGCTTCAAAGATCTCTTTTGCAAAAAGGTATAAGGTGGAAAATCGGCGATGGCTCCCAAATCCTTTTTTGGCTTCACAACTGGTGTGCGAATGAAAATTTAATGGAAAAGCTTAAATTATCGGAGAATCAGGTTGACCCTCATCTTCGTCTAAAGGAGTTCATTCTTCCCAACAAAACTTGGGATTTTGACAAACTAAAACTCTTGCTGCCCGATTCCATTATTCAATGCATCAAAGGCATCCCTATTCCGATAAACCCCCTCCCGGATGAGCCTATTTGGGGTCCTAGCTCTTCAGGCTTATTTACAGTAAAATCTGCTAACTGGCTAGCTCATAATCTCACGCCAACTATAGAAAAATGGCCACATCGTTGGATTTGGAAGCTTGATATCCCGCCCAAACTGAAAATTTTTATGTGGCAAATTTGCCACAACAGTCTTGGGGTTAGAGCCATCCTTGCTAAACGCAACATAATCCCTATCGACCACTGCGCTATTTGTAATACACACTAGGAATCTTTAAACCATCTTTTTGGGGGTGCCATCATCTCATCCCCCTTTGGCAGCTTCAAGATCTAAAGAATTGGATACCTCACACCTTACACCGGACTACTCTACTAAATACGTTTTCTAAAATAAGACATGATAAGCCCTCCACCATCAAATTTGTTTTTCTTATGTGGAGTATTTGGAAGGAAAGAAATTCTATTATTTTCCATAATGCTTCCCTTAATGTTTACATGATTATGCAAAAAGCAAAATTTTTATTTTCAGAATGGAGTCTGAGGAATGCAATTGACATCTGCATCTCCTCTGGTTCCCCGTTTTCCCATTCCTCTCTTCTACTTTCCTCTCAGGTGTATCCTTGCTCCATCCTCGTTGCTTGGGAGCCACCTTCCACATCTTTCTTCAAACTCAACTTCGACGGCTCGGTTCGTGGTACTTCAACAGCAACTGGTATTATCATTAGAGATGCTGAGGGGCACCTTCACAAAGCTGTAGCTTTCAACCTTGGTTCTTCTTCCGTTTTCATTGCCGAGGCAACCCCTCTCCAACAAGGGATTCGCCTAGCTATACAGAACAATATTCGTCAACTCCAAATTGAAGGTGATAATTTTATGGTCATTAACTCAGTAAAAGGTATCTGGTCTCCTCCCTGGCAGATTGCTCATATCATTCAGGATATCCAAGCTCTTCTTCGTTCTTTCTCGTCGTGGACTATTCGTCATGTCTATCGGGAAGCAAACAAAGCAGTAGATTGGATCGCCAACGTCGGTCATTTAGTTGATTCTCAGTTTGATATAGATGATTGTACTCATTCTGCTCTTCACTCCATTCTTGTAAACGATAAGGTTGGAGCTCCCCTCGTACGGAGGGTCTCCTAACCTTCCTTTTCTCCTTACCTTTATAAAAAAAAGTGGTAATTAAGTAAATTGCCTCCTAAACATTTAAGACAACCATGTTTAATAAATGTAGGGATTTAAACTTATTAAGAGATTCTTTTTTCTTTATCAATATGAGAAATCTTCATTTATCTTTGAAGACGATGTAGTGATAAATGATGTGGTTTCATGTCATTAATAGAGAGGGAGAAATGTATGCCTATAATATTGTTCATTTCAAATATTCCTTATAATGGATTCTTCATGCATAATTTTATATCAAGAAAAGTTCGAAAGAAAAAAATAATAATAAGTTTTGTCGATGGTTTTATATTGAAATTCTTAGCTTTAGAAAGAATGAAAGATTAGCACAATCTGATTGAAACATCTAAAAATAGATAAATAAATAAAGAAACCCACTACCCATTCTATTTAAAGAGATAAGCTATTTTACTATTAATTCAAATCAAACATATAGCAATTCATACAATCTTGAAATAAAACATTGTCCTAAGGAGCAAACTTCTTGATTAAATCTAGCAATACATATGATATAACACGCGTAAAGCAATATAAAAACATTATTACAAAGGCTTCTTTATATCCTAAACACTGAATAACAATTCCCTTTAGCTATTAATTTTGACAAAATTAATCTGCCTTTCCTCTGAAGCCATGTATTTGAAGTAAACTTGACCATAATCCTTGAGCCTCTTGTATAATTGGGGCCTGTCCTCGGTGATTAGTTCTTTGAGTGGCCCAATCTCCTTTTCTGGATTTGGAAGAGGAAGCATTGCTAAAGAGATTCGATCACATTGTGGATTTATAACGACTTTGTGGGTCGGACTCTCGAATATGCCATTACTTGCTATCTGCATATACATGTGTACATAACATCAATCATATACCTCATTGATTCTTAGAAGGCTCTGGATTATCAATAGTTTTTTTTAACCAATTTACTAATTAAAGAAACAAAATAGTGGAAAACAATTAATCAAGCGTACAACAATTAACATGATCCTATATATATATATGATTACCTCCAATAGATCACCAGCATGGATGACGAGGGCTTCAGGAATGATGGGAACCCTAAACCATTGACCATGCTTTAAAACTTGAAGCCCTTCTATCTCCTTGTCTTGCAAAAGAATTGTGATGGCGGATCCATCTGTATGTGCTTTCAACCCAACGACTTGATTCGAGCTCGGATATCGAGGATAAAAATTGAACCTTGCATGTATTATATCTTCTTTGTCATCTCCCCATAGTTCAAAGAATCTATTCTCTTCCAACTTTAAGGATAGTGACATAGCTTTTAGGAGAACGTGAGTGACTAGCTCAGTCTTGATTGAGTATTCATGCAAAGTTGCCCTAAAATAATCAAGAGTGGTCCAAAAATTTAGTCTGATCTATGTGCAATATCAGAATAAAATGTAATATAAACGAAATTATTAATCTTGCCGAATAATAATAATAATAATAATAATAATAATAATAATAATAATAATAATAATAATAAATAAATAAATAAATAAATAATTATAATGATTATAATTTTCATTATCATTAAAATAATAATAATAATTATTATTATTATCATCATCGCCAAAATCATATTAATAGACAAATGAAAGTTAACGATGTCCATGAAAGAAAGGGACAAAAAGGTAATGTACAATTAAGAAGAAGAGTTCTAAACCATGCTAGACTTAGTGATATTTGAACTAGATTTCCAAACATCTAGAGAACTCGGAAAAAGAATAGCATTCCAGTTATGCTCACCTGAAAGTTTGAGGTTTCTCAGGCCAATATTGAAGTTGACGCTTAGAATGTGGAAAAACTTGAAGATGAAGTTTGTCATTCCAGTTGAAATTTTCACGTCGAATTGCATTATCATTTCCATAACCTTCAAGGCTATCACCTTTGGACGAGTACTTTTCCTTTTCCTCTAGCGGCAATTTGAAGAATTGCTTGCTCATTTCTCGCATCTCATCAAGCAATTCACTCTTTATACCATGATTCACAAGCTGTATTCCATTATTCAAGTAGGTTAGACTGATTATAAAGAATAAAGATGTTCTGGAAGAATATACATTTCATTTGTTCTTCAATAATCACTACATTTTTATTGTATGAGTTTTTTTTATTAATCATTATATACCCAACTATTTTAGTAATATTTCTCTGTCTATATTTATATTTTCACCTGCTATCATAAACAACTTATCTTCTACTTGTCTGTATTTTCTTTCATTTACTTTGTTTTTTTAATAAAGTAATTAGTTGAAATCCCTTATAAATAGAGGAGAACTTGGGGAATGTGGATCCCTATTTACAAGGGGTGATCAGACTCGATCTGAAGACCTGTAAAATCGAAGTTAATGTCAATACTATTAGACTATCATCAGCTACTCTATTCATTTACTTAATAAGTGTGTTTCATCACATATGAAGTGAAAGTTTACAAATTGAGGAAGCATATATGGAGCCGTATCAATATTACAAATAGCTATTTTTTTTCAAGAATACAATAGCTAATCTAAATTGCTCTTTTTACTTCAAATTGACTTACAGGCTTACGCCTTACAGCTCCAGTCATTGTCCACCCAAGTTGAACTGAGAAGTGAAATAAAGAAGGGGAGAAGTATGATGCTGAAAGGCAACAATAATTGGGGGACATCTAAGATGTCAGTTGTTCATGTTTTTGGATTAATAACACCATGTACGTAACTAGACATGTTCGGTTTACCACATATTAAATTATTAATTGCTCCGTACGCTTTTAGACTTTTACTCTTTCCCTTTTCTTTTGGATTTGTACAGCAATTGTTTTTGCTTCTGGGTGGCTAGTGGCTACGACCCCTTGTCTTTTTTTATTTGCTACTTTTTATTTGTGGATACGGGATACTATTTATATAACAAATTTGACCTCTTTCAATTTTATATACATAAAGAAAAACATAGTCATGTGGTTTTGTTTGATTCCTCTTAATATGCACTTTTTAAATACATAATAGTTACTAGACCCGGGTGATACCCCGAGTTATTAATATTTTCATGTTAAGAGAGAGCATCTAATGTTGCATAGTTTATTGTTTAGAACTTTAATATATTAATCTGAGGTTATGTAGTCGAATCTTGTACGAAACACGTTTCTAATTTTTAATGTATGTTGATGACATGGAACGAAACAACTAAAGGGACAGTTCTGTATGGCGTGTAGACATGTTTCAGAACGCCTTTTAATATATTTGTATAGATTTTTATAATTTACTCTTATGCATAACTCAAAATATTAAGGTTTAAAGTTGTGTCTTAAAAACTGTAAAAAATATAATATAACAATTAATAGAGACGGAGGGAGTATGTTTTATAGTTAAACAACGAGACTTACGACATTAACAATGGAAATTTAAACTAGCGACTAGTTCTACAAATCGTGTTTTATATCGTTGTTTGATATAATGTTTTACAAGAGGACTTCTGATATATTATGTTTTTGTAATAGAATTGAAAACTTAAATGGGTGATATATATATATATATATATATATATATATATATATATATATATACTATGAAATAAATGAAACGCTTTTCTCGAAAAACACTCACATAGAGGAGAGGAGCGTTTCATTTGTTTCAGAACGGATGAAGTATATGTTTTCACAATGTATAATAGTTATTTGTACAGTAATTAAGTCATTTTATGTCTGTGATTATTATGTGGAGAGTTGCATGGTTTAATTATACTTCCTCCCCTCCCATTTAATTGCAACACTTCCGATTTCACCATTACTAATGCACAATTTATACTATTAATATCTTTAGTTATATTTTGATAAAAATTAAATATTAATATTGTACAATTTAAGATAAATTCAACAAGATCTCACATGACCATATATATTTTTTCATACATATGAAAGCTAGTTATATGAGATTGTAGATAGTGCTAAAATCGAAAGTGTTGCAACTAAATTGGAGCGGGGAAGTACAATAATTATTCAAGAACTATCTTAAACTTTATGCAAATAACAACTGAAAAACGTGGAGGAAGTATATATATCTAACAAAATCCTAACAAAAAGAAAGTTAAAATTACTAGAAAGACAAGGAATGAAACGAACCTGGAAACAACCCCATGAACTAAGAGCAGACCGAAGTTTCTCAAGTTCTTCAGGGTTTGACGATGAAAGGAGCGAGAAGTCGAGGATCGGACCGTCCATCAAAGGAACTGGACCATCATCCTCAAGTTTTTGGATGTAGGTTTCGGGCACAAACCCACTTTGAAGTAACTCTTGCACAGGTTTAAGAGCAGCAGGGGCCATGTTAATGTATATATCAAGGATAATGTTTGTAATAATTTGGTCGACCAGATTTCTTGTGAAGTTTTTTCGAGTGATGGTGCAATGCAATTGAGACGAGAGGTTTAGAACTTATATAATGTGGTTGATCAACTTATTGTTTACACTTCCTTCAAGACAAAATAAACCATCTTACGTTACGTTGTTGCCCCTCCTCTTTTCACTCTCCCGGACGACTATTTTAATGGACATACACTTTTAGAAGTTTCTACCAAATTTTGACTCACTTTTAGTGATTATTTGAGTATTGACAAGGGTTTGTTATTTTCACCTTAGTTTTGCTTATCTTCGAAAAAATAAAAAAAAGTTTATAGAAAAACAAGAAAATTTTACAAAGTTCAGAATAGTTATAAAAAATAAGAAAAATTCGGACAAATTAAGAAAAGTTAAGGAAAAAACGAAGGACATTGTTAAACACCACCTCAAAATTTCTTAAAATCGCCCCCAAAGCACACTTGAAAATACAACTTTACCCTTAACTTTCTCTTTCACCCTCACCATCACTAAACCCATCCCTCACTACACAACAACCACACACACACACACCACCACCATCGAAACCACACACACCCTCAACTAAACCACGCACACCACCAACGAAACCGGTAAAAAATGTTTGGCCTTCTCCACCACCGGAACGTCTTGCTAGGGCGTTCCGGCCATGGAGGAAACGTCCTGGCCAGACGTTTCCGCCATGGCTGGAACGTCCTGGCCAGACGTTCTGGTAATGGAGGAGGCCAAAAAAAATTATCTCCGGCCGCCGAAGAGTTTTGCATTTACATGCGGCGAATTCGTTGGGGTTGGTGGTGGGGTTGGTGGTGGAGCTAGAGAGTAAAACTAAAGGTAAGGCTATAATTGTATATTCAAACGTGCTTTGGGACGATTTTAAGAAGTTTTGGGGAGATGTTTAGCATTTCAGAAAATGAAAGGCAAAAAAAAAGGATTCAGAATAAATAATAAAAGTGCATACTAAATAAGATAAGATAAATTAAGCAAAAATAAGGTCAAGAAGACATACCCTAAATGTATTAGGATTTTGCTAACATATATGGGTTAACTTAATTAAAACACTTTTTTTTATATCTATATAACTTTAAATTTGTGATATATTTCTTTATTGTTGTAACAAAGACAAGTAAATACAATAACTTTAAATAATATGACAATGACTACTATGAATGAAAGGAGTCTAATCATGGTTAATGCTAGGATTTTTATTGAAAAAAAGTTAAATTTTCCTTCCCTTCCATGATAATCTTCTTATTCATAATCTTGACACCATTTATAAGTAAAGATAATCTTTTAAATTATTTTTAAAATATAAGGAAAAAAACCTATGCATGTGGGGTCTTATATGATTCAACTCAATGAGTACACTAGGAATTTCAAACTTAAGACAAAATGTGTATTGACAAACATAAATACATAGAAATTGCAAGAATTTTATAGGACGGAGGGAGTAATTACTTTTAATAGGAGAAAAAGGAAACAATCGGCCAGAGTCTTTGGGGGGTTTTGTAGGTCAATTTAGTTTTTTAGAAATAGTACGCTAAAACTGAAAATCAAATTATATCTCCATCGATATCACTATTTTTCAGGGTCGTAATTACATATAGACCATCTATCTATACTAATATATTAAAGGATTTTTTAACTGGAATAATACAAACTTTGGCCCGTTCTCTCGCAATAATACAAACTTTAGGCCAAAATTCCTCCAGTATGTCATGACCGGTTCCTAATTTATTGGTGCAGGTAAAATGCATACGTGGCACTTACCGTTGGAGGGGACCTTATAAAAATTTCTTTTGGCTCTTTTTTTTCGTTATTTCCCCTTCTTCTTCTTTCTTTGTTTCTGTTTCTTCTTCCTCCATTTATTTTCTTCTTCCTCCCTCAAATTCTTCCATATTTTTTTTTTAAAATTCGTCCTTAAAAAACAAAATCCCAAAAGCAATTTTTGAACCTGAAGCACAAGTGGCTGCCAGAAGACAAACGTCAGTGGGTTCTTCCTCTGATTCAAGGGGAAATTCGAATGGTTCCACGAAATGTTCTTGTGGAAAAGAAGCTGTTGTTCGTACTGCGAAGTGTGGCGCAAATGTTGGGCAGAAGTTTTATGGGTGCCCTTTATGGCTTGTGAGCATTTAATTTTGTTTTAATGTTTTTTTTTACAAAAAGGGAAAAACTAGGGTTTTTTTTTGCAACTAATTGACTGTTCTTGTATTGTAGGATACTAAGTGTGATTTTTTTAAGTGGTTTAATGAGCAAGGGAGTGAAGTTGATGATCTTAGATTTCAGATATTTGAGAAAGAGACTACCATAGATGAGATGGAGTATGAGAAGAGTGTAATGGCTGAAAAAATAAAAAAATTGCAGCTTAAAAAGGACAACTTGGAAGAAGATGTGCAAGAGATGAAATTTGAGCTTTCACAAGTGCGTATTGAGGTGTTGAAAACTTCACGCAATGAGAAGAACTTGACCTTGGCTTTGTTTGTTTCATGGCTTGTTTTTGCCATTTTCTTGTTTTACTTAAGTTAGTTTAAGGTTGTTATTGGTGGATGTAACAAATGTGATGCTTTGTTGTCAGTTAATACAAAAAAAAATTGTTGGAACCCTTCAAGTTTGTTATCATGTTATTTTGCATTTGGTGAAATGAAAAAAAAAGTTTGGATTTGATAATGATAATATGATATGATGTTTATAACAATACACTAAGTGGAGTAAAAAACATCATGATATTTCACATATAATAACTGTTCATTTAAGATCCTAACTAGAGTCAAATGCTCATCCAAACAACAGTAAAAATGTCATAAACTTAGGAACTAATTAATAACCTTAATGTACCAAAAAACCACAGCCATAATTACACTACCTAAAATCAGTTCCTAACCAAAAAAACCCCCACAGGCCTAATTTACTGAGTTGCTTGATGAAGAGTGGAGCATTGGCTGGACTGTGAGCCTTGAAAGTGTTGGTCATTAAGCATCCTTGGAGCAGCAGATGTTGGTGGCTGCACAAAAAGGTCAAAAAGTTAGGTTAAAGTTCAACAAATGTTGAAACAAAAAAAAAAGTCACTACTTACATTGAAAATGGGTGAACCATCATCCCCAATCAACACACCTACGCCAACTGGGACCCTCCCCCTTCCCCTACCCCTGCCTCTTCTTCCACCCCCCCTGGAGCCAACTCCACCTCTGACCATTCTTCCTCCTCTGCCCAGCTGAGAGGGTTGTGCAGTTGCATTGTGATGAGTTGATGATGATGCAGTAGGTTGAGCTCTAGCTTGGAGTGGTTGGCCATCCTTCCTAGGCCTCCCCCTAGGTTTTTTTGGTGCAGGCTCAGTCACAGTTATGGTGTCCCTGTTTGGGCACCTCCTTTTATTATGGCCCTTGACCTTGCATAGGCTGCAAGTCATCTCATATCCAGTTCTTTTCAAGGTCGCAGGCTTCTTAGGGTCTTCCTGAGGGTCCCTCCTCCTATTCTTTCTAGGTCTACCTGGACCTATTTTGATAGGAGGGGGTTGTACTTCACATGGCACCCTTGGCCAATGTCTTTCCCCTTCTAATGGTGGAATGGAACCTGCACATTTAACAAAAAACACTTAGAACTCATAGACAATAGGCAAAAAATATACAAGAAGAAATGATATACCTGCATATGCTGCTAAGTATACATCCTTCCTGTAACAAGGATCAACAAAATCTTCAGCTTCTTGTGCTGAAAATATATGCATGCAATGCCATGAAAGCATGGCACACCCTTCATCTCCCACTTTCTACAGGTGCATGTCCTTGCATTTAGATCCACAATCAACTGGTCCAAATAGTAGCTGACATTTAATAAGTTGTATGTGGAAGGAAGCACATCACACTTTGCAGCATTATCTTTCTCTTTCTCCAACATGGCTTGTATTCTTGGACACAATGCAGATGTACACTTCTCCATTTCCTGCCTTTTGAGCACAGGTCTCTGCATCAGAGCAGCTCTGATGTCTTCCATCATGTAAAGCAGGTGCTTTGTCCTTGCATTGATAATGTAGGCATTGAAGGTCTCTGTCATGTTGTTGGTAATGTCATCAGTCCTCATCTTACAGTCCAACAATGCCCTGCAGAACAACTTAGGGTTGTATGCTTTGAATGCATTTGCAGCATCTTCACTTATTACCCCCAATTCTTCAAGAGCCTCATTATAATCAGCTTGATTATAAGCTTTTGCAATTTTCCAAAATTGCAATTTGAACTCATCACCCTTGAAAGACTTGTGCCATAGGGCAAATATATGCCTGGCACAATGTATGTGTTCTGCTTTGGGTAGAACAGTAGACACAACATTGAGTATAGCCTACATTTGATTACAACAGCTAGTTAATGTTCTTAACACAACAACCACACAATTAATATGAACAAAATGGAAAAAAAACATGTATTATAGATGGTCTAGGATACCTGATGTTCATCAGAAATGATGGCAACTCCTTCACCATCTCCAAGTTGTAGGCAAGCTTTAATGTGCTCAAAAAACCACTGCCATGACTCATTATTCTCACTCTCTACAACAGCCCATGCTATGGGATACATCTGCTCATTCCCATCTCTCCCCACAGCAGATAAGAGTTGTCCATCCAAGAAAGTTTTAAGGAAACATGCATCAACACATATTACCTTACTACATCCCTCCATAAACCCTTTTTTCAGTCCCTCAAAGCATGTAAATAAACTCTGAAAAACAGGTGCACCACCTTTACCAACTGTTGTAACCAACTCCATAGATGTACCAGGACTAGATGTTTTAAGAGCCTACAAGTATGGCATAACCTTCCTATAATGATTTATCATGCTCCCATGCAATAACTTATGTGCAGCATACTTCACTGTGTATGCAAAACCCCCTTGTGACCACAATCTTATAAGCCCTCCTTATAGTTTCAACTATTTCCTTAGCTGGCCAGTGAGGCCTGGCCTTAAAAACATCCAACAACTGCTTAGCAACCCAACTACTCTTAAGTTGTCTGTTCTTTTATCATGTTTCTATGGCAGATGTGTTGTGCTTTAACTCTCCTAACAACTAGTGTAGCTCTCCTTGTGTCCCAAGCTGCATACAAGTAAAAAGGGCATCCAGAAATTCACTTAATCCCAATTTGTTGTTTTCTGTTTTTGTTGCTGTGACTAATCTTCACATTCTTACCTTGTAATATAGCCCACTTTGCTACAACTTCTTTGAATGTCTCCCTTGTAGAGAATCTTTTCCCAACACACCACTTAAACTTAGAGAAGTCAGTGTTTGGGTTCACAATTACACCCACCCTCTTCTTTTTTCTAGCAGTCAAATCACCCTCCTCTTCACTCTCAGGTGGTGTGTGTATCTCATCTCCACTCTCTTCATACTAACTGATGTTACCTTCTTCAAGGGTGGGTGGAGGTTTTGTGGCTTGGCTCAGTTGTTGAGCACCAAGAAGACCTTCTGCTGCTTGTTCTTGCAGCTCTTTTGCAATTCTCAACAACTTGCTGTTGCACTCCCTAACCCTATTCCTAGCTGTTCTGAACTCATCATCACTAGTATCAGACTCAGGGATCTCAAACACAAATTCTTCACCTTCTACCTCCTCTAGATCAGCTTCTCCTCCTTCACCTTCACCTTCTAACTCCTCTAGATCAGTCTCTCCTCCTTCACTTACTAGGTCACTGACCTCCTCATCACTACTGCTTGCACCATCATCAGCTTCATAACTAGGGACATTATCTTCACTAAACTCATCACTGTCAGGGCCATGTAGATCTTTCAAAGGAATTGGACTGTCTAGCCTTGGGTCCTCCCATTCATAACTATCAATGAGGTTTGTGTCCATGGGCTCAATGTATTGAATGGATGGTGTTGTGTCTTTGGGTGTTGAATGTTTTTTGGGCGGTGAAGATTGTTTGGGTGGTGGTGAAGGTTTTTTGGGTGGTGAAGATTGTTTGGGTGGTGGTGAAGGTTTTTTGGATGGTGAAGGCTGTGGGGGTGTTTTCTTGGTCCCAGTTGATTTTTTTTGGTTTTAGTAGGTTGTGATGATGGCTTAGGAGTGATGATGGCTTAGGAGGTAGTGGTTGACTGTGAGGTGATAGTTGTCTAGTAGGTGAAGGTTGTGAAGGATGGGAACTCTACTTGGGTGGAGGAGTTTGAGAGGGTACAGTTTGCTTAGGGTTCTTTATGCTTACTTTAGGAGAGGAGTCAAAGGATGCTGATATATGAACCCTGCTGATGTGGAAGATTCTGTTGGTGGTACTGTAGAATAGGATAATCTTGTATTCCTTCTGGATATCAGTTTCTGAGGTGGGCTTTTGGGCTTTTCAGTTGAGGTTTTGGGCTCACTTTGCAAAGACTGAAAGCCCCTTTGAATAACAGGTGGGTCAGTGGGTTGAATCTCTGGTGAAAGGCCACTATGGTACACAAATACTTCAACACACCTACTCCTAACAGCCAATTCATCCATCTCCAACACCTCTTTGTCTGCATAAACCCTCCTTAAACCATTAACAAAACCTAGTCCTGGTACCAAGTAGAAAATACCCTTAATCCTTGCATAATTTCCTGATTTTTTTGCTTCATTTTCTAAGTCAAACCAACACAATTCATCAGAGTCTACACTCACAGTCCTAGACTTACCTCCCTCATAAACTAAACCATGTTTCTCATGGTTCCTAAAAACACCACCATGCCAAAATTTGACAGTCACAGTAGGCATCCTACAATTATGCATAAAAAATAGGCAAAATCAACAACAAACATCCACACAGAAACCCTAAATCTAAAAAAATTGAAACAGATACCCTAACTTCTTCAATTGAACATAAATTGGGAAATGAACAAAATTTTGTTGCTTTACTTGAATTACTAGCAAATAGAACCAAATTGAATAACCAAACTACTGTTAAGCAACAATTCCATCAAAATAACCCAACAACTTCCGCAATTCAGTCAAAAACCACAAAACAACTCATCTTCAACCACGAATTTTAAACTTTAGGGTTTCGATTTTTTACTTTGCACAAAACGATGTCGTCTTTGTTCTTCTGCAAGGAACTCAACGCGCTAATTCCCAGTTTGTCTTCAAACGTCAATGTCGAGGTTGGTGAGCTCAGTATGGCGGAGAGAGAAAGAGGAGAGACAAAGAGTTTGTGAAGGGGAGGTTCGAATTTTTGGGGGTTTTGTTTTTTGTTGAGCAGTCAACAAATTTTGGGAGGGAAACTCATTAAACAAAGTCAACAGCCACATGTTGGAAGGATTAACCGGTTGCCTGTAAACTTGACTTACTGGAGGAATTTTGGTCTAAAGTTTGTATTATTAAGAAATAATCAAAAGTTTGTATTATTGCGAGAGAACGGGCCAAAATTTGTATTATTCCTGTTAAAAAATCCTATATTAAAAGGCGTGCATGACAACGTATACACGCCACGTGACACCTTTGTTACACTAATAGAATTGTCCAATGTGTACTTGTGTCATGTCAATTAACAAAAGTAAAATTGGCTTGCGATAAGATTTGAACACATGGTATCTTGCTATTATACATAGCACAATTGCCATCTCAACCAATTTTTAATCATGCTTTAAATGTCCACATGCATTATTATATTTATACCTTTTAAATAATGAGTTTTCTTGAATATATTTTAATGCGAATGGAAAAAAATGCATATTAAGTTCGGAAAACAATACCACCCTGGGAAACGCCCAGGCCCAAATACTAGTTACAAACATTTTTTTTTTAACAAAAAATCATCAACTTATTATGATAATCAAATATTAGTCATATTAGTTCTTAGAGCTTGTTTGGTTGCCAAAAGATATAGGGAAATTCTCACTGGTAACCCTGTACTATGGAACATTTGCAATGGTAAACCGTTTTTTTTCAGTTTCAAAAATAACCCTATACTTAGTAATATTATACAAAAGTGACCTTAATGATGGTAAAACCGTTAATTCAACCGTTAGTTTTATTGGTAAAAACTGTGGTGGTTAGGTGGGATGTTAGTGGGTTGGGTGGTGGTTGGGGGTTGGGGTTAACCTGGGTTAGGTAAACCAATAAAAATAACGGTTGAATTAACGGTTTTACCATCATTAAGGTCACTTTCGTATAATATTACTAAGAATATGGTTATTTTTGAAACTGAAAAAAACGGTTCACCATTGCAAATGTTCCATAGTACAGTATTACCAGTGGGAATTTCCCAAAGATATATAAAATGAGGAAAGTATAATTTTTTTTTTTTTTGATTTGGTAAGATGAATAACCTCTGGGCTACCTTCACACAGGGCCCAACCCAGAGGCTCAGGCACTTGGAATGAGGGGGAGTTGTAAGGGGAATTCTCCTTCAAATGCCCCTCATTTGGTGGGATTCGAACCCCTGACCTTAAGGTCATGAGGTGGAATTCCTACCAAGTGAGCCAAGTTTAGCTTGGTAAGCATTGAAATTGTAATGGATTAGTGGTTAAAAATAAGAGCATTCTTAATGATGAAAAAAAAAATGGTTCATAAGCTTGAACCATTATTTTTTCTCTTAATGATGAATTGGAGAATTGTTCACACATGGATCGAGGGGAAACCATTCGGAATTCCGAATGGTTCGTGAAATCAGATGAACTTCCCACGCTGGCAAAAGGACGGAGCAGCAAGGCAAAAAAAAAAATTCAAAGCGCCACATGTCAGCGCTGGATTGGTCAAGCATGCTCACAAAGGACAGAAGGGAACTGCTCCTGACGCGTGCGCCGACGTGGGCGACGCGTACTCGCGGTCCACTCCAATGCTTGCCACTTGTTCAATTTGTATTGGGTCTTTAATTATTAACGTTACATTTTTTGTAACGTTAATATTTCAAAAAATACAATTCAAAAAAAAAAAAAAAAATTCACCAAAATTCATATTTTTTCATTCTCTATAAATAGACACCAATTTTGCTATATTTTTATCACAAGTTCAGTTTTCTCTTCTCTTCCCATTATCATTTCTTTTCACATAATTTTGCTTTAGCTTACAATCTTCCCAAAAAAAAAAATAACTTCATAATTATGGATTCTAATTATCCTAATTATGTATCTAATCCTAATCCTAATAGAAGACGCAGAAATCGTCCAATAAATCCACAACAAAATACAAACCAAAACCCCATAAATTACCAACAAAATCTTAATAATTATCCCCAAAATCCCCCAAATTACCCACAAAATCCGCATAATTATCAGCAAAATTGTTCTAATTATCCACAAAATTCAAATCAAATCTATCCTCAAAATTATCCCCAAAATTATCCCCAACAACAACAGAATTACCAATATAATTCCACCCCTGAGAGTTCCCATAACCCACAAAATTATTTACAAACTCAAGATTACGATGATGATAGTGAAAGTGAAGATGAAGATGATGGTGAATTTCAAGTTCCATGCACGCAACAAACTTTCACTCAACTTCTGTCTGAACCAACACAATTTCAACCAACTCCTCAAACAACTCCACCACCAACTCAAGAACCCATTGTAAATGAGAAAAAGATTTGGTTGAAAGCTGAAAAAGAAGCACTAGTCTCATCATACATGAATACGAGTATAGACGACATTGTTGGAACGCAACAAAAAAGGGTGCGTTTTGGGGGAGAGTGATGGAAAAATATGAGGCAACGAGAGAAGCCAACCCTCATGAAATTCGGTTCCGCAGTATTGGCAGTATGAAGGGCCAATGGTTCAGAATGTCTGAAGCAGTGCAAAAGTGGTGTGGATGCTACGATAAGGCAGAGGTAAGAAAGAGGAGTGGCCAAAATGATGATGATGTGATCTCCCAAGCTCATAAGATATTTGAAAGCACGGGAGGTAAATTTCACTTCTTTGATGAATGGATCCACATGAGTAAGTTTGATAAGTATCGTTCCATCTTGACTAACCCGGTTTACAAGATAACACGTGGACGTCCATCGAATACGCCTCAAATGTCCGATTCCGTTGGTTACGGAAGTAGTGGGAAGAGAACAAGGTGCCGAAGATGGAGGCTCCACACCAACCACGCCCACAAGCGGATATGTTCGAGATTCCTTGCCTCGTCCAGATGGCAACAAGAAAGCTAAGGCCAGACTCAAGGGTAAGAGCCAAACCGTTGAAGCTATTGAAGCTTTTTCATCATTTGGTGACAGACTTCAAATCTATGGTGAGCAAAAGGGTAAAGCTCAGGATATTCAACATGAAAAACTAGAGTTTCTTAAGCAAAAGGAAGCAAGGAAGCAAAGGCAATTGGAGTTGGAAGAGATAAACAGGCAGAGGCAGTTGGAGTTAGAAGAGAAAAACTTAAAGATGCAACAGTATCAGATGAATTGGCAAATGCTCCAATCATTAACATCTAAGGAAAATCGCACACCATGGGAAGATGAAATGATCAGCAATCTGCAAATATATTTTCAGAACTTTGTGGGAGTGTAGTATTCACGTTTGGAGTAATATGTTTTAGGTGTAAGTGTTTTTAATTATGTTAAGTTGTATGTTTGAGTGTTAATGTATTTTGTTTTAGGTTGAGTGTTTCAGTAGTAATGTATTAAGTTTTTTGTTGTAATGCCAGTTTATGTTATAAAAGTTTGAGTATTTTATCCATTATCTATGATCATACTACTTTTCAAAGAACCCATGTGCATGATACTATATCTGAAGAGACATGTCTATGATCCCCTACCTACTCCTTTTCAGAGGACCCATGTGATATTGTCTCTGAAGAGACATCACTATGATCACATACTACTTTTCAGATAACCCATGTGTTACTGTCTCTGAATAGACATCACAATGATCCCATACTACTTTTTTCAGACAACCCATGTGATAATAAATCTGAAGAGACGTCATTATATACTCCTTTTCAGAGAGCCCATGTGATGATCCACTTCCTACTTTAAAAAGGATCTCTATGCTCCTCCATTACTTTATATAAAAAGGTTCAGAGTTCCACAATTCTCTACAACAATCTCCTCTACCAAAACCAGATATCCTACAATTCTCAACAACAATCTCCTCTACCAAAACCAGATATCCTACAATTCTCAACAACAATCTCCTCTTCTAAATCTAAAATGAATTCCTACAAATTTAGTATAAGTTCAACTTCTTCTTCTTCTTCCGATGATTTAGAAGAGGATATTGAGAACCAAGAAGTAGATGACATGATCGACAATGTCACTCATACTTACCTCCCTACCCTTGTGTCGGCGGTCACTCCTAGAATGAGGCCGGGTGGGCGTACCGGACCTCGGTCTGATAGGGGTCGAGAAGAAGGTCATTTAAGATTATACAATGACTATTTTGCAGAAAATCCAGTTTACTCAAATAGGATGTTTCGACGTAGATTTCGTATGCAAAAACATGTTTTTGAGCGTATTATGAATGAAGTCGTGAGGAATGATGACTGGTTCGAACAAAAGAGGGATTGCACCGGTCGTTTTGGCTTGTCGCCGCTGCAAAAGTGTACTGCAGCAATACGACAATTAGCTTATGGGTGTGCTTCTGACGCTTGCGATGAGTACATACGTATTAGTGAAAGTACGGCAAGATTGGCGCTTCAGAGATTCGTTGACGGTGTCATCAACCAATTCTTTAATGTGTACTTAAGAC
The DNA here is from genome assembly GCA_947646795.1 of Beta lomatogona. NCBI lineage: Eukaryota > Viridiplantae > Streptophyta > Magnoliopsida > Caryophyllales > Amaranthaceae > Beta > Beta lomatogona. The sequence continues at coordinate 122,796 of CANSNZ010000314.1, read as the reverse complement.
GACCAAATGAAGTCGATCTGAGTAGGTTGTTACGAATTGGAGAAGAACGTGGATTTCCTGGCATGATTGGTAGCATCAATTGTATGCATTGGGAGTGGAAAAATTGTCCAACAGCATGGAAAGGACAATATCAAGGAAGAGCAGGGGTAGCTACACTTGTGCTTGAAGCCGTAGCTGATAGGGACTTGTGGATTTGGCATTCTTTTTTCGGAATGCCGGGAAGTTGCAACGATCTGAACGTGCTTCATAGATCTCCTGTGTTTGAAGATGTTTTAGAAGGTCGAGCTCCAGCTGTTAATTTCGTTGTAAATGGGCATCAATATAACAAAGGATATTACCTTACTGATGGTATCTATCCGAAATGGGCTACTTTTGTGAAGTCCATAACGAGTCCACAATCTCATAAAGACAGACTCTTTGCAAAACATCAAGAAGCAACAAGGAAAGACGTGGAACGAGCATTTGGAGTACTACAAGCTCGATTTGCTATTATTCGGATGCCATCCCTTGCTTGGGATGTCGAAATACTTCATAAGATTATGTTGGCGTGCATAATTATGCACAACATGATAGTTGAAGATGAACGAGAAACCTACCAAAATTACATGGATCCATCAGAGTTCGATGTTGGGAGATCTCGACGTCGTTACGCTCCACGTAAACAATGAAGAGCAAGAAGGTCGCTTTGAATATCATAACGAGCGAATTGTCGACATCAACACATATTTGCAGCATAAAGCACAAATCGAAGATCAACAAACTCATTTATCATTGAAAAACGATTTGATCGAACATATATGGGCAAAGTACGGTAGCAATGGGAACTAAAATAAGGGAATTTTATCAATTTTAGTTTTTTATTTTATTGTTGCATTTAATTTTCCATGTCTTGTTTTCATTTGATATATGTAATATGTTTTGAATGGATGCATCTTTTTTACTATTTGTCAACTAATATTAATTAATTTCAAAAAAAAAATTAATTAGATTACGATAATTAATTAGTCATCGATAATTAATATATAATAAAAATAACTAATTATGAATAAATAATTATAAGAGTTAATTACAATTAATTAGCGTTAATTGATTTTACATTAAATCAATACAACTTGTGATAATTATTTGAAGAGAGAGAAAATGTGGTGGGGTAGGAAAAAAGGATGAGAGAGAGAGATGAACCATTATTTTTGGGTTCATGGTTAAGAGTGAAATTGAAAATGGTTTGTGAAAATGATGTGGAGGAGAGAGAAATGGGGATAGAGAATGATGAACCTTTTTTTTGGGTTCATTATTAGTGATGCTCTAATATCCCATGAATAAAATAGGAGAACTAGCTAGCCTACAGTAATTCATGTGTATGGAAAATTCTTGAAAATTTTTACCTCTTATGATGAATCAAACAAACACTTAATCTGAATTGAGCGATATATTTTGATCAAATACAAATCAGTTTCACCTAATCTAGAAAGTTCGAATCTTGTGCTTGATTCAATTAGTTCAAGTGTTTACGACTTACTCATATCATAATTCATATACAGTAGGTGTGATTGATTTTGAAAGTATGCGAGGTCTACTTTTAAACTTTGAATGTAGGTGAACAACACCTTATATTAGCCACTCTTTTCTAGAATAGAAATTATAAAATATTGACATGGTCGGAACTCAGAAGCACAGCTTGGTGTCCGGTATATGTCATTATCTTAGCCGCAATGTAGTATACTTTGTCTGGTGATAATAGAAGGTGCGAGTGCGACCTTGAAACTTTGAAAAATTTGGGAAAATTTGTCAAAAACAGCCTTTTAAATACAAATTTTTGCGAGAAACAATCTTTTAAAAAAAAAATCTGGTAAAATAAGACCTTCAGAAGAAAATATTTTGCGAGAAATAACCTCGACTCATTTTACGGCATTGACCAAGCATTTTTCAACATTGACTCGTTAAAACCAAACATGTGGAGGGAAAGTGAACTGCATCTCTTATGTTTCAACTTAGTTTTTCTCCATTTTTTGACATTGACCAAATATTTTTTGACGTTGAATTCATCAGAATATGAAGGGAAATGGAGTTGAAACATAAGAAATGTAGATTACATGCCTTGCCATGTTTGGTTTTAGTGAATTGAAGCCGCAAATAGTTGGTCAACGCCTAGAAAATGGGTCAAGGTTGTTCCTCGCAAAAAAAAATATTTTTAAGGTCTTATTTTGCCAGATTTTTTTTAAAAGGTTGTTTCTCGCAAAAACTTGTATTTAAAAGGTTGTTTTTGACAAATTTTCCAAAAATTTGACTTATCTGAGTCGTAGTTCTTGGTCTAGGCGGTGGGTGGGGTTGATTAGGATTCTAGCTCGCTGTAGGTTTAAGGAAATTGGCTAAAAATGAAATCCACGAGATGCACGGGTTATTATATTAACTAGTATTATAGCCCGAACGATGTCGCGGATCAGTATAATTATCAAATATATTATTAATTCATAAATTTCATAATTTGATTATATTAGCTTTTCGTAATATTCTGCATAGCGCGAAATTGAAAAATGGACGTTATGGCATGATAAGTTGTTCAAAAAAACTTCTAAGGAATTGGAGAAAAATAACAATTTCAATGGAATTCGGGTAAGGGAATCTTATTACTTAATTAAAAGGTTAAAGATCAGAAAGTTTGTCTACATGTTTTTATAATTACATAAAAATATAAGACTTTATTATATCTTACTTTGAAACATTAAGTATTGAAATTGTAATGGATTAGTGGTTAAACTCTCACATTTCATTTCAAAGGTCATGTGTTCGAATCCTAGTAACTACACATTGTTAATATTTTTGATTGAGATTATAAACATGTGTATTAGAAGTTTCAGAAGAGTACCACGTGGCATTCTTCCTTTGATAGGAATGCCTTTTAATATATTTGTATAGATGTGGTAAAATTATATTCATATGTTTTTAGGCATGATAATAAATTAAAGAAAAATAAGTTATTATTGTTAAGAATATAAGTATATAACCCACATGGCCACATATGAGTTGGGAGTAGTTGTCCCACATTGAAAAAATAAATAATGAATGACTAACATATAGATTGGTGGGTTACTCCACCTATCACCAATTGGTTTTAGGATGGAACCCTAGCTACCAAACTTGTAAATTTCGATAAAAAGATTACCATATATATAAGAAAAATTGATAACATAATCCCAACTATAGGTCATTTATAGGATATAACTTTTGAAAATGATCTTAGATAACTTGTGACCAACTAATAAGATAAATGCTAATATGGTAATCCGCTTGAAAATGATTATATGTGTTTGTGTATTTTTTTGTTTGTTTTTGTTTTTAAGTTCATATGAGAACCACCCTTATGGTGAGAACTGCTCATTTTTCCTCATTTTACGAATATTTTGCTCATTTCAAAATGTATTTGCTCATTTTATAATTTGCTTATTTTATATTTTTGCTCCTTTTGACATTTTTATGCTCATTTCACAACATTTTTGCTCATTTTACGTTTTGCTTGTTTTACGTTTTTGCTCATTTAACTTTCTTATGCTTATTTTACATTTTCTTCATATTACATTTTTGCTCATTTTACGTTTTCTTCATATTACATTTTTGCTCATTTTATGTTTTTGCTCATCTTTAGTGGTTCTCACCGTAAAAGGGTTCTCATTAGAACCCAACCCTATATATATATATTCCTTTGTTTAGTTTTAAATGTAACTATGTGATGAGGAGAGAGATACAGAGAAGTGGTTACCTAATAAGTAACGTCTCATTTGTTCTGAAACGACCTATAATAGTAAATGTTTTATTCATTTTAGAATGGAGAAAGTATGATTTATTCTGAAACGACCTAAAAGTTATCTTATCCAACCGAACAACAACGATAACAAAAGAAATTACCCTTTTGATTGACCAAAATGATTATTCTTTAAGGACATTTTTAATTCACAAATTCTTCAAAAAGTCAGTCTTACATTAAACTTAACGTAAGACCATCACATTTGCCCTCAATTTATATTTTCTCTCTCCTTTACCAACCCTCATTTCTCTCTCCTATGTCCCTTTCTCTACCGACTCCGATTTCTCTCTCCTCTACCCCTCACGTTTCTCTCACCTTTGCACTGCCATTTTCCTATCCTCCACATAAATTCCACTTCTCTCTCTTATTATTGTATATAATCAGATCTCGAACCTAATGCCCACTTCTCTTTTTTTTCCCTTTCACCTTTCCTTTGAGCTCAAACACCAAAATCATCCATATTTGTTAGAGTTTTAGCTTAGTTGTTGCCAATTTTGTGTGAAATTGAGCTAAAGTAGGAAAAAATCAGATTTAGATTTGGTCTTTTTTGAACATTTGAAGCTTTCAACTAATTAACGTCCTTTTTCTCGTCGTAATATATGTTTTAGGTAAGTAGTTATGGTTATCTGATAATTAGTTATCGTTTCCAGGTAAATAAAAAGTTTGTTGTTTTGGGTTATGATTATGGTGGTTTTGGTTGATAATAAGAGAGAAATAAAAGAAACATGTCAATTTTAGAAAGATGCAACATGTTCCCTCAAAGGAAAAAAAATTGATGCAGCATGCAAGTACTACTGTACTAGCAAGATTCGAGAATGCTGAATACGTGATCCACACTACAAAATGAAATACAAATGGACTTGAACACTTCATCCGACGGCATCCGTCAGGAAAACTCATGAAAGGCGTTGGCCTTTGGGGGTTGGTTTGCAAGTTGCAACTTTTCATCTTTTACTTTCGACAAGTACTCAAGACTACCACGTCAAAAATAAAATAGTAAAACTCAAGATTTCGTCAATGTTGACAATTTATCATGCCATTTATCAATCATACATACATACAGTACCTTGTGGACAGTGGACTGACAATATCCTTCGGTCCATAATATAGCTCTTATATTTTATTTTAGGTATTCAAAACTACAGTTCCTATTTGAAATTTTTCTATTTTAATTATTTACTTTGTTATAATCTTATGAATTTTTTAATTAGAATAACACAAACTTTTATCCGTTCTCTCCCAATAATACAAACTTTTAATTATTTTTAAATAATACAAATTTCACACCAAAATTCCTCCAGTAGGGCAATACCGGTTGCTAACTTGTTGTAGGAGGTAAACAAGCTGACATGATACTCTCTAGGACACGTGTCGCTTTTTTATTGGTTGATTTTTTAAATTTTTATTTAAATTTGAAAAAAAAATTCTTTCTCACTCACCCACCCCACCCCCTGACCTTGCCCAGCCTGCCCTCAACCAATCTCTCTTTTCGTCCTCCCCCCGACACCTCCACAAAAGCCCCTCCCCCACCCCCTCCCGAAACCACAACCGCCACCAACCTTAACGATTTCCGGTCAATTGAACATCTGAATGGAGTCGGTGATGATCCACTAAACCTCCCCATTATCCACCAAATTCTCTCTCGTCTGACATCATCATCAATGGCCGGAAAGTGGTTACCACCAGCTCAACTGACGACAAGTGGACGACCCGTACTTTCCTCAGGCGAAGTGGAATGCTTCCTTCTCTCCGCCGTCGACATCCAACCCGAGATTGACTCATCTCTCTCCTCTTACACCTCCGGCCTTCTCATTCTCACCACCCAGATCGAAATCGAGTTTGGTGCTCCACAACCCATATCTGTTCGAGTTTGGATTTCCTCAAACGACCGAATTTCAAAACCTCCACAACCCAGACCTGTTCGAGTTTGGTGCTCGCGGTGGTGATTGTTTCGAATTTGGTGGTGGTGCCTTAGTGGTTTCGATTTCGATTTCGAAATTAGAGTTAGTTTTGATTTTCAATTTTGTTCCAAATTTGGTTTTTGCTTTTGTTTTGATTTCGATATTATTTATGTTTTTTGGATTTCTGTTTTGGTGCTTTCTTTATTTTGTTTTGGTGTTCGTAGTGGTGGTTGTTTTTGCCATTTTTTTTTTGTTGGTGGTAGAAATGGTGGTGGCTTTCGATCTAGAGTTTGGTGGGTGGAAATGGTGGGTGATTCGAGTTTTTGGGTTGAATGTGGAGTTGGGTGCAATGGTGGCTCTTGTGGTGGTGGTAGTCGTGGTAGTTCTTCTGGTGGTGGTGGTTATTTTGATGGTGGTGTGGTGATTCTACCCAGCTATGGCAGTGTGGAAGGATGTGGTTTCGTGGTGGGGCGGGGTGGTTCTGTGGGGGAGGGTGGGGGGTAAGGGTGGGGCTGGGGTAGGGGAGGGGTTTCAGTTGGTTGGGGGAGAGGGGAGGAGAGAAAAAGGAATTTTGTTTTGTTAAATTTTTTTACCTGTTTTAAAAGTCACAGGTCACCTTGCCCTATTAGAAGAATTTTAGTGTGAAGTTTGTATTATTTAAAAATAATCAAAAGTTTGTATTATTGCGAGAGAACGGACAAAAGTTTGTATTATTCTAGTTAAAAAATCCTAACTTATTAGTTGTTTTTGTTTATTAAAGTTCATTTTATTAGTTAAAATATATATTAAGCACAATTTACCACAAGTTTCAATTAATTTGTTTGGTAATTTTGTTTAAAAGAAAAAGAAAAAAACCATTAACTGCCCAATATAAGTAAAGCATTAAATACAAATTATGATGTGTTCCACTTCCTTTTTTTTCCAATGAAAAATGAGAAACAATCACTATATTATGAGACGGATGGAGTATATTATATACACCCCTTATCTCATGCATGAATACTTAATTATGCATGAATATATTTAATTCTGAGCTTAGTAAAATTTCTAGCTAAAATTTATTTGTTTCTAGAATTATGAGTGAACCAAGTACGAACACTACGACATTGGTGGTGAGCGTGTACCTTACTGATTTACAGCATTTACCGTTGAATATTTAAATCACAACTACCATGATTTTCAATTTGCTGATTACAACATTTACAACTTTTCTCTACCATCCTTCTTTCAAGGAGAAAAGAGTAAACATATTTCACAACCTTGTAATCATGCTCACGTTGTTAGGACTGATGCGAAAGAGTAGTAGCAAGAAAACAATATACATAAATCTAAGGAGCAAAATTTAAAGTAATGACAAACGCAAATTCAACGTGGAAAACCTCTCTCTTAACAAGTACAGGAAAAACCATCAAACGTTAAAAACACCAAACTCACAAATTCCGTGAATTACAATATCTCTAAGAACTCTAGCTAGAACCTATATGAGTAGTCTTTATAATCTTTCCCGATATTTTATGAGCATACAAAATAATGATCCTTATCCCCTATTCCCCTTCCCTCCTATATATGGAAGATGGAATCCTACTCCTAGTAGATCTAACAAGATCTAATCCAACTAGAAACGACTAATTATTTATCCTTCTAATACAATTATCAATCTATTAGGAAATAAATAATCTCTAAAGAATTCTCACATAATAAGACCTAGAAAAAATAAGACGAAAAAGAGAATAACCCCATGGGCAACAAAAACTTCCTAATTCATCTACAATATAACAGTATAATTTTTCTTTGAACACTTTCGAAACTTACAATGTGTCTTTGGGCCCTACTAATTGTATTGGACTATTGGAATTGCATAACTAACACATGCGCGTATACTTGCTTCTTTTTAAATTTTAGTTGTAACCTCTTTTCTTGTTTCTTTAATATTTATATTATATTTTATTAGGAGATCGAACTTAGTTATGCCCCATTTGACAGACCAACCTAAATCATCTTTACGAACGATAAGGAAAAAATTTACATCATTGGGGGTAACAAAGTACTCCTTCCGTCTCATATTTATTACTTCATCCGTATCAAATTAGATTGAACACTTTCCTAAAACGGATATTTCAAATTAGATGGAACAAATTTTTTCTTTCCTTATTTGGTAAACTTTGGGCTGTGAAATTGCTTAAATATCCTTACTTTATAGAATTAGTATTGATTACATACTCTAATTTAAAACAATTAAACTACTTAATCTTTCCCCTAACTATTCCATGATTCTTCCAGCCACCACCCTTCGTCTCTTTTCCCACAACCCATAACCCACAACCATTCCTTCACCCCACCACCCCCACCCTCACCACGAAAATCCAACCCATTCCTCACCACGAAAATCCAACCCATTCCTCACCATCTCCACTCTTTCTCCTTCCTCACGCCCTCGACACAACCCTAAAGCCACCACCACCAACTAAACCCCTAAGCCACCATTGTTGAAATTTTCATAATCTTTCTCCTTCGTTCTCCGCTGAATCCACCGCTGCGGCGCCCCCATTCCACATTTGCAGCATAAATCATCAAACGTTAACAAACTCCAGCTTCGCAACACCGACCTCTGATTTATTGTTGGTCGAAGACGATGAAGAACGCGACCGATATCCTCTTTTGATCTCCATCTTTCTCTCTCCTTCATTCTCTTTCTTTATCTCTCCTTCGATCTCCTTCTCCACCAGTAGCCCACCAATTTTGAAATTCTAGGTTTTTGATTTGGGGGGAAAGCACAACATAGTGTTGAGCTTACTGAATTCAGCGAAGATATGTACTAGTTGCCGAGTTATTCTCGATCTTTTCACTGCACCCTCTGGTAATTTCATATGAAGTGCTGGTGGTGTCGTGTTTGGTTCTGGTAGTGGCAAGGTGGTGCTTGTGGTGTTGGGTGGTGTTTGTGGTGTCGGGTAGTGGCCGCTAGCGGTGGTAGGGTGCTGCTGGTGGATCGCAGGTGTTGGTGGAATGTATTAGTTGTGTTATTATTTAATTTAATCACATACCCCTCCTCATTTAATTATACACTAAGAAAATTGCATCGGAGTCCGTGATTCAAAAAGTGTTCCATCTAATTTGATACGGAAAAAGTATAAATTTTGACCGACACAGAGTTTTAGTTGTCTTTATTTGACATATTTATTTTTGTTAGGTGGTAGTAGGGTTTTTTTTTTTATTAGAGGATTTGACGTCTCAACTTTTTGAAGTAAGAGTTATAATATTCAAATGATGGGACCGTGCCATTTTATAGATTATATCAATTAATATGCAATGGACGAAAATAGAAAGTCTATCGATTAATATGAGAAGTATTAACAAAGTAACAACAAGGAAGAAGTGATAATTGTGTCGTGCCTAAAAAAAGGTGATAATCATGTCGTCTATTAGCCGTAAAGTCACTTGATCCACCTCTGGGAAACAATGCCGAACATGAACCTCGAGGAACATGCACAAATCTACCTTAGCATCATCCATAATTGGAGCTAGTGGTGTCAAAACTGGTTATCGAACAGGTTCTGGGTTGACCTACGCGGAACCAGGTTAGACTCGGACAGGTCAAGTTTATGCCTTCAAGTGTCAGGGGCCGGGATGGGTCAGGTTTGGTTCATCTGGATCAGTCTCATTTGAATCACCAAATTGTCGGATGCCAAAAAGTCTGGGTCAGTCCATACAAGTCAATCCATTTCCTGGTTCGATTGCCCGTGAACATGTTTTAGTCTGGTTTGCGCAGGTCGCATTTGGGTTTCACGTGCGCTTGGGTTGAGTCAAGTTCGCTCGGGTTGAATAGCTTATGACCCTAGTTCGATCATTGTGAAGCATCAGGTCCATTATTGAACGCCGATTCGACTTCGGTTAAACTCCGGGTGGGATCATTTTATATCATATTGTTAACTTCTTTATCAACTAATTATCACTTATCAAATAGTTTCAAGATTGAATTATTATACATTGACTACTATAGAGGATTTTGTAAACGAATTATATTATTAAAAGTATTAACATCAAGACACGTGTGTGTGATTGCGAGAAATATATAGATGATAACGAAAAACTAATACAAACACTATATTGTTTACCGTGATGTTTAGTGTATTCTCTTAGTCAACTGCGTACGTGTTTGGACTAATCAACTGCGTAAAACCACTCTAATATATAAATGAGTAGAACGACTCTTGATATGTTCTAATATTATAACCAACGACAATAATAACGATGAAAGAAGATGATTCCTTGATTATATTCATTAACTAAAGTGGTTTATATACAATACCAACTAACCAATAATCTAGGCTACACTTGACTAATATACAGAGATGCTAATATGTACACAATATTACATACTCTAACACACCCCGCAGTTGAAGCGGGAGGTTCACGAACGCTGAGACTGTTATGGAAATCCTCAAATAAGACCAAGGGAAGACCTTTTGTGAATATATCTGCAATATGATACCGGGACGGAACATGTAATACCTGCACTTAGCCACGAGCAACTTTATTGCGAACAAAGTGGATATCCATTTCAATATTTTTAGTGTGTTGATGTTGAACAGGGTTCCCATAGAGATATATGACACTAACATTATCACTGTAAACCAATGTAGCTTTAACAATAGGACAATGAAGCTACAATAACAGGTTGCGTAGCCAACATGGTTCAGATACCACATTAGCTACCCCGTGATACTCGGCCTCGGCACTACTAGACCGGGAAAGAGTTGGTTGGCGCTTAGCCGACCAAGAAAGCAAATTATTTCCAAGAAAAATATAATATCCCGACGTGGAGCGTCGGGTATACGGACATCCACCCCGATTAACATCAGTATAAGAAATGAGAGTTGTAACGCCCCGACTTTCATACATCCTCATTAAGTCAATTAATCAAGATTAGCAGCGGAAGACTTAACTTAGTCTGCGCGTTACCGCCGTACTTTCCACTAGGGGAAAATACTAGGCGACATTTAACATTAACATACAGGGACATTACTTAGATTTGTCACTCTTTAAAGAAACACTTTAATAATATATTAATATTTTCTAGAAATTTCGGCAGAGTTTCCCTTGTAAATTGGACAACCCAAAATGGGAAAATATTTGAGAAACCTATTACAAATAAAATATCTCCAAATCCATAACTCAACGCTTTCGTGGAGCAGCAGCAGAAGGGAATCAGGAGCACTATTGCTCATCCAGAACTAGAAATAAAACTAAACCATTACTTATTATCTATTGCAAAGTGGAACGTCCTCGCTTCAAAAGGAACATAAAACAATCATAGCTGAACTCTTAGCACGTAACTGCTTCTATCATGGAAAAGATGCTCCGGAACTTCAACCTGAAACTATTGTAACACTGCCACCCACCAAGTGACAAGCCACAGTAGTGACAAAACAAAACATTGACAGACACATCAACACAATGCTGAGTACTAACCCATAAAACATTCTTAAAACATGCTTTGGTGTCTACGACTCTCGCGTAATTAATACGTTCACATCATTCATAACAACATTCACTTTATTCATCATCTTTCATGACTTATAAGTTCTCACAGACATCATAGCAGAGTCGTAACATCATTATAGTTCTTTCATATCAAAGTAGAAGACATACTTTCATATCATTAGAAATTCATGAAACATATAGTTTGAATCATTCAGTTTATCATAAATCATTATCATCTTTCATATCATTAGCGTTCTTTCACTGGTTATCATTTATAACGAAAGGCCAAGCCGCCAAGGACATTCATCCCCCATCAGAAGGTGGCATATAATGCCATAGAACATAACAGAAGGCAAAGCCACCGAGGATATTCATCCCCCATCAGAAGGTGGCATGTAATGCCATCATGCGGGTGCCACCGAGGACCTTGTCCCCCATCAGAAGGTGGCGTTGCCGCCAGAAGGTACGTGCACGACCTGACACAGAACAACAGAATACTTTCTTAACTTTATCGTATTTCATTTCTTTCGTATCATAGATATAGTACATAATCCTAATTGTAATTATAAGAAGTAATCGTACACTCAACATAATCATGGTCATATTCATAACATAGTAATGATCGTACTTTCGTAACAACATAGTCGTTTCATAGAATTCGCTCATAACATCACTAATCATCATATTCATAAAACATTCCATATCTCCTAATCCGATCATCAATAACATAATGTGTGAAATCATAAAACATAATCGCAATCGTAATAATACTTTCGTAACATAAAAGTCATCATACTGCATAGCATTAAATCATAAAATCATCTACATAACAAATATTTCATTTCATATCATAAGTTTCATCATTATCTTTTTATCTTTTAGTTTGGTAACTGGCGAGTATAGACATGTGGGACGTCTCCAACCATGCGATGATCCTCAAGGAGCCCAGCTCCCTTTTTTGGATACACCGCTCGCACCAAAATAGAGTAGTAACATAACATACGGTACCCCTCAAGGAGCCCGGCTCCCTTGTTGGGTGTACGGCGAGTGCGAAGGTACGTGCACGACTATAAAGTAGTTAAGCGTAACATTATACTGCCAGAACCTCTTTCACTTTTATTTATCATGTTTCAGTTGTTTTGCATTCATCGGCATAAGCCATAGATCTTTCATGAATCATACTTGAGCATTAATATCTCACAAGATCCTCATTTACGAAACTCATTCGAAAACAAATTAAGTATCCCACAATCCATATAAAGAATCACTTCACAAAATCCTTAACATAATTATACGCATCATTTCACAAACACATTTCGAAGGGAATCGTGGGTGTTAGCAATAGATGTTACTTTCGAATCGTTTCAGAATGATCATAACGTAAATTTTACATAATCGGAAATTGTAAGCATATCTCATACCTTTAGGTACTTTTAAGAATGACAATAGAAACATATCAGAAACACAACAGCCTTTTCGTATCTCATATCGTTTAAGAGTCATTCATACTTTCAGATGGTTTCAGATTTAAAACGTATACTTTAACATATTCAGAATACATGAACATATATAATAGCAAACATTTCATACTTCGTCATTCATAAGAACAAAAGTCATCTTTTCACACTTTCCGATCCCTTATGAGATAGAAAGTACTATTCCATACTACATCCATATAATAAGCTTATTAGTGATATAGGTCACTTCCGTCTATCGTCATTAAACATCATTCAACTCTATATAGCTCTCACGATAGTCCAATGATACACTTTCTTAGCCAACCTACTAAAATATAATAATAAACCTGATGTAGTTAACAATTGTACTTTAAATGTCATAAAATACCAAGATTGTCTGAAAATCAATAAATCATCTCAATTCATCTTTAACCCATACATCTTTTCAGCCTCGTGGGCGAATACTTAACCACCATATTGAACGCATCATTCTATAAAGGTAATTAAGTAATTCACTAAAACTTCTTAACAAATATCTTAAGATCTCCTCATCACATAGTTGCCAATAATCCATCTTTAGTAATTATAACACACCATAAATTAGTCTAAATTCCAAAAATAGTATAGTTTTAGGCCGCCGAAAGCATCATAATTCACAAATATAAGTTTTTTAGGAAATCAATAGAATGACTTCTAAAACATTAAGTATTACTGTTATTAAAGTTCACCCAAATCAGTTCCATCAACTCAATCAACTTCATCAACCCAACCTAATCTATACTCAACTCCAATCTGCTCAAGGATTAATATTAACCAAGTCTTACAGATTTATCCAAGTAATACTAAAAATTAACATAGTTGTAATACTTACAATAACTCAGGATTTCAAAGCATCAACAATAAATAACCAAATTTCAGAATTCATATCTTCAATAATAACCTCTAACATGAGGAGAATAAAAGAGAGGAAGAAGGGGGTGTAGTACCAAGCTAAGGCATGCAGCAACACAAGGAGGAAGGTGAAGGCAACAACACCACCACGCAGCGGCGGCGACCACAGGCGAGAGACAGAGCATCGACGAGGCCAGCAGCAACGACAGGAGGTGGCGGCGAGCACCGACATGGTGGCGACATGGGCGACAAACGTCGGATCTCGATGCCGCAGCGAGGGACAGCATCGATTCAGAACGAGCAGAGGAGGGAGATCGAAGAAAGGAGGAGACGTGGGTGCGGTTTGTCGAACTCCGGTGAGCTCAGGGAGAGCGCAGGCGAGAAGGCAGGCGGCACGAGAGAGAAAGACAGGGGAATCAGGAGAAAGAATGGGTTTGGGTTTCCTTTTGGTGAGGGGAGAGAAATAAGGGGTTGGGTACTTGGGGTTTTCACGGGAAAGAGAGAGAAATAAGGGGGTTTGGGTTTCTTTCAAGAGCGAGAAATGTCGTGAGAGTAAATGAATGGGTTGGGGTTTTTTTGTTTCCCAAACTAACCGACTAAGAAAAGAAATAAAAGGCTTTGGTTTCTATTTTGGAAAAATACCGCTCAACTAATTGTACACGAAATCCAAGATATAAAATAATAGTAATAATAACCTCATAGAATTTATATAAATAAATATACTACTACCACAAAATAAATATTCATACCTGAACCCAAATAAATTAATAATATTCAAAATATAATTAACTATAAAAACTACAATTAGTGCTAATAAAATGCTCTTAAGAATCGGGGTATTACATCTTCCCACCCTTATAAAAAGTTTCGTCCACGAAACTTGCAATAAGTTGATCGAGGAAACAACAAGCTGAATTCATTTAGACAAAAACCAAGATCTCAAGCTTTTATGGCTTCGTTAGATATCCAGCCTCCATTCCGCCATCAAATTTTGTATCTCTACTTCAAATCGACTCGCGAAATCGAGGTGCAAAGAACACGCACAAAAGGGGCAAACTCATTGGCAATGAATTCCAACTAACTCATTTGACGAGATCTCGTTTGAAAAACTTTTGATCTCTCAAATAATATAAGTTTTATGAAAATGTACACTCTGAGTAAATATATATCATAAACGAATAAAAGTCAATACACAACAGAAAATCACATGCGCCACATCTTTACATAAACAGATTAGCATTGCACACACAAAAGCGCAAAAGCTCAAACGGCTTGGTTCATCTATACTTAACTTTTTAGCCAACCCATTAAACCTATTTAAAACCTTTACGCTACGATATGAAGATCATAGCGTACCTAAATCTAACGTTGGCTCTGATACCACTTTGTAACTCCCCGACTTTTATACATCCTCATTAAGTTAATTAATCAAGATTAGCAGCGGAAGACTTAACTTAGTCGGCGCGTTACCGCCGTACTTTCCACTAGGGGAAAATACAAGGCGACATTTAACATTAACTTACAGGGACATTACTTAGATTTGTCACTCTTTAAAGAAACACTTTAATAATATATTAATATTTTCAAGAAATTTCGGTAGACTTTCCTTTGTAAATTGGACAACCCAAAATGGGAAAATATTTGAGAAACTGTTACAAATAAAATATCTCCAAATCCATAACTCAACGCTTTCACGGAGCAGCAGTAGAAGGGAATCAGGAGCACTATTGCTCATCCAGAACTAGAAATAAAACTAAACCATTACATATTATCTATTACAAAGTGGAACATCCTCGCCTCAAAAGGAACATAAAACAATCATAGCTGAACTCTTAGCACGTAACTGCTTCTATCATGGAAAAGATGCTCCAAAACTTCAACCTGAAAGTATTGTAACACTGCCACCCACCAAGTGACAGGCCACAGTAGTGACAAAACAAAACATTGACAGACACATCAGCACAATGCTGAGTACTAACCCAAAAAACATTCTTAAAACATGCTTTGGTGTCTACGACTCTCGCATAATTAATACGTTCACATCATTCATAACAACATTCACTTTATTCATCTTCTTTCATGACTTATAAGTTCTCACAGACATCATAGCAGAGTCGTAACATCATTATAGTTCTTTCATATCAAAGTAGAATACTTTCATATCATTAGAAATTCATGAAACATATAGTTTGAATCATTCAGTTTATCATAAATCATTATCATCTTTCATATCATTAGCGTTCTTTCACTGGTTATCATTTATAACGAAAGGCCAAGCCGCCAAGGACATTCATCCCCCATCAGAAGGTGGCATATAATGCAATAGAACATAACAGAAGGCAAAGCCACCGAGGATATTCATCCCCCATCAGAAGGTGGCATGTAATGCCATCATGCGGGTGCCACCGAGGACCTTGTCCCCCATCAGAAGGTGGCACTGCCGCCAGAAGGTACGTGCACGACCTGACACAGAACAACAGAATACTTTCTTAACTTTATCGTATTTCATTTCTTTCGTATCATAGATATATTACATAATCCTAATTGTAATTATAAGAAGTAATCTTACACTCAACATAATCAAGGTCATATTCATAACGTAGTAATGATCGTACTTTCGTAACAACATAGTCGTTTCATAGAATTCGCTCATAACATCACTAATCATCATATTCATAAAACATTCCATATCTCCTAATCCAATCATCGATAACATAATGTGTGAAATCATAAAACATAATCGCAATCATAATAATACTTTCGTAACATCAAAGTCATCATACTGCATAGCATTAAATCATAAAATCATCTACATAACAAATATTTCATTTCATATCATAAGTTTCATCATTATCTTTTTGTCTTTTAGTTTGGTAACTAGCGAGTATAGACATGTGGGACGTCTCCCACCATGCGATGATCCTCAAGGAGCCCATCTCCCTTTTTGGATACACCGCTAGCACCAAAATAGAGTAGTAACATAACATGCGGTACCCCTCAAGGAGCCCGGCTCCCTTGTTGGGTGTACGGCGGGTGCGAAGGTACGTGCACGACTATAAAGTAGTTAAGCGTAACATTATACTGCCAGAACCTCTTTCACTTTAATTTATCATGTTTCGGTTGTTTAGCATTCATCGGCATAAGCCATAGATCTTTCATGAAGCATACTTGAGCATCAATAACTCATAAGATCCTCATTTAGGAAACTCATTTGAAAACAAATTAAGTATCCTACAATCCATATAAAGAATCACGTCACAAAATCCTTAACATAATTATAAGCATCATTTCACAAACATATTTCGAAGAAAATCGTGGGTGTTAGCAATAGATGTTACTTTCAGATCGTTTCAGAATGATCATAACGTAAATTTTACATAATCGGAAATTGTAAGCATATTTCATACCTTTAAGTACTTTTAAGAATGACAACAGAAACATATCAGAAGCATAGCAGAAACACAGCAGTCTTTTCGTATCTCATATCGTTTAAGAGTCATTCATACTTTCAGATGGTTTCAGAATTAAAAAGTTATACTTTAACATATTCAGAATACATGAACATATATAATAGCAAACATTTCATACTTCGTCATTCATAAGAACAAGAGTCATCTTTTCACACTTTCCGATCCCTTATGAGACAGAAAGTACTATTCCATACTACATCCATATAATAAGCTTATTAATGATATATGTCACATATCCGTCTATCGTCATTAAACATCATTCAACTCTATATAGCTCTCACGATAGTCCAATGATACACTTTCTTAGCTTTCCAACTTACTAAAATATAATAATAAACCTGATGTAGTTAACAATTGTACTTTAAATGTCATAAAATACCAAGATTGACTGAAAATCAATAAATCATCTCAATTCATCTTTAACCCATACATCTTTTCAGCCTCGTGGACGAATACTTAACCACCATATTGAACGCATCATTCCATAAAGGTAATTAAGTAATTCACTAAAACTTCGCAACAAATATCTTAAGATCTCCTTATTACGTAGTTGCCAATAATCCATCTTTAGTAATTATAACACACCATAAATTAGTCTAAATTCCATAAATAGTATAGTTTTAGGCCACCGAGAGCATCATAATTCACAAATATAACTTTACTAGGAAATCAAAAGAATGACTTCTAAAACATTAAGTATTACTGTTATTAAAGTTCACCCAAATCAGTTCCATCAACTCAATCAACTTCATCAACCCAACCTAATCTATATTCAACTCCAATCTCCTCAAGGATTAATATTTACCAAGTCTTACATATTTATCCAAGTAATACTAAAAATTAACATAGTTGTAATACTTACAATAACTCAGGATTTCAAAGCATCAACAATAAATAACCAAATTTCAGAATTCATATCTTCAATAATAACCTCTAACATGAGGAGAATAAAAGAGAGGAAGAAGGGGGTGTAGTACCAAGCTAAGGCATCAACACAAGGAGGAAGGTGAAGGCAACAACACCACCACGCAGCGGCGGCGACCACAGGCGAGAGACAGAGCATCGACGAGGCCAGCAGCAACAACAGGAGGTGGCGGCGGGCACCGACATGGTGGCGACATGGGCGACGAACGCCGGATCTCGATGCAGCAGCGAGGGACAGCAGCGATTCGGAACGAGCAGAGGAGGGAGATCGAAGAAAGGAGGAGAGCTGGGTGCGGTTTGTCGAACTCCAGTGAGCTCAGGGAGAGCGCCGGCGAGACGGCAGGCGATGCGAGAGAGAAAAACAGGGGAATCAGGAGAGAGAATGGGTTTGGGTTTCCTTTTGGTGATGGGAGAGAAATAAGGGGTTGGTTACTTGGGGTTTTCACGGGAAAGAGGGAGAAATAAGGGGGTTTGGGTTTCTTTCAAGAGAGAGAAATATCGTGAGAGTAAATGAATGGGTTGTTTCCCAAACTAACCGACTAAGAAAAGAAATAAAAGGCTTTGGTTTCTATTTTGGCAAAATACCGCTCAACTAATTGTACACGAAATCCAAGATATAAAATAATAGTAATAATAACCTCATAGAATTTATATAAATAAATATACTACCACCACAAAATAAATATTCATACCTGAACCCAAATGAAATACTAATATTCAATATATAATTAACTATAAAAACTACAATTAGTGCTAATAAAACGCTCCTAATAATCGGGGTATTACAAGAGTGGAGGTCGAGGAAGGATAGAGATGCAAACCATGATCAGAGTACCCTGGAGATAGCGAATAATATGCTTAAGAGCGTGCGTATGAGCATCCCGAGGGTCATGCATGTAAAGACATACCTGTTGGACAGCATACGAAATATCAGGCCTCGTAAAAGTAAGATACTGAAGAGCCCCGACAAGACTAAGATAATGAGTAGGATCCGCATAAGGCTCACTAGACGTAGCATCCAATTTGGGCTTGGTATCAACGGGAGTAGGTGAGGCCTTTCAATCAAACATCCCAGCGCGTTCATTGATTTCAGTAGCATACTTGTGCTGGGATAGGAAAAGACCACCTGCATGACGGGTAACTGCAACACCCAAAAAATAGCGCAAGGCACCCAAGTCCTTCATAGGAAATTCAGAACTCATACGGGAGATGATAGACTTGAGCAGAGCATCAGAGGAAGCGGTCAAAATAATATCATCCGCATATAACAACAAAAAAGCTATGGAATTGCCACGACGATAAATAAATAGTGAATGATAGGAAGTGTTGTAAGAGAAACCAATTGTGGAAGCATAATATGCAAATCCTTGGTACCATGCACGAGGTGCCTGTTTCAGGCCATACAAGGATTTATTCAACATACACACATGATTTGGATGAGCTGAATCCCAATAACCCAAAGGTTGATGCATGTAAACTGTCTCGCTAAGAGCACCATGTAAAAATACATTTTTGACATCCAACTGATTAATAGACTAGTTTTTGAAGAGAGCTAAACTGAGCACAGTATGAATGGTGGCCTGTTTGACCACGGGGGTGAAAGTTTCATCACAATCCGCACGCGAACCTGTTGAGTTTTGCCATCACCTACAAGACGACCATTATGCCGCTCAAAAGAACTATCAAAATTTTCTTTGTGAGTAAAAATCCACATAGAACAAATCACATTAACTCCCGGGGGCCTAAGTACTAACTCCCACGTCTTATTTTTAAATAAGTGTATTTTACTCAGCATCCATAACCAGTTTCCAATTCAGGTCATGCGAGGCTGCCACTGGGTTACGGGGAAAGGGGGATTTTGTTGTGGTGGTGTGGAGGTTAAATGGCTGCTTACGGCGAAAAATACCCTTTTGGCTGCGTGTAACATGTCCTTGGTGTGAAGGGGGGCTGGTTGGGCTGAGACATCAGTGGAAATGAAAGGAGAGGGAGATAAGGCCAATAGGCCGGCTGGGAGGAGGGGGTGATGAGAAACGCGCTGGGCGATACATTGATCTGGGGAGAAGAGACAGGCCCGGACGAGGGAGGGGAGGCGTGTTGGGGGACCCAGGCCCAACAGAGGGGGAGCCAAGGGAGAGCGTGAGTGAGGCACGCTGAGTTAAAAGTAACAGGCGAGGGCGGGAGATGCGGTCCCAACAAGGGGGGTAGGGCGGGCCGGGCAATGGAGCAGGAGGCTGGGCCAAATGATGCACCACATAGGGAGATAAGCCATCATCCAAAATCGAATAAAAAGGAGTTGGGGTGTGAATCTTAGCAAACGGGAATTGCGTCTTATCAAAGATAACGTAGCGGCTAACAATGATCTTACGAGAGGAAATATCACAGCACTTGTAACCCCGATGATTAGGTGGATGGCCTAAAAACACAAAAGGAGTGGACCGCGCTTGAAGTTTATGGATAGTAGTAGATGGAAAAAGAGGATAACATAAGCACCTGAAAACCCGTAGATGAGAGTATTGGGGATCCCGTTGATATAAAATTTTGAGTGGAGATTGGTAGTCTAATAATTTGCTTGGAAGAATATATAGAAGATAGGTTGCCGTAGATAAAGCATGATGCCAGAATGAATGGGGTAAAGAAGCATGAGCCATGATGGTGCGTATGATGTTGTTAATGGTGCGGACTTTCCATTCAGCCTTGCCATTTTGTGAGGAGGTATAAGGACAAGAAAAACGGAAAATGATACCATTATGTTTGCAAAAGTCCTAAAACGACCCATTATCATATTCTTTCCCATTATCACATTGAAGGTTTTTGATTTCTCTTTCAAATTGGGTGTGAACGAAAGCTCTAAATGAAATGAATGTGGAATAAACATCAGAATTTTTAGAGGAAAAGTCCACAAAAAATTAGAGTAATCATCCAACAACAACATGTAATAACGGTGACCCGAAGAACTCAAAACTGGAGAAGTCTATAAATCACTATGAATTATATCAAATGGCATCATAGTAGTAGAATGAGAAACAACAAAAGGTAATTTTATTTGTTTTCCAAGCGGACAAGAAGTACACAAATTAGAACTACGAGAACTACTACACTCAATAACTTTATTTTGTTGAAGAGCACTTAGATGGAATACCTCGGGTGCCCAAGACGATCATACCATAAGGAGGGAGCTAAGGCCGCAAAAACAGATGGTTGAGCAGGATGGGAGGTGAGAGCGGTGGTGAGAGGATAAAGCTTGCCCTGACTATTACTTCTCATAAGATGCATCCCCGTCTGAAAATCCTTCACACAAAACCTAAAAGGATCAAATTCAATAGAAAAATAGTTGTTAATGGTAAATTTTCGAATAGACACTAAGTTTTTAATCAATTTGGGGGCACGTAGGACATTTTTTAACATGAATGGTGGGTTTTTTGGGGGGGGAGTAATGTTGTGTGACCATAACCACGAATAGGAATAGAATGACCATTACCAACTAGAATGCCACGATTATTACTCAAATTGAAATAGGACGAAATATTACATTGGCAGGAAGTCATATCGAAAGTAGCGCGAGTGTCCATGTACCAATTGAGACCCGGATGAGTAATGCCGAGGGTGTACATTGCTGCCTCAATATCAGTAGGAGTGGAGGCTGGACCAGAGGTTGCATAAACTTGTGGACGAGGGACCAACACACCAGGCCCAGATTGCTGTTGTTGGCGAGGAACAAACGTGGGCTTGGCCCAATATGAGTTGTTAGCTGTTGCTGGGTAAGGACACGGGGGGAGTCCAAGGCCACTGCCAAGGCCATGGAACCCCACTGCCAGGCCATGCCTGCTGCTTTTGCCCGCCACCATGGCCACCGCCCTTACAGTCACCACGTTCGCCGCCGCGCTTTTGGCTGGAATTACGATGATTCTTTTTAACCATGTAAAGAATGATGAAACGAAGAATCCGGAATAGAATCATTGTAATCATAGGAAGAAGCAGCCACCATGGTTGAGGCGGCACCGAAGGCGGCTTGTTTAGAAAAACCGGCTCCTCAAGTGTAAGCATCGAGCATGCTTGATAAAATGGAGGAAGAGGAGTAGTTTGACGGATGAAGGTGTCAGCCGTGTTATAGGCAGGGGTGAGACCCGAAATAAGTTGAAGCATAAGCCGGTCATTGGAGACCAGAGTACCGACGTTCTTGAGTTGACAACTCTTTTAGGCGTTGACTATATGCGGAAGCATTAGGAAAGTCAGCCATGGAGAGATGAGAAAATTCCTCTTCAAGAGCCACCGAAGGGGAATTCTTGTTATCTTGGAAAATATCACGTAGACGATTCTAAGTAGCCATGGCAGTAGCATCGGGCTCGATAATAGTGTGCGAGAGATATGTGGATTTGGTGGAATATATCCACTGTAGAACCATGGCGTCGAAATTGCCCACAATTCTTTCTCATCAGTTGTTGATGGCCCCTTCACAGAATCATCAGTAGGAGGGATAATGTGATGAAGGATGCGATGAGAGCGAGCATGAACCTTAAAAAGTTCAACCCAAGTCCCGTATTGAACATTCTCCAATTCAATAATGATAGGGATGTTGTTTTCGATATTGGGGACCGCGAGAGCGGGTTACAAAGAAGAGCTCTTGGTGTCAACCATGGTGGTGGGCTGACGGGAAAACAGGTTAGGCACACAGAGTGACTAGGTGGAAGAGAGGAGAAGGAGAGGATCTTAGGGTTTGGCTGATACCATGAAAGAAGATAATCCCTTGATTATCTCTATTATATAAGCCAAGAGGGGAGCTACGGTGTCCCCTCTTGAAAAGACTTATATACCCCTAATTTGAAACATAGAAAAAAACTATTCAAAATTTCTAATTCATTTCCTGAAATACAATTATACAATAAGGAAAGTTGTAAAAACAGAAAACTAATAACATAAAAAAGATTAAGATTGCCATTAAAAGATTACTTATGATGAGGAAAATATCCTAACAAAGAAATTTTCCAACAATTGTAAAACAAAAATACAAAGTTTTCTTTTACCTAAATATTCAATAACAATTACAAAGAACATAAATTAAAATTTCAAAAAATTACTGAGAAAAAAAAGAGTATAAGTCATCTTTGTATTTTTTCGATTTCATAATTGTTGTAGTCAATATGTTATTCAAGAGAAAAAGTTAAACCTGGTGAGAAAAAATAAGCATAGACCAACTTCTCTTATCTTCATTTTCAATCCTATGTTTTGTAAACATAAATTATAAGTACGAAGTACATGTTTATTTTTCGCATTAATATTAATGTTTTTTACGATTTTGAATATCAGTATTAATACTAATATGTTGGCGCACGCATCGCGTGCATACGAGGCTAGTTTTCATTAACTGAAGTGGTTTATATTACATTACCAACTAACAAATAATCTAGGCTACATTTACGGAAACTAATATACACTTGACTAATATATAGAGATGCTAAAATCTACACAATATATTACATACTCTAACAAACGAGTATACAATCAATTCCGAGGTTTATATAAATGACTCAATTATTATAAGCATTATGATTGATATATAAGTTTGTAAATAGTAATAATAATAATAATAATAATAATAATAATAATAATAATAATAATAATAATAATAATAATAATAATAATAATAATAAGAAATCACTATCAACTCAATGAAGTTCATATAAGCTATATCGTTACACTATAAGTTCACTTAAATAGATGTAATCTAACTATTACATAATTGAATGATAGTTATTACGTAACACTATAAGAAGTCTAGCTTAAGAAGTAAATAACCATAGAGCTGTAGAGCTAGTAACTTAACAGGAGACATTGAATCTAATTATTCAATAACATAGTTTGTTATAACATATTGGGAGGTTTGTTAATAAATTACTATATCTTTTAGCATATTAACAAGATCTTAATCGACTAGATCTTATTGCTTATTAGCAAGATCTTAATACGAAGAAAAATTACGTATACAATAAGGTTTGTTATAACTTATATAAGTTCACTAATTAAGTGAATATAAGCAAAAATTTGAATATATATTTTCAAACATTTTAAACAGCAACAATAATAAATGTAAAATTAATAGATTAAAGTGTAATCTCTCTTTTGATTATATAATGATAGATATGTAAAATCCAACAAAGAAAATATCATTTCATCCAAAGCCGTTAATCAAAATAAACCTATGGCTCAAACCTCGTTCATACTATAGCACATCAATATAAGTATATTGTTATATATAGTTCACGCAAATGACTATAATCTGAATATTAATTGAGTAATTAATAGTTGTATAAGTAATTTCCCAAGAAATATAGTTTCATTAGTAATGACCTCAGAGCAATAAAATTAGTATAACTATTTACCAATTAGCATTTTTACTCATAACTTTATAAAGATTGAAGAGAATCTTGCAAGTATATATTTATATGATTGGTTTATCTGTTTTATGATATGAATCTTTGTTGTTCTATAATTAATTTACCAATAAGTGACACAATGAGATAATTGACACGGGCAAATATCGTTCAAATAAATGATATAAATTATAAAAATTCTAATTACTAATGTAAATAATTATGATTATTCGAAAATAGGGTTATAGGGTATGAGATATGGGTTTTGAGGTTTAGAGATTTAGAGCATGGGGTATACGTTTGGGATAAAATTTAAGGGGAAAACTTTCCCTCCAAAATTGTGAATACCCTCCAAAACAAAATCTGTGTGTCAAACCCCAAAACCAACGCACAAGTTCCTTTCTGGAGTTTCAACCCCCCCCCCCCAAAAAAAAAAATAAAAATACTTCTATTCTCATCTACATTTTCTTCACAATCAAAATACTAATGTTCAATTTACTTCACTTATAATCCTTTATTCTTTGAAACACTCATCTGTGTATAAATTTTGCTACTAATCTAATGGAGTAAATAGTTTCCAACTTACCTTTTGGAGAATAAAACCAAATTTTCAACATAAAAATCACAAAAAAGACGTAGATTATTACTCATGTTTAGTTATATGTAGAATATTATCTTATTGTATGACTTTTTCTTTTCCGATTCTTATCTTGTATAGTGTTAGGTTTTCTATCCTTTGTATCTTGTATTCATCCTATTTAAAGGATTTGGTTAACAATAAATATAATCAAGCAATTATACAAAACCTACATGGTATCAAGGGATCTCTTTTGACCCACCCCACCCCACGCTCATCTCCTTCTTCCTTCAATATGCCTAACGACAATGCTACCATTCCCAACACCCACGAGCCCACCAAACCTCTCATTGTGGTCTCCTTCCACAATTCTATCAAACTCACTTCCACCAATTATCTCTCATGGAAAACCGAAGTCGAATCTATCATGATCGGCTATGACCTTTTCAAATTTCGTGACGGCACCCACCCTTGTCCTCCCTCTACCGTCACAATGTCAATCACCTCTCCTAAAATCTAACACCTCCGCCCTCACCTGGGTCAGGTAAGACAAGCTTATCTATGGTGCTTTCCTCGGCACTTTAAGGCCCACCATCGTTCCTCTCAATCCGAACCCCCACCTCGGCCCCTGCATGGAACACCCTTGCCCAAGCCTATACTAACCTCTCTCACGACCACATCAAAATTCAAACATCACCTCGACACCATCACCAAAACTACCCAAACCAGTGACGAATATATGCAAGCTATTCGTCTATGCACTGACCAACTCGCCAACCTCGGCAAACCCATGGATCATGAAGACATCCTTGAAAAGATCATTAAAGGTCTTGTTTATGACACCTACAAACCCATCATGGACGCGATAAACAGCCGTGACACACCCATCTCATTTCCTGAACTCCATGAAAAACTCATCACTTTTGAGCTTAAACTCACACCCAAACCTGCTGCCTCTCCCCTTCCCGCCACTGTGCTGGCTGCTGGTGTCTAATGCCACTCATCTCGGCCTTCCCAAACATTACCTTGGAAAGTGTCAATGGTGTCGTAACAAGGTCATGTCGCCTCTCAGTGCCAAATATTCAAACAAATTCATCCCATTATTGTCTTTCCCGAGCCTCCTCGCGCACCTCGCGCCAACCATACTCCTCCTAACCTGTAGGCCTTTGCTGCCACTTCCTCTCACCCATCATCTGCATGGCTTATGGACAGTGAGACGGCGCACCACGTCACCAACGACCTCTCTAACCTTGCTCTCCGTGCTCCTTATGATGGAACCGGAGAATTTGTTATTGGTGATGGGTCTTCTCTTCCTATATCCCACATAGGTTCCTTCTCTATCTCTACTCATAATCATGTCTTTCACTTCTGAAATGTCTTATATGTTCCCTCTATTTCTCGTAATATACTCTCTATTTCTCAATTTTGCCGAGATAACTCTACATCTATTGAGTTCTTACCATCTTCTCTCTTTGTCAAGGCTCTTTCCACGAATCAAACCCTCCTCAAGAGCCCTCTTAAGGCCAACGTCTATGAATGGCAATCGGTCTCCCCATTTATGTTCTCCAGCATCTACATTTCCCCTCAAGATTGACATCATCGACTCGATCATCTGTCTCTTTCGATTCTTTGGACTCTAAAAAGTAGTTTTCCCTTGCAAATTTCGAATTTTTCGCGTTATAATTGTAATTCTTGCTGTTTCGGTGATGAAACGCAGCCGGACAAGGAAGTGTCCGGTAGTATCAGAGTAGGCGTCCGAGACTGAAAGTCTGCAAGAAAGACAAACGTGAGCTACCCTCGGGGGGGATGCGAGGAAACCCCCTCCGACGCTCAAGTCAGTAAGTGCCCGATAAGGATTTTAGAGAGAGAGAGAGAGAGAGAGCTCGAGTGTGAGAGAATGTACCGTGAAATAGTACCATTTGGCTATTTATAGCGGTACTATTCATCTGACAGGGTGCGTAATCCTGTGACACGTGTATGACTGCGATGAGCTTGATTGGAGGAAAAATTATCCTCAAATGTGGCCGTGAACTTCATCTCGGACACCTTTTCGTAAATGGTCTGGACTCTACTGAAGAGGTCGCGTTTGAAGTTTGTTGGTGTCGGCCACAAGAGATGTGTCCGACAGTGAACTTGGGTATACCCATACAACTAGCCCCCCGACATCATTGGGGGTTGTGGCCGGCATTGATGTTGCATTGTGGGACGCGAGTGAACTTGTGCTCGCTTGGAGGTAATTTTTGCGTTGCCACGTGTTGCCACAGGGGAGAACTTCGAATTTCAAAAAAGTGTAATCATTACTTTTTCCTAGAATCCCGCCCACCTTTATTTTTTATTTAAGGGTTTGACACTTGGCGCGCATCCCGCGGGTGGTTGATGAGACTTCGATCTCGGCCGCCGAATTTTGACCTTATAAAGCCATTTTTCATTTTCTTTTTGCTTACTCTTCATCTTCAACCTTAAACTCTCTGGTTTGCACGGTTTCTTCAAGAACTTCAAACTTCCTTTTTCTTGCCAAAATCTTGCCTTTTTGTGACTAAATTTCCTTAAAAGTATTTCCGGTGACTCTTCGTTTCTTATCTCTGAGGAATTTTAACGTTTTCGCCTCTCTTCATCTGGGTTTACTCGAGGGTCTTTCTTCAAAGATTCCAACTTTCCGGTGAATTAGCTTCCTCCGGCGTTTGTAGGACTTGAAGATTCTTCTGTTCGTGCTTTTGGGGCACTTCACTGCGCTTTTTGGGAACCAGCGTGATTTTCCGGCCATTTTTCATCGGTCTTTCTCAGGTACCTTTTTCCAACTTCCCTTCAACTGTTTTTTGTTTCTTTCTTCTTGTAGAAACATGTCGGACTGCTCAGATAGCCAAAATACTTTGAGTGATAAGCTTATGTCCGAAAGTGAGCCCTCGTCTCCTGCCTCCCTTGGTGGCGGATACAGTTCTTCTACCTCCAGTCCTAGGGAGGGGAGAACTCGTTTGTTAGCCGACCCGCCCTTTACTGCGCGATAGGGATAGGGAACTTAGGTCTAAATTTCTTAATGACCGCTCTACCCCCGAGCAAGAGAATTTAACTTCCCAATATCTCGTCCGCGAGGATGAGTGGTGATAGACAAACACTCCGAGAACTAAGGCATCAAATTTTAGCTCGCCGAGCCTGCTAGAAATCCTCCCCCCGATGCTGTTCCCGGACTAGATGTTACGCCTTTGAGGGAGCATGCCCGGTTAGATAACTTAGCGAGATCTTTGGGGTTGTAGTGGCGGATGACTTTTATGACCGTCTTGCTCATGAAACCGGCCCTTCTCATCCACCTGTTATTGATTTAGGTTCTGACAACGATTCTATTGCTACAATGGACGAGACTGAGGGTCCTTCTATTTCTGGTCGGGATGAAAGTATTCGTCCAGACGAGATAGTTTTGGGGGAAAGTTCTAGCATGCCTCAGAGCTCTCGGCCCGAGCCGATCCCTGACCGCGAAGAGCCCGAGCATTCTGGGATATGGCTGCCAATAGATTATAGTAGTGGTCCGAGATCTACGGTTATACGTAAATCTTGGCGACAATGCGCCATAGATCTCAACTACACGCGATGTTCTTGAGAAGTTGTATGCCTTCCCTCCGGAGTACAAGTTGATAATCCCAGGACAAGGGATCAAAAGTGACTGATTGTCCGAGAGGGCATGTAGGCTGTTTATGCGCACCATTTTGAATTTGGGTTGCGTTTTCCTCTAGATTTAACTTTGGTACGGATTTTGAAGGCGTTCAATGTGTGTCTCGGCTCGCTTGACACCCCCGGCCGTTAGGAACCCGATAGCTTATATTTGGACTTGTCGCTATTTAGGGTTTCTCTGAGACACTCAACCTCTTCCGTCGCCTTCACCGGCTTCGACGGAACGGCTCCACCGAGAAGGGGTGGTGGAGATTGATGACGGCCAAAAATAAACCGACCGTCTACCCTAAGTTGACCGGGTTGAAAGGGTGGCGGCCCGCTTTTTATTGGGTTAAAGTGCCGAATAATTTCCCTATCCGCCGCCACTTTACTAAACCGGTTACTTCGGATGGAAGACGTTCCCTCTTATGGTCTTTCGTCGGATGAGCAAAATGCTTTTGATTATTTTGAATGCGAGGTCGGGACTATTACTGCCGTTGGTGAAGACACCGAGGGAAGGATCCCTTGCAAATGGCTTCCCCATGCCAAGTACATACTGGGAAATGAACCCTTGTCGGCTTTATTTCTCTCGCCGGACCCACCCGAAGGTTTGCCTCTTGACTTATGGTCCGACGTGGGACTTGTACCCCTGTTTTTTGTTAATTAATATGATATTTAATCCTTCATTTTTGCTTTGTTTCGAGTCCCGTCGGTTTAGATCTCGAGGAATTGGGTCTTAACGAAGATTCGACGCCAATGTCTCGAACCCCTGAGGAACCTATATTTGATTACGACACTGTTCATAGCCTCACTGGGGGTCTGAGAGGTGCAGACCGCAGTCGTGGTGGTCGCCAATCTGGTCGGGCAGGTGTTCGTCGTGCCGGCCGTACGCCGGGGCGTACTCCCGGCCGTCCTGCAGGACGGGGGGATCAGGAGTCTCCTCGCCCTGTTGTTCACGTTCCTGTTCGTCGCGGCGGGGGTAGCCTGACTATAGGTCAAAGACGGCCTCGCGAGCCTTCCGACAACAGTCCCCAAGAAGAGGCAAGCCCTCGACGCCGCTGCCTCAAAACACAAGCGGCTGAAACCGCCATTACTGCTCCGGAACCTAATCCCATTCTGGAATCATCCGCTACCAGGGGTTTCTCCCCGAACGCTGCGATCGACAGCATTGGGACGGCACTGGGGTCTGGTTCTTCCATGCGCCAAAAGATTTATGATATCCTTAGCTCCCCCAGCTTCTTGACCAACCTTGGACCGGGAATATTTTCTCGGATCCATGAGTGGATTGAGCATAAAGAGGTTATTCTTAGTGCCGCTGTGAAGGCTGCATTTTTTCGTCCACCTTCTGTCCCCGGGAAAATCTATCAACCCAACTGGGACGTGAGGGAAAGACGAATCATTGTATGCTGATATTCTCGCTAATGGCGGTACTCTTGGATATCGCCTTTTGAAGGGCCTTCAGCTGCCAATCGACTGCCCAGCCGACAAGCTAGTAGCGCCGGCCGCCCAACTTGCTCACGACCTTGCTGTGGTAGGGTTCATGATATCGTCTTTTTTTTTTTTTTTTTTTTTTTTTTTTTTTTATATTGTCTTTCCGATGCGGACTAACAATTCCGCCATTGAACTTATTGAACAATTTGTCCATTATCAAACCGAGTGTGATAGACAAAAACAATCCTTGGACGAGCTTCAAACCCAACTCGAGGCCGCCCGAGTTCATTACGAGGATATACGGCGGCAGCTTGATGCCGAGAAGGAATCGCGGCAATTGTTGATGTTGAACCGTGGCGGATTTGCGAATTAAGGCTGCCAAGGTTGAGCAGGCCGAAAAGAAATCAGCGAGCTTGAATCTACATTGGTTTCCATCAAGGATGAGATGGCCACGGCTATTTCTAAGGCAAAGGATGATGCCTGGCGCTCGAGTGGCGAGATTTTAAAAAAATACGAAGAGTTTGTTGGCATGTTGGGAGAAAGATATGACGGCGGATGGGTAGCTGCTAAAAGATGTGTTTGTCACTCTCATCCGAATTTCAATTGGGACGAGATGGAAACCGCTTTTGCAGAAGGTGTTCATACGCGCCCTTTGGAGGGTGAGCCCTTTATCTGCGATGAGCAAGTCATTGCCAATGTTCTTCCCGTCGCTCAGGATGAAGAGGTGCTTCTTCCTTGATGTTTTTGGCGGTCATCTCCAGGCTCTTCAGTTGATTCTAATAGCTGTTAGAATTTTGTTTTTCTAATATTTTGTAAATCTTGAATTCGGCCCAATATGGCATGTACCTTGGATAAGCTTTACTATTACAATTACTGTTATGAATTTTTGGTGCCTTTTTAGTGGCTGCCCACATTTTTGCTTGTAGTTGGCCGCCATGCCAGTAATTAGTAATGAAGCTTAATTTTTTGTGAGCTTCTGTGTTGTTTTCGTTCTTGACACGTTGATTGGCCGTTTTCGTACTTAGACCTGTTATATGGTCTTTTTGGTACTTAGACCCGTTATATGGCCGTTCTTGTACTTGGACTCGTTATATGGTCTTTTTGGTACTTAGACCTGTTATATGGCCGTTCTTGTACTTGGGACCTGTTATATGGTCATTTTTGTACTTAGACCTGTTATATGGTCATTTTTGTACATGGCCTGTTA
The DNA here is from genome assembly GCA_947646795.1 of Beta lomatogona. Taxonomy (NCBI): domain Eukaryota; kingdom Viridiplantae; phylum Streptophyta; class Magnoliopsida; order Caryophyllales; family Amaranthaceae; genus Beta; species Beta lomatogona. The sequence goes on along the minus strand of CANSNZ010000314.1, from coordinate 91,645 downwards.
TGTGGCCGTTTTTGTACTTAGACCTCTTATATGGTCGTTTCTGTACTTGTCAAATTCCTCTCCTCTTATGAAATCATTTGCTTTGCCCAGCACTGGCCCTAACGACGTGAAAGATTTTCGTCCGAGATAACTCCTGAACGCGGTCCCTTCTCTTAACCCCGACATCAATGCTAAAACTGCTACATCCTGCTGTAGCCGAGGAATAGATACAGCTTCCACATTGAAACGCCCGATGTAATCTCGGAGAGATTCGGTCTCGCCTTGTCTGATTGACAATAATTCCCCGATCGTACGCTCACGACGCCTTTGTTGCTTACGAAGTGAGTACTAAACATGGACGAGAGCTGAGAAAAACTGGATACATTACCAGGTTTAAGACTTTTAAACCAAGTCTGAGCTATGCCAGTGAGAGTGGACGGGAAAACCTTGCACCAGATAGCATCTATCTGCGTATACAAATACATGTGTCCTTCGTAAGCTGCGACATGATCGTCTGGATCTGTGCTGCCGTCAAACTTGCATGATGGCATTTTGATTCACGGCATTGGGTAATTAAGAACCTCAGGAACAAATGGGGAGAGTCTCGGCTTGATTAGTAGATGTCCGCCACCCGAATAGTTACTAACACCTGTGGTGCTGTACTCTCGGTATGAGCGACTGCGAGACTCTTCTGAGTGATTGAGATCCTCAGTTTCCAAATCGGCTTCCTCGTACTCCGGATTGTCAATTTGTTCTTCCATCTGACGGTCTTCGGTATTAACGTGCGCATCCTTCTTGCGGCGTACCGTCAACGTTTCTACCGGCCATGGCCGGTGATCGTTTACGGTGCTTGAACGCCTCTTGTGTTACTAGCGAGGAATGCTACTAGGTCGTGGGAGTGCCTTGTAACATCTGGATGAAGGACGCCACGGTTGCGGTGATCCGGCGAGAATTGGCTCAAGCGGGCCAAGTTGAAAGGAACAAAGATCGGGACTTACCAGGGCAACATTGTTCTCCGGAGTACGCTGGTCGTTGCCCTCTGGCATGTTGGGATGGAACTGAGGTACGCCGGTGGATCTGGTGATAGGCGGATGAGAAGATCCTTGCCCGATCTCCAACCCCGATGGACCACGATTGACATCATTTGTCTTCTCCATGACTGCTTCGCAAGAGTAGGAGGCCCCTCCTTCTAGCGCCAAGTTGTTTCGGTGATGAAACGCAGCCTGGACAAGGAAGTGTCCGGTAGTATCGTAGAAGCGTCCGAGACCGAAAGTCTCGCAAGAAAGACAAACGTGAGCTACCCTCGGGGGGATGCGAGGAAACCCCCTCCGACGCTCAAGTCAGTAAGTGCCCGATAAGGATTTTAGAGAGAGAGAGAGAGAGAGAGAGAGCTCAGAGTGTGAGAGAATGTACCTGTGAAATAGTACCATTTGGCTATTTATAGCAGTACTATTCATCTGACAGGGTGCGTAATCCTGTGACACGTGTATGACTGCGATGAGCTTGATTGGAGGAAAAATTATCCTCAAATGTGGCCGTGAACTTCATCTCGGACACCTTTTCGTAAATGGTCTGGACTCTACTGAAGAGGTCGCGTTTGAAGTTTGTTGGTGTCGGCCACAAGAGATGTGTCCGACAGTGAACTTGGGTATACCCATACACTTGCAACATCAATAAGAGTTACAAATGCCCATTCTCTGAGTCAACACTCACCTCCCCTGTTTACTCTTATGATCACTACAAATACTATCTTATTTTCGTTGATCACTACACCAAATATGTATGGTTCTATCCCCTAAAAAACAAATCCAACACCGCTCCTATTTTTCACAAGTTTCGTGCCTTAATAGAAATATATTTCAACCGTCCTATTCTTCTCCTCTTCTCTGACAATGGCGGTGAATTCATAAAGCTCACCCCCTCTCTTCTTGATCATGGAATCATCCATCTCACTTTCCCTCCTCACTTCTGAGCATAATGATTAAGCTGAGAGACGCCTCACTTCTTTCTCATGCTCATCTACCCTTCTCCTATTGGTCGGCGACATTCACCACTGTCGTCTATCTCATCAATCGTCTCCCTACTCCCACGCTTCACAATATTTCTCCATATCACAAATTATTTCAAACCCCTCCAAACTGCACAAACTTCCGCAACTTTGGTTGTCTATGCTACCCATGGCTTCGCCCATACAACACTCACAAACTCCAACCCCGCTCCATCCCTTGCATCTTCATTGCTTACTCACCTACCCAAAGCGCTACAATGAACATGCTCACACACACAATAAATATATGACCAAATATAACGAGATGTAACTAAAATGAACATGCTAGTAATACAATGAACATCGGGCTAAAAATGTGCACCTTGTATTTGTAAATAGTACAATAAACATCACATAATCATACAACAAACACACAATGAACATATGACTGAAATGCAATAAACATTTGACTAACATGTGTTTCAGTGAACATATGCTAACATGACAATGAACATATGCCATAATTTTTGTTATTAATGCAATTAATATGTGTCAAAGATACAATGAACATATAAACAACTGTATATAACATCTGAACAAACACATAATAAACATATGGCTAAATATAATAAACATATGACCAACACGAATTCAATGAATACATTGTAATTATACAACGAACATATATTTACATTACAATGAACAATACCCAGTTTTTTTCTAGATGTTGAACTCGTTCATCTCATTTGTTCATTGGGCTCTTTTCTTTGTTCATTTGGATATCAATTGCAAGGTTGTTTTCATTTTTTCACAAACCACTATCAAGATTTTCACTAGAAAAGAGGGAAAAAAAATAAGAAATGAAAGTGCAAAATGTAAAAAAAATGTTCTATTTTCTTATCAAATGCATAGATCATTAGATCTAATACCTTATGTTGTCGATTTCGCTTTGCAACTTGTTGTGTTCATCTCCATGTACGAAAATTGTGCAAAAAAATGAAAAATTTGAAGAGTTTGATGAGAGAGGTTAGAGAGATGTTGGAGTATTTGGGGAGAAAAGAGAGAAAGTCTCTGAAAATTTGTGTGGGAAAATGAAAGAAATGACTTCAAACAATGGGTTTTATGATTTTCGGTGTTCATTGGAGATGAACAGATATTCTTTCCGTGCTTTTTTGTTTAATGAACCCGTGTTTTATGTGTTTTATGCTGCGTTTTGGATGGTGTTCACCATCCTCTACCTACAGTCGTACGCACCATCGACGAACTCGTTCTTACGTTGCCTCCAATTCTATGAATGTGGAGGAAAATCCATAATTTTCTTGCAATAATTGTTTTTAAGCGATAATTAACCAATATGAATTGAAGGTGGTTCGCTGTCGGGTCTGCTTCAAACTTTTCAATGTCGTCAACGGCGACGGACGTGCTGGTTGTAGTGGTTGTTGGTTTCACCATTAGTGGAGGAGAGGATAAAGGTGGCCGTTAATGGTGACTCAGAAAGCTTAGGCGATAGAGAAACGGATGCGATCAAGGTTAGATTTAGAGGCAAGTGAAGCTGCCCTGCAAATGTCGAGGATTTTTTCTGGGTTTTTTTGAGTGTCTGGTAACTAGTAATTATCAACTCATTTTTGTCATGAGAATTTGAGATATATGCGACTTTTATTTTAGCTAAAATCAAGATTTTTTCATTAACATAATTCATTTTTGTCAACAAGGCTCTTTGAATGGGTATTCAAAAACATAAACAATTTGTTCATAATATAAATATTGAATTTAACTAAAATTTAAACATTTTGATCATAATATAAACATTGAATTTAAAGAAAATTTATCTATTTTAAAAAGAAAGTAATGTATTGTGTTCATAATATAAACATTGCTTTTAACCATAACTAGTATTTGGGCCCGGGCGTTGCCCCGGGTGATATTGTTTTCCGAAGTTGATATGCATTTTTTTCCATTCGCATAAAAATATATTAAAGAAAACTCAACATTTGAAAGGTACTCCCTTTGTTTTTTTTTATCTTTCTCACTTGGAATCTTGCCACTATTCATACTTAGAGAGAATCTTCTCAATTTTATTCAATTTATAAGAAAAAACATAGTCATGTGGGGTATTGTTTGATTCGTCTCAAGTAGTACTTTATTAATATTCAATCGCTATAACTTTTACTAAAATATAATGAAAGATATTTAAGTTCAAAGAAGTCCATTGGCAGACACGCACAGAAAATTGAGAAGGATAAAAAAACAGAGGGAGTACAAATATAATACTATGGACATTTAAAGCAAGATTAAAAGTTGGTTGAGATGGTAATTGTGCTATGCTATAGCAAGAGGTCACGTGTTCAAATCTTGTTGCAAGCCAATTTTATTTTTGTTAATTGACATGACATATGTACACATTGGACAATTCTAGTAGAGACAGAGGTGCCACGTGGCGTGTATACGTTGTCACGCACACCTTTTAATATATTAGTATAGATATAATTGATCATGTTATTGAAATTAATATGTCATTTTTATTTTTTATAATCTCTACAGCTACTTTTACCAAAGAACAGCTAACTGCTACTCCAACAGTTAACAGCTACTCCAACAGCTACTTTTGCCGAACAAACCCTATAACTCCCAACTGAAAGCGGTTGTTCCTCTTCTTCCTACGAATAATGAGCCAATATTGAAGCAAGTTAGATAAGCTTCATTAAGTCTAATACATGCTGTTGGAACACAAGGTGACACTCAAAAAGGGGGGGTTGAATTGAGTGGCTAAAACTAATCGATTTTCGGAAAAAAAAACTCTTATAGCACAGTGCCATGCACTGTGTTATTCACTCGTAAACTCTCCGATTGATGTTTTTGCTCGAACAAAATTGTATCAAATAATGAAACAATGAAATCAAATAATAAGACACAGAATTTAACGTGGTTCAATCTCATCTCTGAGATCTACGTCCACAAAAACTACTCTTTTATTATTTGAATCGTAAAATACCAAACCCTTGATACAATTCGATTTCCCCACTACTAACTCTAGTAGTGCTCCCCAACACTTAACCCTAAGTGTTGCTACTCTCTATAATATGAAAGATTACAGAAAGAATGATTCCTCAAAAGCGTGCTTCTTATTCAAGCAAATAGATGATCGTTACAAACTTTGTTTAGAGACCTTAACCTACTAGAACTCTGTGCCATACACTGTCTTGTGCTCCGGGGAGATCGTTTTCGGCTCTCAAAAATATTAATCTCGCCAAATCTGAAAACATGTTTTGCTATAGTGATTTCTATCCCTTATATAATTCCATCAACTGAAATAAGGATCCTTCTCCAAGATGTATTATCTTTTTGAACAATTTTTATTCCTAAAATAAATGGATAGAATTCTTTTCATACTCAAAAACCAATTTTATCTTTTATAAAAACTGATTTCCTTCTTTTCTTATAAGATAAGGATTTCTCCATATCTTATATCAACTCTAAATCATATCTTGAATCAGTTTTTATCAAACAAACTTTATCGCAACTTAAAAATCAGTTTTTCTCCTTTTTTATTAAAATTCTTTAAAATCGTTTTTTATGATGTTTTTCGAAAATAAAAAAACTTTTATCTTTTATCAAAAACTAATTTTCGAAAATGAAAACTCTTTTTCTCTTTAAAACTGTTTTTCGAAAATAAACATATTTTTCTTTTTAAACTTGATTTTCGAAAATAAAAATCCTTTTCTTATTAAAACTGTTTTTCGAAAATCTTGTTTTATCAAAACTCTCCCTTTCTAATTTTAGCACAAAGTTCTAATATGTTAATTACATTGCATAAACATGAATTAATATAACTAGACCTAAGCTTCCTTGTCTTCACATCATCCAATCTTGATAGCTCGATCACTGTTATAAATATTCACGTTATTGCATAGGGTTAGGGATGCAATTGGGGCGGGGCGGATTTTGTTCTTCCCATTCCCATCCCCATCCCCACCTATAAATATAATCCCCATCCCCATCCCCATCCCCATCCCCATGGTGGGTACAAAGGCTATCCCCATCCCCGCCGCGGTGGGTATGAACATAAAACCACCCGCGTGGGTATCCATACCCGCCTAATCCCCATTTCCCCCTCCCCACCACCCGCCAAATCCCCACCTCAGACCCACCTTGAAAGGAAGGAAACATGTACAATATTTTTAACAGTGATAAATATAAAAGGCCTAAAAATACATAAAAAATGAAACGACCCAAAAATACATAAATGATGAAATAGCCTAAAATCTCAATCATCATACAAACAAAGGCAGTAGTTTTAATATATAAATACATAAATAATGAAACGACCTAAAATTCATAAATAATGATATTTTTGACTTTTAACTCAAACTTATTTAAAGATGGGGCAGGTGGGGCGGGTATTGACGGGGCATGGAGGATGGGGCGGGGATGGAGCATTAAAATCCATCCCCATCCCCAAGGCGGGTATGGTTTTTATCCCCATCCCCGCCCCACCACCCACCAAATCGAGAACCATCCCCGCCCCACTGGGGCGGGGTTGTGGTGGGTCTCCTGTTTGACCCGCCCCACTTGCATCCCTACATAGGGTGTTTATCATCATCAAAATATTCAAAGTTCAAACACAACAAATTCCCCCTTTTTGATGATGACAAACACATAATACTTCCCCCTCAAAATATGCACCATTAATCACATTAGGGAAAATAACTCGACATCATTCACAAGTAACATGTTAATTAAGATAATCAAATAAGAGAGCATCAACATGTTCATTAGACTAAATATTATACCTATCTTCCCCCTTTTGGCATTATCAAAAAGGAGAGCATCAACATGTTTAGCGAGTCAAAGTGAGATATATCAGCAAAATAAGCCAAGTAGCTCAAGCAATAGATACTAAGGATGTTGGTGCTATGTCATAATCCAACTCACAATCCGAAGTCATTAAGCAAAAAATAATCCAACTCACAATCCAAAGTTATGAAGCAAGAAATAATCATGAAGGATCATGGCTAATAGCTAAGAATGTAAGACAAAGATAGGTAATACAAGCTTGAAGATTTAAAATGGCAATTGGCTCAACAAGTGCTTAAACCTTTCTTTTTAGATTTTCAACTTCCGCAAATAAACATCATAGGACTTTCATCACTGCGGCACTGTCTGTGTTTCTGTGCCACTGAACAATCTATTCCCTTCCAAATATAACTAATCTTCTGATATACTGGAATCCAAAATGATGATCTTCAAAACTTTGATAATGTTTTTCATCTGTGAATTGAACTCTAAGATTTATCTAACACAAGTGTCTTACTTCCTTGTCTTCTTCTTTTCTTTTTCTTTTCTTTCTTTCCCCATTTTTTTTTTAATACAATAATACTAGAGTCAATCAATAAGAGATCAAAAATAATAAGTTAATTAAGACCTCATTTTCTTTTTGATGCATTTTCTGGCACTTTGCCTTGCACAGTGTGAATCAGTACTTTTCATTCTTTCACCTATTTATGTTTCATTCCAACCATGTTACCCCTTAACTGATGCGTCTTTTTCTTCCATCAAATTATCAAGATGTTCTTTCCCCATAGATTATCATGAATCAAGATTAAAAACATTTGTTGAACTTTGCAGCAATGGGTAAGTAAAAGAAGGGTATAATAATAGGGAAATAACGATAAGGAGAGACTTATGAAAGAAAGAAATAATGAGGCACAAATGTCAAACTCATAAACGGAAAATCAGATTATCAGGCTACAGATCAAGCTTGCCATAGGAGAAAGAATTAACATTTCATAGCTCAATAATTCGGCAACTTAGGATTATAAAAGCTCATTAGTTCGGCAGCTTAGGATCATGATTTTAGGACAACATCATTAGACCATTACAAGTCCTTTTTATATCAAGTAGACCTTTACTCACAAAGCTTCACATAGACATGCATATATCAACACTCTAATTAAGATATTTAAAGGAGGAAAACATGCATAATACTCAACTAATTTCCAGAAATTAATCCCAAAGCCACAAATTATCTTGTAAAATATTCATGCATGAAATTCAACAGAATTACCTTGATCACACAATTGGGATATGCTTAACAAATTTTTTCAAACCACTTACCAACATCACATTCTCTATGGAGTGTGTTAGGGATTTGCTGACGTTTTCAATACCAAATATTTCTCCCTTTTTGATGTCACCAAATGTAACACACCCTCCATGGTGGGCTACTAGTGAGAGGAATTGAGTTTTATCACCAGTCATGTGTCTTGAGCAGCCACTGTCGAGATACCATAGGCTGCTTCCTCTCACGTTTGCCTGCAAAAAGATCACTTGTTAGTTTTAGGAACCCAAATCTGTTTGGGTCCCTTTTTCTTTCATTGAGCTTCTAACAAGTCTTTTCTAACCCATATTTGAGTTATATACTTTACATTTTTCGCAACAATCTTTTTCTTAACATTACAGTTATCCATAAGGTGTCCATTCTTTCCACAGAAGTTGCAAATCAAATATTCAGGTAGATCGACATATTTATTTTACGAAAGTCACTTTCAAAATTTTTGCCATAATGCCTTACACTGTGTCTCTGGTCTGTATATCCTAAACCAACTTTGTTTCGATTGCTGGTTGTACTGGACATATAGTTTAGGGCTTTTTGACCAGCTGACCATTTTTCATACATTTTTCGAGCAATAGCCAATTGTGATTCCAACAATTCAACAGAAGTGTTTAGATCTCTATTTCTTTTTCTCGAAATTTCCAAATCTCTTTTAACTTTATCAAGTTCATCACTTAACTTAGCATCATGAGCTAGCATAAATGGCACAATTCAGGATCTTTGTCTTGATTCTTTCAACTCAGTTAACTCATGTTTTAACGATTTAATTTGACTTTCAAGATCCGAAATTTTAGCCTCTAGCACAGTGTATGGCACAGTGTTATTAGCAACTTCTTTTGCGAGAGACTTTTCGTACCTTAAAGCATTTAACTCAACATTTTTCTCTTCAATAGTTTTTCAAGTTCATCATTCTTTTTCATCAGTTCTTTACAATCATTTAATAAATCCTTATATTCCAATTCCAACCCAATATTTTGCTTAGTTAAATTTTTCACTTCTTTTCTCATGTTTGAAAAATCATCATTCATTTCTTGACAATCATCAATAATATTTCCCACCAAAGTAACAAGTTGTTTTTTGAAAGAAGATGTATTGAAAGTTTTAGAGAAAGAAGACTTACCTCACTATCTTCAGTTTCATCTTGGGAGTTCGAACTTTTCGCCATTAGACACAAGTGAGAGTCGTCCTGGCACTGTGCCCTTCTCTGTGATGTATGTACATCATTCAGACATAATTTTTCTTCATGGCACAGTGCCTCTGACTGTTCTTCATTAGAATCCGAATCTCCCCAAACGGCTTTGAATTCTTTCTTTGATTGCTCCCTTCTTTCTTTGGGCCTCTCATCATCCCATAAGGGACATTCATTAATCATGTGATTGAACTCTCCACACTTGAAACAACCGGAGTTAGTAGCACTTTTCTTAAAGTTAGAGGTAATGCTCTTACCTTTGATATTTCCATCTTTTTTATGATTGTTGTTTTTGTTCTTTTTGAGAATTTTTTAAAATCTCCTAGTAAGAAGATCAATATCTTCATCACTATCACTACCTTCACTTTCCAATTCAGTTCTTAAGGCTATACCCTTAATTTTTAATTCATTAGTCTTAGAATCTAAAACAAGTTCATGAGTCATTAATGATCCAATAAGTTCTAGTGAGAGTTTTTTCAAATCTTTAGCATCTTGAATAGCAGTTATTTCAGAGAGCCAACGATTTGTTAAACTTATTAACACCTTTCTAACTAAATCTTCAGAAGTATATGTTTTGCCTAGAGAACGCAATTCATTAGTAATTAGTGTGAATCGCGTAAACATCTCTTCAATAGATTCTTCCTTATTCATAGTGAGCAGTTCATATTGTTGCACAAGTAAATCAATTCGAGATTATTTTACCTTATTCGTACCTTCGTGGGCCAATTCTAAGTATCCCATATCTCCTTTGCTATAGAGCATGCCGAGATCCTTGAGTATTCATCAGGTCCAATTCCATATTGGAGAATACTCATAGCTTTGAAGTTCTTTTCGGCTTTTGCATAGTCGACTGAATTGTAGTCGACTTCATCTTTGTCGGCCATCTTTCCTTCACCATTTTTGGCTTGGATAATGATTGGTCCTCCTCTTATGACTTTTCAACATTCATAATCCGATCCTTGGATGTAGATCCTCATCCTAGCCTTCCACCATCCGTAATCTTTTCCGTTGAAAATCGGACACTTTGAGTGTCTTTCTCGATAGTCATCTTGCATGTTCATGACTTCTATTCTCTAGGGATGATCCTTTCGAGAATAGCCTGCTTTGATACCACTTGTTGGAACACAAGGTGACACTCAAGAAGGGGAGGTTGAATTGAGTGGCTAAAACTAATCGATTTTTGCAAAAACAATCTTATAGCACAGTGCCATGCACTGTGCTATTCACTCGTAAACTCTCAGATTAATGTTTTTGCTCGAACGAAATTGTATCAAACAATAAAACAATGAAATCAAATAATAAGACACGTGAATTTAACGTGATTCAATCTCACCTCTGAGATCTATGTCCACATAAACTATTCTTTTACTATTTGAATCGTAAAATACCAAACCCTTGATACAATTCGATTTCCCCACTACTAACTCTAGTAGTGTTCCCCAACACTTAACCCTAAGTGTTTCTACTCTCTATAATATGAAAGATTACAGAAAGAATGATTCCTCAAAAGCGTGCTTCTTATTCAAGCAAATAGAGGATCGTTACAAACTTTGTTTAGAGACCTTAACCTACTAGAACTCTGTGCCATACACTGTGCTCTGGGAGATCGTTTTCAGCTCTCAAAAATATTAATCTCGCCAAATATGAAAACGTGTTTTGCTATAATGATTTCTATCCCTTATATAATTCCATTAACTGAAATAAGAATCCTTCTACAAGATGTATTATCTTTTCAGACGGTTCACGATTCATGTACTTATCTCAGTTCAAACAACTATTTTAGTTTAGATCCAGTTATTTCAGTTCCGTCTGAATACCACAAAAGTTAGGGTGAAAATTGGAATCGATTATGAAATATGTTCCAAATTTTACTTCGTCGTGTTACGTGTAAAATATGTTTTTCAGGGTTATCTAAACACGGTTGAACTTGTTGTCAGTTTGGTATAATATTTGCCTGTGAAAGCGTGATTAGAAGTTAACCCGTTTAGTATGAAAAATATTGTATTAAAGGTTCAACATTTAATTGATATTTTAAATTTCAAATTTTGTTGTAACCGCTTCTTTGTTCTCGAATATTTTTCTTAAATAATTTAAAGTTACAGATATTAGATGAATCCGGGTTATATCATTTTCTATAAATAAGGCGTTATGTCATTCTTCGTTAACGATTTTAGAAAATTAAATAAATATAGGTGATTAGTTGTTACAGTTTAAAACAGTTATTAGTTGACTGCAATTTAGTTTATTTTAGTTCAATTTGAAATAGTTTTAAGTGACTTCAGTTCATTTTAAAATAGTTGTTGATGCAATTATTTTTAGTTAAGTTCGTTTTCAATTAAGTTTCCTCGGTTTAGCTTCAGTAAGTTATCTAACGCAGTTTACTTTAATCCAGACGGCTTTTTTTATTTCACTTTCAGTTATATATCACTTCATTATAATTTATAGCTCAGTTGGCCATCAGTTTGTAGTTCAACCAATAATTTTCAATCAAACTGTCAGCTCTAGTGATATCACCTTTAAAGCCTCATCTAAGACCCGTGCCTCGACTTTAACGATGTTACGGGCTAGCGATGGCAACGGGCCGGATCTGGACCGGGTCCTTATGGACCCATATCCAGATCCGTTTTCGAAGGTTGGATCCAGATCCATTTTCAAAGGTCTGGAAAAGTAGGATCTAGATCCATATACCACAGATCTTACGGATCCGGATACAAAACGGGCCCGTCCATAATTTCAATATATAACTTTCTTAAGTGACATCAATGTAGAAACCTACTCTCAATATGTTAGATTCGATACAAATCTATCTTTCTTATGTTGAAGCATATTTGTTGGGCTGGCGAGCAGCGGTAGACTGCTGGTAGCCTGTTAGGTGGGAGAGAGAGATAGAATTGCTTGTGTGAGCGTTTGGGGAAGCAGAGACTTTCGCGTGAGAAATGAGATGGGTTTAGGATTTTTGTTACATTATATATCATGACAGAGCGATGGGCCCAACGTTTTAATTGAGAATCTCTAATCACAAAACCCAGGGAGGCCAAGCAACAAAGCGTATTAGAACTATCAGGAGGAAAGATAATTGTTATAATGGATGTGAGAAAGAACAAATATTGAATACAAAAACAAAGAAAAACGCACATTGATTTACGTGGTTCACCAACAATGTGTTGGCTACGTCCACGAGCAGAGAGAGATAATAGTTTTATTGATGAAGAGGGATATATCAGAATACAGATATGTTATGAACTAATTTCGTCGAATAAACGATATTAGGTTAAATAGGTATTTAAGTCGGAATCTAATTCGGAATCGCATCACCGCGTTTGTCGCATCCCACGCTTACAGCGAGGCGCGTCGCTGGCTGCGCGTCGCGGCGCTGGGCGCGAGTCGTGGTCAGCTCTCGGCATCTGCCCGCGAGTTGAGACGTTCTGCCGCGACTCGTCTTTTTGTAGATAACCCGATTCAATACGATTCAAGGCATTTCGCTACAAATCTCCACCTTTACTTGAATCCTCTCCCAACGAAATAGATAACCAGACAACAGATACATTGAACATAATGCCCAGATTCTCCCTGCAACCAGATCTGCCCCGAGAGACAACCAGACCAGATTTATCCCTTAAGGACACCAGATTAGCCCCTAAGGACCCTAGACTTGTCCCAAAGGTCAATTAACAATCATGAACATTGAGCAGGTCCAAACAATTTGAAACTTACTCTGCATAACCGGTTTCGTGAACATATCAGCAGGATTATCAGTTGTACCTACCTTCTTCACCTTAACCCTTGTCGCACTCCTCAGAAAATGATATCTCACATCAATGTGCTTAGTCCTCTCATGATGGACTTGATCCTTGGCTAAGCATATTGCACTCAGACTTTCACAATACACAATGGCTTGATCGTGATGTAAACCAAGATCACTAACTAGCCCTTTTAACCATATTCCCTCTTTAGCAGCTTCTGTCAACGCCATGTACTCTGCTTCAGTAGTAGACAAAGTAACTGTAGCTTGCAAAGTTGCCTTCCAACTAACAACTGAACCACTAAGAGTAAATACATAACCAATCATAGACCTTCTACCTCTGAATATCAGACTTGGACTTTGCAGCTATGAGCATATCATCTACATACAAGACCAGATAAATCATTGGTCCATCATCCAGCTTGTTGTGATACACACAACAATCATACAAACTCCTGTTGTAGCCTAACTCAATCATATAGCTATCAAACCTTTTGTACCACTGCGTAGGAGACTGCTTTAGCCCATACAAGGAGTTCTTCAATCTGCAAACATAGTCTTCTTTTTCAGGAACTTGGAACCCATCTGGTTGAGTCATATAAATCTCCTCTTCTAACTCCCCATGTAGGAAAGTTGTTTTCACATCTAATTGCTCAAGTTCAAGATCCTGATGTGCCACTATTGCTAGTAACACCCTGATGGAAGTGTGTCTGACCACTGGTGAGAAAATCTCATTATAATCAACTTCTTCCCTTTACGTGAACCCTCTTGCAACAACCCGAGTTTTATACTTGACTCCCTCATAAGGTGAGGTCCCTTCCTTCTTCTTGAAAACCCATTTGCACGTGACAATCTTTCTCTCCCTAGGACGTTTGACTAGCTTCCAAGTCTGATTTTTATCCAAAGACACTATCTCATCTCCCGTTGCAGCGAGCCATTGTGCATATATAGTCACTACCTGAAACAGCTTCTTTATAGATGGATGGCTCATGAGTGACTACTACATTTAAAGGCTTATTGTAACGACAACAATGTAACACTCAATTTAGTCGTTACATAAAGGGTTTATTGTAACGGGTCTAAAATTTTCATCTAAGCGTATATATTGTAACAGGAATACTAAAGGTGTTACATTTGGTTTAACTCCCGTTACAATAGATACGACCTACAGGAACAACTCACACCTAATGTAACGACTATCAAAAATATGACGAGGCGTTAATTTCTTGGGTACGCGGGCCGTTATCCAAAATTTCAGTATTCCTTTTGAAAGCCCACTTTCTCTTTCACACTTGGTCCTAAACCCTAACTAGTGAAGCTTCTAGTTGAGTTATTCTTGCGTGGACCCGGTCCACATTAACATTATTTGTGGACCAAAGCCACTTATTTAACATAGTGACCTATTTTTTCCATATAGTAACCTTTAAAAAATCTAAAAGTTACACTATACGATTACTTTCTATCATAGTGACCGTTTTTTTAATATAGTCACTTTTTCTTACATTAGTTTATCACTGATGAAATTTTCGGTTTGTGACATAATAACCTTTTTTTCACATAGTCAAACTTTATAGAATCTATATCTACTCTTTTTTATATCTACTTTTTTATATAGTGACCCTTTTTTTTATAAATCACATGAATTAGCATTAGGTCCACACTAATTTAGTGTGGACCAGGTTCATATAAGACTTTTACCTTCTAGTGTTCTCTCAAAACGATTCTACAGCTCCATTCTTGTGCGAAATCTCTGACGACAAAACATAGAAGAACCTTGTTGCCTTCCAATTTGGTGAAACTACTACTACTGTTGCAACAATCATGTTCTTGGGCGATTCTCTTACTCGCGACTATAGGTATTACTTCGCTTCATTTATCCATTTTTTTTTTGTTGATTTCACACCTTTTCTATTTTATTTTGTATCAGATGCATATACTTAATTGTTTCAACAATAGAAAATATTAGTTTTTTCATGAGTATCTTTGTAATTACTGGAGATTAAAGTAGCGAATTTATGGAATTGATATGCTTAATTGTCTGGCGAGAAATATGCTCTATGTGGAGTTTTGAGTTTCATGTTCTTCTTTCTCCTCTCTCTTTCGCTCTTTGGTTTACTACTTTACTGAAATTATGGGTTCAGCACATCAGGAGAAACACGATATCGTTTTCTATTACCTTTAAATTGTGCCTTTAATTTGGGTATAACGAGCTATAGTTTGGTGTCATTTACGAAACGTTTTAATATTGCAGGCCCTTGTGTGCATTTGTGGGATTTGTGCATAAGCATTGATTTGAAGTGTTAGGTTGATTATCTTAATTTTACATTATTGGAGTTTCTTGTTTTGGTTAGTAATTAACAACAGAACTCGAGTTATAGATGACTTTGTAGATTTGGATATGTGATCTTGAGTGTTATTTGTATACAACATTTATAGGTAAAATTACCTTATTTGCTTTATGTTGTGGTGCTTTTTTCTTGGATACCTACAAGCTGGATTAGATGAAGTGTTGGTTAAGCATGGTGTGTTGGAGTTTTGGAGTCGCATGTTGTGACTGGCTGTTAGCATTAGTGTTATCTAGAACTCTATACATTATGATATCTAGTTTAGGTATGAGATCTTAGTTTACTACTTTGTTTTCTGAGCTTATTCCAAAAATGTACTATCGTAGCATATGCCACATATGCGTTGTTCTTGACTTACCCACTTCATCCTGAAGATAATTTGACCTCCATTACCAGTACACAAATGCGACCCAATTTTTGTGGCAGAGGTACCCGGTAACTGGAATTGTGTTCATCCTTGCTAAAGGTAATTAGTAATTTTTTCGACTGGCTATTGGAGCTCATTTCTTTTGCATATCTGAATATATGAAGTAGTAGTTTATCTCAACAGGATTGTATGTTCAATAGTTGGAATGAGCTTCATTATGATTATAAATATTTCACGATTAATGATGTTTTGAATAAGCAATATGCCTTGGATGCTTGTATATTGTTCTAATAGTATAATGCTTCTAAATTTTGAAAAGGTGCTGACAATTTTTTCAGGTTAAAAAAGAACGACTACATTAGCTTCACTCGTGAATACAACCACTTCTTCATGAGGTATATGTTTTTCTCTTTTTTGGTCTTTATGTATATTTTTTGAATAAGAAGATTTATGTTATAAGGTAAACAATTTTGAAGTGTATTAAAATTTGTGCAGAATAGGTTGTTTGAGTCACTTTATATTATACTTCTAAATGTTTAGTTCTTTGTTTTTATATGAAATTTCATGATAGTCATACATAGTTTAACTACATGTTATTTTGTGAGTACATATTATTTTGTTTCAAAGTTAAAAACATAGGGAATGTTGTGCTAAGTTAGACCATAATGACTTTATATGTTGTATACTACTATTACTTAGATCATGTAATTTAGACAGAATTGAATTTGTGCTTTCCATACTTATATAGGCAGTTAGTATATTGTTTGTTTAATTTTAGTTGGATGTTAAATTCATGTCATTTCGGCTTATTAATTACCCGATTTTTAGTGAAGCTTCTCCTTGATCATGGATGCCCGATTGTTTAAATGTGATAATGGATACATAGGTATTGATCAAGTTTAAGATGAGAAAAAGAGAAAGAAGAAAAGCTACATACTTTCCCAAGAATTCTATTTTTCTTTCCTCCTATATATATAGCTATATAAAAGAATTACTCCCTCCGTTTCTTTTTAATCTACACACTTTCTTTTTTGGTCTGTTTCTTTTTAATCTACTCACTTTTACTTTTTCTATTTTTGGTAATATGTCACATCTACTTTATCATCTTTTTCCACCCATGTCATCCACTTTGATATTTTAACCCACCTTTTAGTTTCTCTCTATCACTTTTTAATTTCTCTATCCACCTTTTCAGTTTCTCTCTCATACTTTTGCACTTTCTCCTTGGTTTTCCCCCAAAGTGAAGTGAGTAATTTAAATAAAACGAAGGGAGTATATGTTTTCCCATTAAAAGTAATTCAATTGCATTATATAAGTTGTGTTTATATATGAGTTCTGACTGGTTTTGCTATGAGACTGTCTTTCTTTATTTTATGTTTCTAAATATATTGACATGCCTTATATGATTTTGCAGAAATAATATTGATGTTGATGAAGCACAAGGCGATTTTACTCGTTAGTGTCAATTAGGCAGCCTGGAAAACAATCCAAATGATGAATGATACCATTTTTTATTTCTATTTTAATTGTTTGATCAATTTATCAAATTCTGTTGTTAACTAAAATTAGAAACCTTTTTTTGGAACAATAGAAAGTTGTCATACAAGATAAAGTACATTCAGTCATATTAGATTTAATATTATTTTTTTTGGATATGGATTCCTCTTATTATCAATACATATATATTGTTTTGTTTGATTTATACATGCCAGTATTTCTTTTACAACGATTGGTAATACCAATAAATAATATATGTGTTGAAAAAAAATGACGACAGGTGATACATAATTTTTTTCTAGTAGATATGCATGCAAATAAAGCACTACTAATTTATTCACTGACAAAACATAGGTGTTACGTATGCATAAATAAATGTTTCATTTTGTTGACAGTGTTACAATTATTTATGCATTACATTTGCTCTCTATTGTAACGAAGATACCACATTATGTAACAGTCTATTTTAGACAGCAACTGGCGTCACAAAAGATTTTACCCGGTGTTACAATAGATACCTTGGTGTTACGATAGCCCTAATGTTACGCCAGTGAATGTAACATATAAATTAGTGTTACAATAGGCCTATTGTAACAACTTTTGCCCCATTTTGTAACGGTTTTTAGTGTTACCAAAGTCCTTAAAATGTAGTAGTGCTGCAGTGCATAAGCAACCATATCCTCAAAGCCATATCTCCGTGGAGGTCCCACACCAACTCTTCTAGCGCTATTAAGTGCTATGCTAGATCGATGTGCTTCAGATGAGGCTGATTGATGACTAGAAGATTCAGTAGCACCATGTTGATCTTCTCCACCTTGGTGCTGTGATTCACTCTCATCATGAGTGACTTGCAGCTCCACCTAATTATCAACTTTTTACTAATTGACACCACAGTAGACTTCATAGTAGAGTTAAGCATAGAATTTTCATCAAATATTACACTTCCACTAAGTATAACTCGACTATCAGAAGGTGACCAGATTCTATAGCCCTTAACTCCACTTCCAAACCCCACAAATACACCCTTCTTAGCTCTAGGTTCTAATTTACCCTCACTTACATGATAATAAACAGTAGAACCAAAAACTCTCAACAAAAAATAATCTGCAGGCTTACCAGACCACACCTCATAAGGTGTTTTACCATCATTACCTGTGTGAGGTCCACGGTTGATCAGATAGCAAGCTGTACTTACAGCTTTTGCCCAAAATCTTCTAGCTAACCCAGCATTGGAGAGCATGCACCTCGCTCTCTCCAACAGTGTCTGATTCATGCGTTTTGTTACCCTGTTCTGTTGTAGAGTATCCCTGACAGTATGATGGTGAGCAAGCCCTTCATTTTTGCAAAACTCATTAAACTCAGACCAACAAAATTTCAGACCATTATCAGTTCGCAGCCTTTTGATCTTCCTTTCAGCCTGATTTTCCACCAAAGCCTTCCACTGCTTGAAATTCTTGAAGGCCTCACTTTTATGCTTCATCATAATTACCCAAGTCATTCTTGAATAATCATCGATCATCGATACAAAATACCTGTGACCTCCAATAGATTTAACTCGGAAAGGACCCCAACAATCAGAATGGATATAATCAAATGTGCCCTTTGTTCTATAAACAACCTTTGGAAACTTGCTGCGATGAAGCTTCCCAAACACACAATGATCATAGAACTCTAGATCCTGCATCTTGTGCCCACATAGAAGATCCCTTTTTGACAGAATTTGCATCCCTCTTTAACCCATATGTCCAAGCCTCATATGCCACAGGTTGGTCATATTCTCCTTCGGAATCTCAGATGATGCAACAGCAGCAGAACCTGTCACAGTAGAGCCTTGAAGAAGATATAAGGTACCATTTTTAATGCCTTTCAGACCACCTTCGAACCTTTGTAAACACTCATAACTCCACCTTCATCTTGACAACTGAAACCCTTACTGTCAAGAAGACTCAAAGATATCAGATTCTTTGTCATCAGTGGAACATGCCTAACTTCGTTCAAGGTGCAGAATGTACCATCATGAGTCCTTAACCTAATGGAGCCTATTCCAACTACTTTGCAGGCAGCACTGTTGGCCATAGAAACTTTGCAGTCGAAAACCACTCACTGCATGGACTAATATGATACGATACCCCAGCGTTAAGAACCCACACATCCCAATAATGTGACTGGTTATTAGCAACTAGGGCCAGATCTTCCACAGAGTTGCCTCAGTTTCTGCCAGAGCAGCAGAACCTTCATTCTTTTCCTGCTGCTTCTTTTTCTTAGGACATTCATTTTTCCAATGCCCTTTCTCCTTACAATAATTACAGACATCATTAGTTTTAGGACCCTTAGAATTCGAATTTTTATAATTCGATTTCTTTTAACCAGATTTTCCTTGTCCCTTACCCACAGTACCAACTAGTCCCGATGCCTGATTTTCTGTAACCAGATGCCTGATGACGAACCTCTCTAGTATGAAGAACATATCTTACTTCTTCTAATGACAAACTATCTTTCCCAACAATAAAAGAATCCACAAAATTCTCATACAATAAACGCAAAGATACTAACATAATTAAACCAGCATCCTCATCATCTACTTTAACATCAATATTACGAATATCTAGTAAGATAGTATTCAATTTTTCTAGATAGTCCCTCAGAAATGTACCTTCCTGCATACGCAGACTGAACATACGTTGCTTCAAGAGCGACATGTTGGTCAGAGATTTCGTCATGTATAGACTCTCTAACTTCAACCACAGACTGGCGGCGGTTTCCTACTCCGATACTTCAGCGATTATGTCGTCAGCAAGACACAACATAATCGTTGAATGTGCCTTTTCCTCCAGAACTTCCATCTCAGCGGTGACTAAATCCGTTGACTTCTTTGCCAACGGTGCCCACAACCCTTGTTGCTTCAGTAAAGCCCGCATCTTGATTTGCCACAGACTGAAACTGTTTCTCCCAGTGAATTTAGCAATTTTCAGATTCATCCCAGACATCTTTCTCACTTAGATCGAAAAACCAAAGCTCTGATACCAATTTGTTATAACAGATGTGAAAAAGAACAAATATTGAATGCAAAAACAAAGAAAAACGCACACATATTTACGTGGTTCATGAACAGTGTGTTGGCTACGTCCACGGGAAGATAGAGAGAATAGTTTTATTGATGATGAGGAATATCATAACACAGATGTGTTATGAACTAATTTCGTCGAATAAACGATATTAGGTTAAATAGGTATTTAACTCGGAATCTAATTCGGAATTGCATCACCGCGTTTCCCGCATCCTGCGCTTACCGCGAGGCACGGCGCTGGGCGCGAGTCGCGGTCAGCTCTCGGCATCTGCCCGCGAGCTGAGACGTCCTGCCGCGACTCGCCGTTTTGTAGATAACCCGATTCAACAAGATTCAAGGCATTTAATTTGCTACAGTAACGTTTAGCTATCAAAGTTTGATAGTTTGTATGAAACACGAATTAAGTAACATGAATGTTCATAAACTATTAAGAGGAAAGCCATAAAGTTTAGAAATATTGTTTACATATCAACTTAGTTTTAAGAGGCGATATTATTTTTCCACACAACTCAAACAACAACAAATCAACAATATCACATCCTAATTCTATATACAATTTATAAATTGAAGAATTTCGTATATGCATACTTTTAAGTTTTTCCCCACCCATTAAGATGTGTTAACACTTGACAAATCTTGCTCGTTATTGGTGGTATCGTGTTCCATTTTTTTACCTCCAATTCTAAATTACTTCCTCCTTTGGTCCTTTTCTTTTTACACACTTTCTTTTTTACTCTATTTCTTTTTAATTCACACAATGTTACTTTCCCATACTCCCATCTATTTTCTAGTATTTTTCTACTCATGTTGTCCACTTTTATTTAAAATAACAACCCATTTTAATTAATATTTTCCTCTCCACCTTTTAGTTTCTATCTCTCACTTCTCAATTTCTCTCTTCATTTGTTAAGTTTCTCTCTTTCACTTTTGGACTTGTTTCTTGATTATCCCTCTACGTAAAGTAATTAAGTAAATTAAAAGAAATGGAGGGATTATGTGTTAGTAGTAAATAGATTTTTCATACCTTCTATCATTCAAAACATATATTTTATTCGTTTATTGTGCTAAAGTTAAAATTCAACAAATCTGACAATATCTCTTCAACTAATACTTCCTCCATTTTATTTTACTTGCAATATTTTTACTTTCACGTTAATGCATAAATTTAACCCTTCATATATATATCTCAATTATAGATATGTAAAAAGATATTGTGAAAATATATATTGAGATAGATCTAAAAAGATCTTACATGACTATATTTTGCCTTACATATAAATCACTAAAGGTAGTAAAAAATGCAAGCAACCGAATAGTGCGTGCAAAATCTAAAAGATTGCAAGTAAAAGAAAAATGGAGGAAGTATAGCATAATAAATAAATAAAAAATATCATCGTTCATGTGTTATCATGTTGCATTGGTTTTATTGTTGTTTCAAAACTAACCCTTTATAATTTTTTTATAAATTCTCATAGAAGTCAGAAGACCGTCTAGGATGGAGGTAATTAAAAAAAATTTCCCTAAAGAACTCATAGTAAAAGTGATTGATTTAAGGTAAAAAAAATTTGAAATTTTGTCTATGAGTACTGGCCTCTTTAACTTAAATTGACCCGTTCAATTTAAAAGTTGACCCCTTAAACTTAAAATTGACTACTTCAACTTAGTGAACCGTTTAGCTTATAATAGTAATTAATTTAAGGCAAAAAAAATGAGATGGTATTACAATAAGTTTATTATCTCGATTATTCAGTTAAGTGCACTTTTCATATAAAAAGTTATATAGGATGGGGCGGAGGAATACTTTGAGTCTGTTTATTGTTGTGTTGGTTCAGTAGTAATCTTATAGTTTTAAGGCAAATGCTAAATACAACCCTTAGGGCTGTATTTAAGCATTAATAACTCCTTATATATCCTTATATTTTCAATATAAGGTAGAATCTCAGCGGTACAAACAAAGTTACATTAAATAATCTTTGGAATTCTAGGCCTTTAAGCATTTAATGCTATCTAATTGCACTATATTGAATCAATTTTTTAATTACGTACTTGAGTAGTTTAGTAGTTGAGTCTACTCATTTAATAAGCATGTTTAAGTTGGCTTTACTTAGATTCTTTTGAAAGACTAAATAAACATTAAATATAGGCATTTGCTATTTTTTAAGCACAACCCTTAGGGCTGTAGTTATCGAAACCCTAGCTTTAATACTTCAGAAATTACGTACGTGTGAAGTAAAATTTGGCAACGTAATATTTTATTTTTTGAAGTTCTCTACTACACAACGTCAAGATAATAATGGAGAAAGAATAATCCATTGAAAAACAAACGGGATCGGATATTGACTGAGCTATTAGAATGATTAGGTGGGAAAAAAAGGACTCAATCAATATTACTATTTATTTGTGCTGATTCACAAGTAAAACATTCATGCTGTAATATAGACTAGATTAAGACCATGGTCTGTATTTCTATCAACACGCAATATTTGGAGAAATTTCTAGTAATTGACTTTGACGATATCGATAGGCCTTTGTCCTGAAGGAATAGATTGTGAGTAAACTGCTTCGCCATAGTTCTTGAGCCTCTTATATAATTGGGGCCTCTCATTAGTGATTAGCTCATCTAGTGGCCCGATTTCTGTGTCCGAGCTTGGAATAAAAAGCATAGCTAGGGAGATCCTATCATATTGTGGGTTTACTACCGCCTTGTGCGTAGGACTTTTGAAGATGCCATTACTCGTTACCTGCAATATCACATATATATATAAATATTTTAATAATAGATATTTTAATATACACATCGAAACATATCCAATAATTTATTACGTAACAAAATTTGTTTCTAAATTATTCTAAAATCATGGTCAATATTTTTTTTTGGTGCGAATAAGCCACAAGGGCGGGGATGAGAATCGATCCCAGGATCACCTGGAACCGGAAGGAAAGCTCTAACCAACTGAGCTATCCCTCACCCTCAAAAAAATCATGGTCAATATACAGTCTGCAAATACTGCAAAATTCATAATGTTTAAATAAGGATAAAAGTAATAGAATTGGTAAATATTTGTGGTTAAGTTTATTAAAATTGAATTTTGACAAGATATGAGAATTAGGGTAACATCTTTTGTGTCATGCTAGCATTACCTCCATTTGATCGCCAACCAAAATGGTGAGTGCTTCAGGAATGACAGGAACTCGAAACCATTGATTATCTTTGAGGACTTGAAGACCTTCAACTTCTTTGTCTTGCAAAAGAAGAGTGAGAACAGTTCCATCCCCATGAGGTTTAAGCCCAACAACTTGATCTGACATTGGGCATCGAGGATAAAAATTGAATCTTGCATATGTTGAATCTTTTTCTTCATCTCCCCAAATTTCAAAAAAACTCTCCTCTTCCAAATTTAATGAACGTGCCATGGATTTAAGGAGCGTCCCAAATACCATCTTGTTCTTCTTTGAATACTCGTGTAACGTTGTCCTGCAAATTAGAATTTGTCAAGTTTGATTATTCGATTTCCTTTATCACTTGTGTAAAATGAAATACTACTTTTATTTCTTCTTAATCTAAGCAATTAAAATTTTACGCTTGTCAACTAATATTTTTGACCACATTATAAAAAATTATATATAGTTGATTTTAGGAAAACTGATGAACAGACAAATCAGACAAGATTAGAAATGACTACTTATGAACCACCAATATTAATAAAGTGTATATAAATATTTCAAAAGACAGTGAATAAGTAGGAGGAGAGTTCGGTTCACATATATGCCCAAATGAGGTTCCATTCTAAAATCAATTGGTGATAGGTGGAGTAACCCGCCAATATATATGTTAGTCGTTCTCTCTTTAAATTTTCAATGTGGGACAACTATTTTCCTAACTTTCACATGTGGGTTAAACTCTTATTGAAAAAAGAAATGTCGATTCTTATATCCATTATGTCTTCTTTTTTTGTAAATAACTTATATGGACTTGGTCCACACTATATTAGTGTGGACCTAATGCCAATTCATGTGATTTATGAAAAAAAATGTCACTATATATAAAAAAAAAAATAGATATAAAAGATGAGTAGATATAGATTGTGAAGTTTGACTATGTGAAAAAAAAGTTTAATATGTCACAAAGTGAAAATTTCATCATGATAAACTAATGTGAGAAAGAGTGACTACATTATAAAAAACAGTCACTATGGTTGATATTAACTGCATAATATAACTTAAGATTTTAAAAAGGTTACTATATGGAAAAGAAGTGTCACTATGTTAAATAAGTGGATTTGGTCCACGCAAAGACTAACTCTTTTTCTTTTTTGGGTGAAATTATATCCATTTTGTCTCATTAGTGGTGTATAATTGACCTCAGAATAGTCAATATATTCCAATAATAAAGTTACCTAAAATGGTGTGGATTTTGTGGCCAAAAATCAAGCTGCCGCTTTTCCACAGGATTAACTTGGAGATGCAACTTATCGTTCCAGTTTAGACTTCCTTGTTGAACTACATTAGTATTTCCATATCCTTCAAGATCATCACCCTTTGAAGAGTATTTTTCCTTTTCCTCTAGAGGCAGTTTGAAGAACTGCTTGCTCATTTCTCGTACCTCGTCAAGTAATGCAAGTGACATACCGTGATTCACTATCTGCAACTCACGAAAATTATAACGTTAGATTCATACACCTCCTCGGTATGTGATAGAAACCACGTGCATGCAGTAAAATGCTGATAAAAAATACTTTAGTACTTAAATTTACAGGTATAAAATATAGTATTTACAATGTATGATCTACATATATACCCTTAAGTTTCCACTATAAATAACAATTATTTTCTAATGAAGCGATCACAATTTATCCAAGAAAAACTTACTGATAATGTCATGTTTGTAACTTATTATTTAAGGCTCTTTTCTTCTCAACTTACAAAAAGGTTATAACAAAGAATAATTGATAAGTTGATAGCAAAAATAATAGTTCGACTATATATAGTGGGCTCAACATTTTTTTTTTTTTTTGAATGGGAAAGTAGGCTTAAATTACAGCAAAAGATAAACAAATTTAGCAATAATAAGTTAATTTTAGTAAAATGAATTTAGCATAAATAAGTTAACTTAAGTTCAACAACCTGGGCGCATCCCCATGAAGTGAGAGCATAGTGTAGCTTTTCAAGCTCTTCAAGGGATGATGAAGAGAGGAGACCAAAATCGATTGTCGGATCCGTCATCAAAGCGGGAGGGGTATCACCAACTTGGTAGTCATCCTTGGTTTGAATGTAGCCTTTGGGCAGAACACCCCCTTGGAGGATTTCTTGCACAGGCATAAAAGTAGGAGCCATTGCAACAATGTTTGATTGAATGTTATGCTTATAATTGAGATAGGAGTAAATGATAGGGTAGGACTTAGAAAGCTAAGGATGTGGTATGATATTGGACTTATAGAGGTTGAGTTTATATAATATGGCTGATCATCTTCTGTAGCAAATTCGTAGCCGGTGTTGGAGTACAAGTCTTTGATTATGGTCAAAGTTCGACTGAAATAATCTGGAAGTGTTAGTTGTGCCAGAGGAAGATTCAACATGTAGGAAATCTTGGGAAATCTATAATTTTCAAAAACAAAGATTATTGTTTCTAGAATGTGTACAGGGAAAGAAAAAAAAAGGGAAATCTAGCCCCTCCTATCCTGGCCGTCATTGTTTGCCTCGATCAATTCCTTATTTCGAGTTAAAATTTACCTAAATATCTAACTTATAGAAATAGCCTATTTCCTCTTGTATATTACAAAAGCATTTTGGGGATCTATAATATAATTATAATGAAAGGAAAAGATGTTTTATCTGTCTTTGATGATAGTTACATCATTAAGGTATTCAATCTCGCAATCATTAAACACTAATTCTTGGGTGTAACGGTTACGCGCACGATAATTTATGGTGTAACAACCTATAAACCACCGCTTATTTTGTAAAAAAAAAACTCAAATAATATGAAATAAATGATAATATAACATGAGATTTATGTCATATTTGTATAGTCCATGTCATTCTTATTGAAGTGTATGTCAGTCCGCATGTTACACAATTGGTTATGGTATAACATGTTACACCGAAAATGCATTCATCATTAAATTAATCCTTCTCATAATAGGTAGAAAATTTTAATTTTCATAAATTCGCTTATAACCAAGATAAGCTCTAATAAGTTAAGTTTAAAGTCAATAAAATTTACCGGACTTCAATTCAAAACTACAATAAATTTGGTTATGTTGGATAAGTTTAGTTGAAGTTTGTCCATCAGTTGAGATAAGTTAAGTTCAAATCTAAGAATTTCAAATAAGTTTCAATAAGTGAAATTCAATTGGAAAAATTCACACTCTAATTTAGTCATTTGGCCCCAAAAAGATACATCACTGATATGTCGACAATATTTTTATGACATAAATACAAGGTAACCTTCTTGTATTGATAATATCTTATCTAAATACTCCTTCTGTTTTTTTTTTTTTACTTGCTACATTATTGTGCACGGTTTTCAAGACGTTATTTAACCCTCAATACTTCCTCCGTTTCGTTTTAAATGCAACAAAGGGGTATTATTTGTGAGATTTTTATTTGTTGCATTTAAAACGAAACGGAGGGATTATCTCTTATTTCATTTATGTAAAAATTATAAAAATTTGAGATTATGAATCTACACGTCGAGACGAATCTAACAAGACCACACATGACTATATTTTTACTTATAAAATAATCAAAATAATCTGTCAAAGTTAGTAGCTTCATTCCTAAAGCAACAATGTAGCAAGTAAAAAAAAACGGAGGGAGTAATTACAGCTTATTACTTAATTAATCTAAATATTACAAACTTATTAGAGTTTATTGTTATTGTAAATAATAGAACTTAGGTAAGCGTTCTTGGCTTTAAGAGAACCTATTATTGCTAAACTAAACTTGTTTCAACTTATTAGTCTTGACAAGAATCTATAGTTAATTAATACTCCCTCCGTCCCATAATACAATGCTTACTTCTCATTTTTCACGGGAATTAAAGAAAATGGAATGAGTGGTAGGATTTCCAAAAGAATATATTTAATGAAGTGCTTTTTTGATACTTTTGTATTGAAACTAGTTATTTATTTTATTTTTCCTTTAAATAAAATCAAAAGGCAATAAATGTTCCTTGGAATGATGTAAAGCAATAAATGGGGTCACATGTTTTGAGAGAAAAGTAGGGGTATTTTGGAAAGCTTGTGTAGAAATTAAGGATAATTTAGTCCTAATAAATTGACAAAAAAGAAAATAGGCACAACATTTTGGGACACCAAAAAAGGAATGTAAGCACTATATTATGGGACGGAGGGAGTATAATCTTGCGATATACTTTGTCGTTCAAATTAAATCTTGTGTATATCATTATGTACTCTTTGTCTTAACTATACACCATATAAACAATGTCCAATTTATTGAGCTAAATTTATATACCACTGTTGCACATAAATTATAAAAGAGAGTAAGAAAAGATATGTACTTGTAAATTCGTACAAGCTAAGGATGCTACACGTGTCCAAAAATACTAACCTCTGTTTCTAAATAAGTGCAACAGTTTGACTTTCACGCTTGATTGTCAACGTACAACTTTGACCATTAATATCTCTAATTATATATTTGTAAAAGTTATAAAAAGTTGATATTATGAAAATATTCATTGAAACAAATCCATCAACATTTTATATAATCATTATTTTTTATATATTAGTAAGAAAATATGATCAAAGTGATGTGTGTGAATAGTACAAGAGTCAAAATGTTGCACTTAAAAAGAAACCGAGGGAGTATAATTTTTAGTAAGCCAAAGTGTGGGAAAGAAGCGCTACAATACTATAATTAAATATCAATACTTCTCAAGTCATGCTTGTGTTAGCAAGCTATAGACTATACTCCTATTACGTGGATGTGTCAAGATCTTTGACACCGCTAAATTCATAATTGGTGGGCTTAGCTTAATATAGTTTAGTTCCTAATCCTTAGAAAACAATATTAGTTATTCCTTCAACCCCATGCATGAGGTTGACTAATAAGTTGTAGGAAAGTAGCCCTTATTTTGGAAGTGAGAAAGGGAAGAGAGAGAGAGAGGGGGGGGTGCGGGCCATTGAATATGTCCTGAGTCGTAAAACAAGGACTATTCACACCTCTGTTGCATAAAAAATGCTAAAAGAGAACACCTAAAATATTGGACCAAGCTGATCAACAGAGGTTGTTACAGCCTTACAGGATTGAATTGTTCGAATTCTTTCTTACCTCTTATAAATTTTATACTCCCTCCATCTCAAAAGATCTGAACACTTATTGAGACACGTAGTTTAAGGTGATAAGTTGTAGTGTGGTTATCAAATATTTTATTTAAAAAGTTGATTTGATAGGAGTTGGTAGGGTATCTTTTATTAGAGGAGAGAGGAAGTTGGGTAACTTTTTATTGATAAAAGGTAGAGTGTGGGCCAAAGATGTGTAAAAGAAATAATATATTAATAGTGGAACCATGCAGAAAATGGAAGTGTTCAAACTAATTTGGGACAAACATAAAAGGAAATTGTTCAGACTATTCTAGGACGGAGAGAGTAATATGTAATTAATTAAAAATTTATTATCAATGAAGAAAAAAGTAATTCTCTTTTGTATATAAAATTTTAGATACTCCTTTTTTCTTTTCCGTTTTCGGGGTTATCCAAGGATTTAATTGACGTACATTATAACTAACTAGTAGTTTTTTCTTGTGCTACTTTTACAATATATACTGTATTTTGTGTTTTGAAGAATCAATGTTGGCCTAGTTGGTTGGGAGCCCTCATTCCACCCGTGTGACATGGGTTCGATTTTTGCCCCTTATAAAGTAGGATCCCCGAATTTCCCTCCCCCTACGAAAATGATCTTCATCTTACTTTTTTAAAAAACATTAATGTATTTGTAGTATTTTTCCTCTTTCTTCTCAGAAGAGAGGGTATATTAAGATTGAACAATTGTTTGCATCATGATTTGAATTTTGGAGGTAGTGAAATTTTTGCTTCATTTCCTTGTGAGCAAATCTTATCTTCAAGTTATAATAACCCTGCTATTTCTAAATATTGAAACTTTTTTTTATTTTTCGTATAAGGAATGTAGGAATTTATGCCTTGAATCTGGTCAGAGGGCATGATCGTCGGCTTGCCCGACCGGATCGGGCAGCCTCGCTCGACCGAGCGGGGTCAACGTCTCAGCAGGTGCTCTAGGAGCAGGCCGCCCGATGGCATCGGGAGTGTTCGCCCGATTGGGCGTCGTAGCGAACTACGACTCAGGCGATGGTCGCCCGATCGGGCCCGAGACTACTTTTGGCTTGGCGAGTACCGCCCGATCGGGCGGAGGTTTAATGAGACGCGGGAACGCGTTTTTCCGGTTTGCTTATAAATAGGTTTTAAACCTAGTTCCTTTAATTGACGATTAAGTCATTAATCACCTTTGTAATTCTGGTTATCCTTCTCATGAATAATATTATTCTCTCTCTGCCCGTGGACGTAGCCAACACTCCGTTGGTGAACCACGTTAAATCTGTGTGTGCTAATTCTTTGTTTTGCATTCAATATTTGTTCTTTCTCACATCTGTCATAACAAATTGGTATCAAGAGCTTTGTGTTCGATCCGGGTGAGAAAGATGTCTGGGATGAATGTGAAAATTGATAAATTCACTGAGAGAAACAATTTCAGTCTGTGGCAAATCAAGATGCGTGCTTTACTGAAGTAACAAGGGTTGTGGGCACAGTTGGCAAAGAAGTCATCGGATTCAGAACCGCTGAGGTGGCCGTTCTGGAGGAGAAGGCGCATTCAACAATTATGTTATATGTTTCTGACGACATAATTACTGAAGTTGCGGAGCGAGAAACTAGCTGGCGTGTCCGTGGTTGAAGTTAGAGAGTTTATACATGACGAAATCTCTAACCAACAAGTTGCTTTTGAAGCAACGTCTGTTCAGCCTACGTATGCAGGAAGGTATGTCTCTGAGGGATCATCTAGATAAGTTGAATACTATCTTGCTAGATCTTCGTAATATTGATGTTAAAGTAGATGATGAGGCCGCTGCTTTAATTCTGTTAGTATCTTTGCCTTTATCGTATGAGAATTTTGTGGATTCTTTTATTGTTGGGAAATATAATATGTCATTAGAAGAAGTAAGATCTGCTCTTCATACTAGATAAGTCCGTCACCAGGCATCTGGTTCTAGTACAGAAAATCAGACATCTGGATTAGTTGTCACTGGGGGTAAGGGACAGGGAAAATCTGGTAAAAAGAAATCGAACCATAGAATTCTAAGGGTCCTAAACCTAATGATGTATGTAATTACTGTAAAGAGAAGGGGCATTGGAAAAATGAGTGTCCTAAGAAAAAGAAGCAGCGGGACAAGAATGAAGGTTCTGCTGCTCTGACAGAAACTGATGGTAATTCTGAGGAAGATCTGGCCCTAGTTGTTAATAACCTGTCACATTATAGGGATGTGTGGGTTCTTGATTCTGGGGCATCGTATCATATTAGTCCCTGCAGGGAGTGGTTTTCAACTTATGAGCAGATAGATGGGGGCAGTGTTTCTATGGCCAACAGCGATGCCTACAAAGTAGTTGGAATAGGCTCCATCAGATTGAGGACTCATGATGGTACATTCTGTACCTTGAACGAAGTTAGGCATGTTCCACTGATGACAAAGAATCTGATATCTTTGAGTCTTCTTGACAGTAGAGATTTCAGTTTTCAAGGTGAAGGTGGAGTTATGAATGTCTACAAGGGTTCGAAGGTAGTTCTGAAAGGTATTAAAAAGGGAACCTCATATTTTCTTCAAGGTTCTACTGTGACAGGTTCTGATGCTGTTGTATCATCTGAGGTTCCCAAAGAGGATATGACCAAGTTATGGCATAGGAGACTTGGACATATGGATGAAAGGGGGATGCAAATTCTGTCAAAAAGGGATCTTCTGTGTGGGCACAAGGTGCAGGACTTAGAGTTCTATGAGCATTGTGTGTTCGGGAAGCTTCATCGCAGCAAGTTTCCAAAGGCTGTGCATACTACAAAGGGCACACTTGATTATATTCACTCTGATCGTTGGGGTCCTTCCCGAGTTGAGTCTATTGGATGTTACAGGTATTTTGTGTCGATGATTGATGATTATTCAAGGATGACTTAGGTAATTATGATGAAGCATAAAAGTGAGGCTTTCATGAACTTCAAGCAGTGGAAGGCTTTGGTGGAAAATTAAGTTGGAAGGAAGATCAAAAGACTGCGAACTGATAATGGTCTGGAATTTTGTTGGTCTGAGTTTAATGAGTTCTGTAAGAATGAAGGGATTGCACGCCACCATACTGTCAGGAATACTCCACAACAAAACGGGGTAGCAGAACGCATGAATCAGACACTGTTGGAGAGAGCGAGGTACATGCTCTCTAATGCTGGGTTACCCTAGAAGATTTTGGGCAGAAGCTGTAAGTACAGCTTGCTATCTGATCAACCGTGGACCTCACACTGGTATTGACTGTAAAACACCTTATGAGGTATGGTCTGGCAAGCCTGCAGATTATTCTCTGTTGAGAGTTTTTGGTTCTACTATTTATTATCATGTAAGTGAGGGTAAATTAGAACCTAGAGCTAAGAAGGGTGTATTGTTGATTTTGGGAGTGGAGTTAAGGGCTATAAAATTTGGTCACCTTCTGAGAGTCGAGTTATACTTAGCAGAAATGTAATATTTGATGAAAATTCTATGCTTAACCCCACTGTGAAGTCTATGGTAGTGTCTGTTGGTAGTGATGTTGATAAGCAAGTGGAGCTGGAAGTCACTTATGATGGGAGTGAATTACAACACCAAGATGGAGAAGATCAACATGGTGCTACTGAATCTGAATCTTCTAGTCATCCATCTGCCTCATCTGAAGCACATCGAACTAGTATAGCACTTGATAGAGCTAGAAGAGTTGGTGTGGGACCTCCTAGGAGGTATGTTTTTGAGGACATAGTTGCTTATGCACTGCAGGTTGCTGAGGAGGTGGAGGTAGATACTCATGAGCCATCCACCTACAAAGAAGTTGTCTCAGGTAGTGAGTCTGCTCAATGGCTCGCTGCTATGGGAGATGAAATGGAGTCTCTGGATAAGAATCAGACTTGGGAGCTAGTCAAGCGTCCTAAGGAGAGAAAAATTGTCACCTGCAAATGGGTTTTCAAGAAGAAGGAAGGGACCTCACCTTCTGAGGGGGTCAAGTATAAAGCTCGGGTTGTTGCAAGAGGGTTCACTCAAAGGGAAGGGGTTGACTATAATGAGATTTTTTCACCAGTGGTTAGACACATTTCCATCAGGGTGTTACTAGCAATAGTTGCACATCAGGATCTTGAACTTGAGCAACTAGATGTGAAAACAGCATTCCTACATGGGGAGTTGGAAAAAGAGATTTATATGACTCAGCCAGATGGGTTCCAAGTTCCTGATAAAGAAGACTATGTTTGCAGACTGAAGAAGTCCTTGTATGGGCTAAAGCAGTCTCCTAGGCAGTGGTACAAAAAGTTTGACAGCTATATGATTGAATTGGGTTACAACAGGAGTCCGTATGATTGTTGTGTGTACCACAACAAGCTGGATGATGAATCATGGATTTATTTGGTCTTGTATGTAGATGATATGCTTATAGCTGCAAAGTCCAAGTCTGATATTCAGAGGTTGAAGGGTCTTCTCAGTGCTGAGTTTGAGATGAAGGATTTGGGTGCTGCGAAAAAGATTTTGGGGATGGAGATTTATAAGGAAAGAGATCGAGGAAGCTTTTCTTGTCACGTAAAAGGCTACATTCGAAAGATTTTGTCAAGGTTTGGCATGTCAACAGCTAAGCCTATAGATACTCCAAGTACCTCCAATAATCATTTGTCGGTTGCTTTTGCACCCAAGTCCGCTGAGGAAAAGGAATACATGAGTATGGTTCCCTATGCTAGTGCAGTAGGGAGTTTGATGTATGCTATGGTTTTGCACTAGGCCGGATCTTGCACATGCAGTCAGTGTTGTTAGTAGGTTCATGGGTGATCCTGGTAAGGAGCATTGGCAGGCAGTCAAGAGGATTTTTCGTTACCTTCGAGGTACATCTGATGTTGGTCTCATCTATGGGAATGATACTCAGTGTTTAGTTACTGGTTATTCTGATTCTGATTATGCTGGAGATGTAGACAGTTGAAGGTCTATGACTGGCTATGTATTTACTCTTGGTGGCTCTGTTGTTAGTTGGAAGGCAACTTTGCAGGCTATAGTTACTTTGTCTACTACCAAGCACGAGACATGGCATTGACAAGCATGCTAAAGAGGGAATATGGTTAAAGGGGCTAGTTAGTGATCTTGGTTTGCATCACGATCAGGCCATTGTGTATTGTGACAGTTTGAGTGCAATATGCGTAGCCAAGGATCAAGTCCATCATGAAAGGACTAAGCACATTGATGTGAGATATCATTTTCTGAGGAGTGAGAAGAGGGTTAAGGTGAAGAAAGTAGGTACTGCTGATAATCCTGCTGATATGTTCACTAAACCTGTTCCACAGAGTAAGTTTCAACTTGTTTGAACTTGCTTAATGTTCGTGATTGTTGATTGCCCTTTAAGGCAAGTCTGGGGCCTTTAGGGGCTAATCTGGTGTCCTTAAGGGACAATCTGTTCTAGTTGTCTTTCGGGGCAAACCTAGTTGCAGGGAGAATCTGGGCATTGTGTTCAATGCATCTGTTATTTGTTTATCTGGTTCATTGTGAGAGGATTCAAGTTAAGGTGGAGATTTGTAGGAATTTATGCCTTGAATCTGGTCAGAGGGCATGATCGTCGGCTCGCCCGACCAGATCGGGCATGCTCGCCCGACCGGGCGGGGTCAACGTCTCAGCAGGTGCTCTAGGAGCAGGTCGCCCGATGGCATCGGGCGTCGTAGCGAACTACGACTCGGGCGATGGTCGCCCGATCGGGCCCGAGACTACTTTTGGCTTGGTGAGTACTGCCCGATCGGGCGGAGGTTTAATGAGACGCGGGAACGCGTTTTTCCGGTTTGCTTGTAAATAGGTTTTAAAGCTAGTTTCTTTAATTGATGATTAAGTCATTAATCACCTCTGTAATTCTGGTTATCCTTCTCATCAATAAAATTATTCTCTCTCTGCCCGTGGACGTAGCCAACACTCCGTTGGTGAACCACATTAAATTTGTGTGTGATTATTCTTTGTTTTGCATTCAATATTTGTTCTTTCTCACATCTGTCATAACAAGGAGAAAACTTTGGCAAGTTGAAGGAAGTAAAGGAGATTCCAACTTGTCAAGGGTGACAATCGGTCCCAAATGCTCTTGGAACTCGTAGAGATGTTCCAACCACTAAGCTATCCTTCACTCTCAATAATTGTTGAAATTTGCTTGAATATCTACAAATACTCTTGATAATATAGGTGCTTTTACGCAAAATAAAACGTACATTTCTATGTGCACCAAAGTATAGTAGGTAAGAGGATTCATTTAAATAGTATTTACTTACTATGCTTCTAGATAAGTGCAATAGTTTTCACACTTGCCGGCGCTTAACTTTGACCACTAATATTTCTTATTATGTCTTTGTAAATATTATAAAAAGTTGATATTATGAAAATATTCTTTGAGACAAATCCAACAACATTTCTATATTATCATATTTGTTTTAATATATTAGTACAAAAATAAGGTCTAAATGATGTGCGTAAATAGTGCAAGATTTCAAACAACTGCACTAAAAAGGAACAAAGGAAGTATAATTTTACCCATATTCAACTATGACTCTACTTCTTCAAAAAAAGAACTTCGACTTTACAAACCCTTGTCCAATTCTTTTTTTTTTTATACAATCGTATAAGGGATTTCAGCTTTATTTGGACATCAAGTTTTGGGTGGATCGATTTTACAATAATTCATTGTAGATCCAAATTGACTATATATATATATATATCACATAAAAACTGACTATGTATAATATAGAAATCTGACTATATCATACAAAAGCTGATTATATCATACAACAACTAACTATATCAAATAAAAATTGACTATATCATATGTTATCTTGTGCACAGATAAATTATTTTGTACTGGGTTCATTCAAATTCTTTTATTTGCAAATTGCAATGGAGTTCGCTCAGCAAAATCAAAGAAAGGAAAGGGAATCAAAACATCAAAGTGGTTGTTTGGTATATTCACATGGGAAGTTCCATTTCCTAGGAAGTTATTTCCCTTTTGTAATTCCTAGGAAATTGACTAATGTGCTCAGTTGACATAAAGAAATATGTAATTCCCATGAATTGATGTGGGATTCTGAATGACCCAGGGGGAGCTAGTTGAATAAATTCCCTTGTTTTGTGGGAATTTTAATTTTCCACGAAATTTTATTTCCCCTATTTTGCCCACTTCATGTCAAACAAATAAGTACCCAATTTAAAAAATCATGGAGATTTTTATTGCCTATATAATTTACTGTATACCAAACAACCACAAATTATATGTTTGCATCATTTAACCCATTGTCTTCCACAGCAGAAAGAAAATTATCCAAACGCATATGAATGTCTCCAAAATATTAGTGGGGTCATCCTCCAAAAGTGAGGCTAACATATAACCACAAATTCTCATTGATACTAAATATTACTCCCTCCGTTTCATTTTAATTTACTCACTTCACTTTGGGGGAGAACCAAGGAATAAGTACAAAAGTATGAGAGAGAAACTGAAAAGGTGGAGAGAGAAACTGAAAAGTGAGAAAGAGAAAGTAAAAAGTGAGAGAGAGAAAGTAAAAAGTGGATGACATGGGTGGAAAAAGAGGAGAAAGTAGATGTGACATGTTACTTAAAATAGAAAAAGCAACAGTGTGTAGATTAAAAAGTAATAGACCAAAAAGGAAAGTGTGTAGATTAAAATGAAAGGAGGGAGTATTATATAAGATATTCTTAGATTCGTTTCAATCTATATATCAACCTTTTATAATTTTCTAAAAAGTTTTTTATCTAAATAATTCTAACTATGAGCCGTCAGCTTTTAATAATTTTCAACTGTAAGTTATTTCTAAAAATTCCAACTATTAGGGATGCCTTCCAAAAAAATACTCCAATGGCTTGACGGAGCCAGTTTAAAAGACAAATGAATCGCCACTGATATTTATGTTCCCTGATCTATGTTTCCCCCTAAACTTCATTCGCTGTGCATTGCAAAAGTGCTCTGATGTGTCCATCACTCACAAGTGTTGTGGAGCAAACATGATTGCAGATGCCCTTGCAAAAAAAAAAAAAAAAAAAGCCTTACTAAGGCTATGTTCTTTTCAACTTATTTAAGCACTCTAGTGCTTAATTCAGATTTGATCAGATCAGATCAGATCAGATCAGAAAAGTTCAGATCAGATCAGAAAAAATCAGATCAGATCAAATCAGATCAGAAAAGTTCAGATCAGATCAGATCAGAAAAGAAATAGTATATTGCACGAGTTGGGTAAATCAGAAAATTTCAGATCAGATCAGACCAGATCAGAAAAGTTCAGATCAGATCAGACCCGATCAGAAAAGTTCAGATCAGATCAGATTAGATCAGACCAGATCAGATCAGACCAGATCAGACCAGATCAGAAAAATTCAGATCAGACCAGACGAAAAGAACATAGCCTAAGAGTGATGAATTTCTAGCATGGCTTTAATGGTCCTGTTTTGCTAATGTGTATCTAAGTAGTTGGCTTTGAAGCTGTCAGGCCCGGCCCAATACCGGTACAACCGGTTCTGTGGAACAGGGCCTCAAAATTTTGGGGCCCAATTTTGGTTGACAAATGAAAGGAGAAAAGAAAAAAAAAATTGGAAATCTTGTAACCGTGTCGACTACCCGCAAGATTGAAGAACAGTGACTTTCCTTCTTCTTCTCCACATTTCTCTCTCCTCTCCATAGATCAAAATCCCCAAAATATCATGAAATTATTCAACTTCCCATATTAAAATTAATATTCACTCTCTTTATTCAAGAAATTATCTCATTTCCCATAATTTTAGCCAAACAAATCTGAATTTCATTACTCCTTCCATATTTCCAATTATCCTCAAGATTCAAGAACACTACAAAAAATGGAGATTTCTAACGGGAAGAAATTTTTTCGCTATTTATTTGCGATTCATATTCAAATCCATTCAACTCATATCCAAGAATTCAATTTCTTTTATCATCCAAAAGAAAAATTCAAACTTTGGTTTACAAAAAAACAATACGAGAAGTCGAAGAACAAAGTCGGGAATTTAACTGTGGGAGTCCGAAGGTGAACAATCAAGAATTTGTAGGCTAATTTATTATCAAAGTCTCCATTTTAAGGTAAACTAGCCTTATATGCACGCTATGCGCGCGAATTTGTTATCAATGTTGAATTTATTGTATAATTATGTCTACTAATAATTTGAATGAAAAATTACTTAGAAAGTTTTATTAAAGAAAAATCTCTATTATATAGCAACAATGAACTATTATTAAGAAAGTAAATGAACATCTAAAATATTGTATTCACTTACCTAATTTCCCTTCATGGTGTTTGTCTAACCACATGGTAAAAATCAATATGTAAGTGACAATAATAATAAACTCGGTATTAGCTACCTATGAATACAACATTATATTATTTGCAACACAATCCTTAACCTTTCAAAATGTGTACAATTTATCATAAAGTTGCAGAGGGGATTGACCATAATTTCTTTGTCATTACTATTATTTTTTAGCTACATATGACTTACATAATTTAAAAGTTTATAATTAGCTAGCCACATTCAATTCATTAAATGTTATGACTTCTTATACGTGCTACAAAAACAAAGCCATAAGGCCAATAAGTTCTTCTATTATGAATACATCAATTGCTTATTTATCTCTCTTTCCCCCTCCCATCTCTCTCTACAAAGTCATGGAGTAATGTTTCCCTCTCTGGTGCCCCTCTTTCTGTCTGTGAAGTCCTAATTTCTTACTCTCTTGAATATCCTCTTATTCTTTAAACCCATCAACATGTCATATGCTTCCTCCACCCTTCCAACAAAGCACAACCCTTTTTAACAAACAATTCTAAGTATGAGTTTTTGGGTTCCACCCATATCTATCCATCAGCTCCAAACTTCAAAAGCTTTCTGAATTTTACCTCTAGAGGATAATGAATTCACCAAAATGCCCATTATTTAGGAACATTTAGACGATAGAAATTGAAAGTAAAAGAAGAAGGTTAAGAAAAAAAGAGATTTACCCACAGGAGAAGACGAAATGGTGATTTTGGATTTGAGGAAATGATGAACATTGCAGATTTCAATATTGGCTTTGGAGGTGAGTTTGAAATATGTGCTTTATTTTTTGCATGCGAAAATACCTCAAAATTTTGAAGTAACGAATTGATATACTTGTAGGTTGCTATGAGAATTTGAAGAAACCCAATTAAGATCGTTGCAGAAAATCTGTGGAAAAAGACAGAAAATTTTCAGTTAAAGGGAGAAGATACAATTTGTAGCTTGTTTACTTCAAAAACGAAAGTTCTTTGCAAAAATAACTGTAAGTTGTTTTCCTCAAAACTGAATTTCTATCAGTCTCTCAATCAGTTCTTCAAGTATCACATTGTCACCGAGAAGTTTTCTTATTCCATGAAAGGATTGAATTTTACTATTTGGAGATACTTAATAATTGTAAAAAATAAACTTTGATTATGTTAAAAAATGGTATTTTGATTCATCATTGAAAGTGTTCTAGTTCTCTTGAAAATTGTAATTTGATTCACCATTAAGAAAATATGATTTTTTTCCCATCATTAAAAGTGAATTGTTAGAAAATAAGAGTACATAGTGTTTTCTTTAAAACACAATTGCTTTTTTATTAGTTCCTCTCTTTTAAATATGCGTATGTCTTGTTTCATCTCTTCTTCGGTTTCTTACAACGCCACACTATAATTAACTGATTTATTGGGCAAAAATGTATATTGAAAGGGAAAAAATTGTGTAATTTGAATTGGTACGCAAAGATTTAAGTATTTATCAATCCGACTTCATTTAGATTTGGAGGGACCATATCATATGGCTAGTATAAGAAGTAAGAATTACCTTTTGGGCATTTGGTTGTGATTTCTCTTATTACTCCTTTTGGTTTGAATTTTGCTCCTATTGGTTTGATTACACTGTATTACAAATACACTTATAATTCTCTATTATTAAGAATTATGTATCAGATGAAGAGTAAAGCGTAATATGATATAAGAATTACCTTTTGAATGTGATTTTAGTTGTTATACTCCGCTTGGTTAATTTTCTGCTCCTTTATTTTTGCTTGCTTCGATTACGCTGAACTTAAGGCACATTAAATAAATAAATATAATGATAACAATGTAAAATATTATGAAGAACAAAGCATTATAGAAATGATTTACCTTATTCTTGGCCTTTGAAAAGGGTAATTGTATTTGATATTGTTGTGTATTTGTTTGCAGTTTATGGAGGGGAAGGAGATGAAGGGGGAAGAAATGAAGAACTCAGAAACTTTGGAGCGTTAGCATGCATATTGGCAGTTTATCATGGGATTTTCCCCCCTAAATGAGGGATTTGTATTTTTCAAAAAAATATGGTTCTGAATTTTGATATTTGAGAAGTCATAGACTTGTGTTTCTCTTATGTTGTTTTGGCCTTTTTTATTTATTTATTAATGAAGTAGTTACTTGTACCCGTTGAGATATGTCAATTTATAGGGAAGTTTAATTTTTTTTGGAAAATATTTTGTAATGATGAGAAGTTGAAAATTCTGAATTACAGTTTTTTTTTTCTTTCTTTTTTTTGTTTTTGTTTTTTGTTTTTGTCTTATTCTATTGGATTGGATGTAATTTGCTTAATTTGTTGGGGGTAAAATGGGGGTTTTATATTTTGGTGTCCTACCCCTCTTGACATATAGAATAGAGATTCATTTTTTTTTTTTGCCATTTTTTTTATTTTTCTAGTAGAGATTTATAGCAATTCTGAAATTTTATAATTTAAAATTAAAGTTTATAATATGTACTTCTTATAATTTTAATTTTCTGCAATTCTGCCAATTTGATGCAATGATAGTACCTATTTGGTTTTCAATTTCATAATTTGTTTGCAATTCTGAATTCTGCCTTTTTGGTTTTCGTCTTTTCGCATTTCGATTTCAATAGTTCAGTAGACAGTAGTTCACGCAAATGCTTGCTGTAGTATAGGACATGTAGACAAATGGAATCCTTAACAACTAATCAGCAATATGAATTCAAGAGACAAGAGATGTTCAACGCATAGTTTTACATGTCATTTTGATAATTATCTTTCATTCAAGCTTACTCTTTTTTTTTTTTTTGATAATTTGGTATATTTCATTGAATTCAATCAAATTAGTACAGATGTAGTCGTAGGGGAGCTACCTAATTACACCACTTATGACTTATCATATATTCATATACCCATGGCAGAGAGCCAAGAGGTTGATTCTTACAGAACAATTGAGAAATTGAAAAAGGAGATTAAGCATTCAGAGAACTAGCTTACTCTAGTCTCTAAAATGGAAATAATTATTTTTATTTTATTATACCATTATATTAGTGCTTATGACCAAAAAAGAAAATCCCATCATTTAATATATC
The DNA here is from genome assembly GCA_947646795.1 of Beta lomatogona. Classification (NCBI taxonomy): domain Eukaryota; kingdom Viridiplantae; phylum Streptophyta; class Magnoliopsida; order Caryophyllales; family Amaranthaceae; genus Beta; species Beta lomatogona. The sequence continues at coordinate 50,705 of CANSNZ010000314.1, read as the reverse complement.
AAAACAGAGAACTGTAAGTAACGATTTATGATAAATAATAATAAAAAAAATTATAACTTTTTTGAAGGGCCCTATTTTGATGAATAACACAGGGTCTCCATATTCCATGAGACGGCCCTGGAAGCTGTCATGTTAGCTTAGGCCTTCTACTGCTGGGCTACCCAGGGTTGTTGTATTAAACTTATTGGTAGTAATGAATAAACCGAAATTATCAAAAACAAAAATAAAAGAAGACAAATGAATAGCTTGCCAAAATTTTATGGGATTGTACTTAGCTTCTTTTCCCTTTTTTTCTCTCTCCTTGCCCAACATGTATAACCCAACCACCCCAACACCTACTCCGCCACCATCCCACCACCCCACTCTCACCGCGCAACCTTTCCACTCTACATACCCCAACTAGGTTTGTTCATGGTTTGGTTTGGTGCAAAACTACAAAATAACGCTTTGGTAATTTTCCAAACTAATGCACCATACTTTAGCCCGAACTCCACCAAATATATTGCACCATGTTAAACGGTTAACGATGTGCACGAGGTTTTTGGTTTAATCATTGTTAGTTCAATGAACACTACAAGGGGGGTGAACTGTAGTAGGATCTGATGTTCCAAAGCCTCGTGAAAAATGAACGAAAGTTCAATGGAACTTGTAAATACAAGAGAAGGATTTACATGGAAAACTTCTTCAGCCAACAAGAAGAAAAATCACGACGTACCGATTAATGATTTTAAATGTTTCACTAATAGGAAACACCTCTGTCAAGCTATTGGAACTTGGCCTAAATTAAGTTCTAACTTGAACTTAAGATCCTCACTGTTATTCCCTCCGATCACAGTGCCCACTCCAACTTCTAACTTTATTAGTCTATCAACAATTAACTGTTTCTTTTACAAGAACTGGATAGATAATTCTGTAAACAAACTTTATACTTGATACTAGAACTTCAAATGCAACTTCTTGCTGGAACTGGAAGGCTTCCTATTCCTCTGGCGCCGTTCATGAATGGGTTCCCCTCTTCGACTTCACTTCTCTCCTCCCTCCTCCAACTCCGGTATTTGTCTCTTTCTCCCTTATTCTTCTTCTTTAATTTGTTTGATTTTTTAGGGTTTTCATCAATTGTTTTGTTAATTCATTGGCAAATTAGTATTGTTGTTCATGTTATTTATTTTCTGTTTAAATGTGTCTTCAATATTTGTTTTTATTTTAGGTTTTGATTAGTTAATAATTATTGAGAGAGTTTATTGTAACATAACAGAACTGGCTCAAGGAGCCGAGGTCTTATGAACTCGAAGGCAGCTCGTGTCAAAATCATCTCTAGCAATAACATATTGGAATCAACGTATCAAAGACCAACATATTCGTTTTGGAGATTTGCATACGAAATTCATGTTCAGCAAGTTGCGACAACGGAAACAACGGAATTACATTTACATGTTGAAAAATACAAACGGTGTTTGGGTTGATAATGAGCATGAGATCGCATTATTAATCGAGAAACATTTCCAAGATATCTATATTCCGAACTCTAATCTGATTCATGACAGTACGCAACACGGGGAGGATATAGATGTAGTTTTAAGAGAGCTCCATCTTCCTAAACTTTCGGCCAAGGATTCCCTCTCTTTGCAGGCCCCTTTCTCGGCTCAGGAAATAAAAATTGCAATGTTTGATATTCATAAAGATAAGTCCCCTGGTCTGGATGGTTTTTCTTCGGAATTTTTTAAAGTCTATTGGGACACTGTAGGACATCTGGTTGTGGAGGCCGTCAATAGGTTTTTCACTACAGGCTATCTTCTGAAAGATTGGAATAAAACTTTATTGGTCCTTATTCCCAAAGTTACACCACCAGAGGAGGTTAGTCACTTACGGCCTATCAGTTTGTGTAATGTTGTTTATAAGTGTGCTTCAAAATGTATGGTCAATCGTATGAATCCCCTTTTGCCAGATCTTATAGATGACTATCAAAATGCTTTTATCCCGGGAAGGCAAATGGATGATAACATCATAATTTCTCATGAGATGATGCACATTATTAACAAACAACGTTCTGGGTCTCGACATCCAGCGGCCCTCAAACTTGACATGAATAAAGCGTATGATAAAGTAAGCTGGTTGTTTCTGCTAAGGTCCTGTCAGCGTATGGCTTTCCCCCAACATGGGTTCATCTGGTTCAACAATGTATTTCAACGGTTTCTTATCGTCTGCTTCTAAATGGCTCTGCTACACGGGCTTTCTCTCCAAAGTGTGGATTACGTCAGGGGGACCCTCTGTCTCCTTATTTGTTTCTTTTCTGCATGGATATATTGTCAAGAATGACCTCCCTAGCAAGAGATATTCGGGCTTTTCAGGGTATTCAGATTCGTAGAGGTGGCCCTATCATTTCTCACTTATTTTTTTGCAGATGATTCATTATTTTTCTTTCAAGCCACCTCAGAAGCGTGCACTTCTATGAATAATATCATTGCCAGATTCTGCAAAATCTCAGGTCAAATGGTGAATCTACAGAAATCTTTCGTCAAGTTTAGCCCGAACATTCCAGATCTGTCCTAAAAAATGTTTAAAGATATCCTCAGAATGGAGGTAAAGGCGTCTTTGGGTTTGTACCTTGGGGCTCCAATTGATATTCAAGGGTCTAAATGTCAACACTTCACTCCTCTGCTGGATAAAATTTCAACCAGAATCTCTCAGTGGAATCATCGACATCTTTCTCAGCCCGCAAAGTTGATCATTATCAACTCTATTCTAATTGGTCCGATAATTCATCAGCTTGCCGTTTTTAGATTACCAACCACGATTGCTAATAAGATCGATGGATTGTTAGCACGATTCTTCTGGAAAGATCGGAACAACAAAGGTGTTCATTGGAAGCGTCGTGCGATTCTTCACCAGCCTCGTGGTATGGGGGGTTTGAGGATTCGAAGTATCGAAAATTTCAACAAGGCTCTCTTGATGAAAAAAGCTTGGCGGCTTCAGCATAATCCGCAACTTCTCATTTCCAAAATTTTTCGTCAAGCTACCCAATTATCTTCCACTCGATCTAACTACCAAAGATTATCATGGGGGTGGAAAGGAATAGTGACGGCGAACCGGATGCTACAACAGATTACCGTTTGGAAGGTTGGTACCGGGACCCAAATTGTAGCTGCTAAAGATAAATGGGTGAACGATCAAACTCCTATTTTCCGTGATGAAATACCTTTACGGGAAGCTGCAGAACTTCGGGTTTCTGAGCTCATTCTCCCTGATCAGGGCGGATGGGATAGCCATAAAATTCACCGTTTTTTTATACCGGAAAGTGCTCGCATGATTAAAGAAATGGAATTACCTACGCAGTTTGACGTGCAAGATCGTCAAGTCTGGCCATTTACCAAGTCAGGTGAATACTCTACCAAATCGGGATATGCTTTTGTATCCCAACAACAAAATGAAATATGCAGCATGACAACCCAAGTGGACACGACTTTTTGTCGTTACATTTGGAGTATGAACATCATGCCAAAATGGAAACTGTTTGTTTGGAAAGTGTGGCAAAATAGCATTGCCACAACATCCAATGTGTTTAGACGAGGAATTGGTAATACTGAACAATGCCCTATATGTCTGGAGGATGTCGAGGACTGCAATCACCTTTTCCGACAGTGTCCTCTGGCTTGTGCAGCATGGGAAAAACACAAACTCCCAAACCAGCTCCTAGCAGACTCCCCTCTTACGTTTGTGAATTGGATAGTGGAGGTTCTACTTTTCGACAAAAAAGCGGAGGGTAACAGTGGCACTCAACTCCCCTCGTTTATCAATACGTTATGGGCGATCTAGATTACAAGAAATAATCAAGTGTTCCGGCAACGACGTGCTACCATTGATTTTCTTCACCACCATATGGAGGAAAACATGAAACAACATATGATTTTCGTGCAGGGGTTGTAGATGAATTTAGACCCAAAGGAAGGGCCAGTTGCCCCCCTGGTTTCTTGATTGCAAATCTTGGGCAAGACACTAGGGGTAATCCGGAAGCTAAGATATTATTGGATGGCTCCTGGGATAAGCAGACTCATATGGGAGGGGCAGTTTGGGTGGCCCAGATGTTATTAGAGCAGCAAACGTATTATCAAAGTAGTTGTTTCTTTGCACACTCAGCTATTACAACTGAAGCCAAAGCTTGACTTCTAGCGTTACTCTGGGCGAAAGGTACAAATCTCTCACGACTACTCCTCTATACGGAATTGCACAATATGGTTCAGCAACTGAGGACAGAGAACTTGTTGGATATCTCCCTTCATACTATCACCGACATTCGAATGATAGCTCGTAGTTTCCAGTGGTGCCAGGTAATGAAGGTTAGTCGACAAGAAGTTGCCCCGGCACATGAGTTAGCAACTCGTAGTCGTAAAACTAGAATCCCTATTTCCATCTACTAGTTTGTACGTTTTCTAGCTGTCAAAAAAAAAAAAAAAAAAAAGAAAACTATGATTGAGGAATATCAAATCACTCCAATTGAAGTGTGTTAACTCATTGTTTAATTGAATTTTGTTAGTGTATGAACTAAGTAATGAGATTAAGTAATCTTACCCACGGTCCAACTATATTAATGTAAACCAGGTAATGTGGTGATAGAATGTGGTCAATGGACTAAGATAGTTAAGTGACAAGTCAAATAGCACACCTATTCAAAAATAAACCTAAGTTCACCACTAGCCAAAGCTTTACTATTAAATATGAAGTTATTATATATTATAATAACTAAAATACTTGAGTTTTGTGAGAATTCTATACTAAATAGCACAAAAATAGAATTATAGATAGTGGCTAACTAGCTACTAAATGGAGTATTTTAAGTAGCCTATTTGCTCACTCATTATATTTAATCTGTTATCTTTGTTCTTCATTTTGATGTTGTCACTTGTCAGTGAAAGGTTGTGGCTACTTGGTAATGACTACGATTTATCGAGTTGCTTGTTGAGCATTATATTCTCTTTCTACATATGAGTGATTATTCTATTTCTTACTCTTTTGGTGTTGTTTTTTTTTTTTTTGTTTAGTTTTACAAATTAGAACCCTTTTATGTGAAATTGATTGTTCAAGGTTGAACCTTATTTATTATCCCGTTTCCCCTTAGTTGAAGATGATTGTTCGAGGAACTATGTTGGAACACAAGGTGACACTCAAGAAGGGGGGGGTTGAATTGAGTGGCTAATCTAATCGATTTTCGCAAAAACACCCTTATGGCACGGTGCCGTGCACTGTGTTATTCACTCGTAAAATCTCCGATTGATGTTTTTGGCTCGAACGAAAATGAATCAAACACTAAAACAATTAAATCAAATAATAAAACACAGGAATTTAACGTGGTTCAATCTCACCTCTGATATCTACGTCCACACAAACTACTCTTTTATTACTTGAATCGTAAAATATCAAACTCTCGATACAATTCGATTCCCCACTACTAACTCTAGTAGTGCTCCCCAACACTTAACCCTAAGTGTTGCTACTCACTATAATATAAGAATTACAGAATGAAAGATTCCTCACAAGCATGCTTCTTATTCAAGCAAATAGAGATCGTTACAATCGTTGTTTAGAAACCTTAACTTACTAGAACTCTGTGACATACACTGTGCTGTGGGAGTCCATTTTCAGCTCTCAAAATCTTTTTCTCTCCAAATTTGAAAACGTGTGTTAGTATACTGATTTCTATCCCTTATATAACTTCATCAACTGAATAATAATTATTCTCCAAGAAATAACTATCTTCTTGAATAATTTTTATTCCTAAAATAAAGGGATAGAATTATTTTCCTTTTCAAAATCCAATTTTATCTTTTATAAAAACTGATTTCCTTCTTTCCTTATAAGATAAGGATTCCTTTATATCTTATGCCGACTCTAAATCTGATATTAAATCAGTTTTTATCTAAACAAACTTTATAAAATCGTTATCATTAAAAATCAGTTTTATAAGGGATCCTCCATATCTTATGCCAACTCTAAATCAGATTTTAAATCAGTTTTTATCTAAACAAACTATCTTTTTCGAAAATCTTTTAAAGAAATGTTTTCTTTAAAATCAATTTTTTATTAAAACTCTTCTTTTTCTTTTTTTCGAAAATCTTTATCAAAATCTTGTTCTTAAAACGCAGATTTTTTAAAACTCTTTTTTTCGAAAATATTTTTAAAGAACCGTTTTCTTTAAAATCAGTTTTTACAAAACTCTTTATCCGAAAATCTTTGTAAAAAATATTTTCCTTTCAAAACTAATTTTCGAAATTAAAAACTCCCCTTTTTATATTCTTTAAATATAGAAACATGAAATACGTTAATTACATTGCATAAACATGACTAAGAACATAACTAGACCTAATCTTCCATATCTTCAAGTTCTTGATCTTTTATGAACATCCAATCTTGATAGCTTTCTTAGATCACTGTTACACACATACATGTTATAGCATAGAGTGTTTATCATCATCAAAATAACATTGACTTAGAGTCACAACAAACTAGTATGGCAATTCTAGCTCCCTTTCGAATCATGGTGTTGGTTTTGTTGAATTGTTTTTGGCTTTTATTGCTTGTTTCATGCTTAAAGTGCAACATATTTTTTTTAATTTAAGACACAATATTCGAAAATTAAGACCAAATGTACATATCAAATTAATTAACTCGATATTTTTTTGTTTGCCTTACTTTACCGACATTTGATTTGATAATAGGTTCTAAGTTAATGTTCTTTTTAAGTCTTCAAAATGTATATTTGCATAAGAAACAACTTTCAAAATTAAAATCAAATCTAAATTAAGAATTTAATAATATAATAATTAGTGTCGTATCATAATTCATACATGTGTATTTTCACCTAATACACAATGTTCAACAAATAAGACTAACTATTCATTTTAATGTCGTCGATGTTTTGTTTTGCCCTACTTTAAGGAAGTATGATATTTGATAATAGAACCCAAACTAAATTCAATGGTGTTTTAAAGTCCTCATAATGTTCATTTGCGTAAAAAAACAATATTGAAAAGTAAGATCAAATGCATTTACATTTAGTACTATAATAACCAATACTGCAACATAGGTTCTTTTACCTAAGACACAACCTTCAAAAACTAAGACCAAATGTATAATTTAATAAACTTTATGTTCTTTTGTTTTCCCCTAGTTTACTGACATAGATGTTTGTTATTATTTCCTGCGTTTTGAATTGTGTGCAGCAGTGCATGATCCTGTTGATGCAAGTGGATGTAATGTTTTTGGTTTGGGAAAAAGGGACGTGACTGGCAGGCTGCCATGGAAATTAAAGAGGTATTCAGTTGAAAAATCAGTTATTTAGGTTGGTGTCAATGTAATTTTTTTATCAGTCGGTTTCCTCTTGTTGTGTAGCTTCAGTAGTAATTTACACTTATAATAGTAATTACATAAGTGTGAAGTAGTAAAATCTGGCAATGCAATTGTAATGTATTATTCTCGAATTCCTCTACTACATAACATGAAGACAGTAATAGGGAAAGAATAATCCACAATAAAGGATATGGGTAAGTTATTACAATGAAAGGTGTAGAAAGAAAGAAAACGAACAAATCAAGACTATCTATATCTCTCACACACACACACACACAAAACAACTCATTTATTCATACTGATTCACAACTAAGTAAAACCTCCATGAATGCTGTAATAATAGATCAACACATAATATTTGGAGAATTTTCTAGTAATTGACTTTGACGATGTCGATAGGCCTTTGTCCTGAAGGAATAGATTGTGAGTAAACTGCTTGGCCATAGTTCTTGAGCCTTTTATATAATTGCGGCCTTTCATTAGTGATTAGTTCATCTAGTGGCCCAATTTCTGTGTCCGAGCTTGGAATAAAAAGCATAGCTAAGGAGATCCTATCATATTGTGGGTTTACAACCGCCTTATGCGTAGGACTTTTGAAGATGCCATTACTTGTTATCTGCAATATAACATTTATACAACGTTGAGAGAAATTATATCAAGAAAATCCAATTAATAATATTTTTAACTAATTATTAATAAAATTCGTAGATATTTTGATAATATACATCGAAACAAATCCAATAACTTATTACGTAACAAAATTGTTTATAAATTTTTCTAATAATAATGGTCAATATACAGTCTGCAAATACTGCAAAATTCAAAATATTGGAATTTTTAAATAAGGACAAAATTATTACCTCCATTTGATCACCAACCAAGATGGTGAGTGCTTCAGGGATGACAGGAACTCGAAACCATTGATTATCTTTGAGGACTTGAAGGCCTTCAACTTCTTTGTCTTGCAAAAGAAGGGTGAGGACAGTTCCATCCCCATGAGGTTTAAGCCCAACAACTTGATCTGACATTGGGCATCGAGGATAAAAATTGAATCTTGCATATGTTTGATCTTTTTCTTCATCTCCCCAAATTTCAAAAAAACAATCCTCTTCCAAATTTAAGGAACGTGCCATGGATTTAATGAGTGTCACAAAGATCATCTTGTTCTTCTCTGAATACTCATGTAAGGTTGTCCTGCAAATTAGAATTTTTCAAGTTATGAATTACTTTGATTATTCGATTTGCTTTATTACTTAGTGTAAAATGAAATACTACCTTTATTTCTTCTTAATTTAAATTAAATAAAAATTATATGCTTGTCAACGCACACTTTTTACCATTATAAATATTATAAAAAGTTAATTTTTTTGTAAACTAGCTAGTGTTCAAACGAATCTAACATGATTAAAAATGAATACTTCCTCTATTTTACAATACTTGCAACCATTTTGACTTTTACGTTTGACAACACATCCCTTTAACCATTAATATCAATAATTATTAAAAATTAAAAATTTTAATATTTAGAATATATATATTACTTAATCGCATCCAATACCATATTGCTTAATCACATTTTCATTTTATAAGTGACAGCAAATAATTATAGTCGAAGTTAATAAATAATTAGTGCAAAAATCACACGATTGCCATCAAATATTAAAAAATGAAAGGAAATGATAATTTGTAGATCATGAAACGAGTAAAAGCTAGAAAAAAGAATTGTCAACCCTTATATCCATTTTGTCTCATTTGGTGTATGATTGACCTCAGAATAGTCAATATCTTCCAATAATAAAGTTACCTAAAATGGTGAGGATTTTGTGGCCAAAAATCAAGCTGCCGCTTTTCCACTGGATAAACTTGGAGATGCAACTTATCGTTCCAGTTGAGACTTCCTTGTTGAACTACATTAGTATTTCCATAACCTTCAAGATCATCACCCTTTGAAGAGTATTTTTCCTTTTCCTCTAGAGGCAGTTTGAAGAACTGCTTGCTCATTTCTCGTACCTCGTCAAGTAATGCAAGTGACATACCATGATTCACTATCTGCAACTCACGAAAATTATAACGTTAGATTCATATACCTCCAAAGTATGTGATGGAAAGTTGGAAACCACATGCGTGCAGTACAATTGGATCTTAGAAACTCAAAATGCTGAGCAAACATACTTTAGTACTCTAGCTATTTTAACTTTTAAGGGTATGCTTTATCCGTAGCAGAAAGAATGCAACAATGAATATATTATACCTCACAAATAATGCCCAATTGTTGCATTCTTTCTATTACGGATGAAGTATTTACAACATATATTATCTACATATAATACCCTTAAGTTTCCACTATAAATAACAGTTCTTTTTCTAATGAAACGATCACAAATTTTGACAAGAATACAAACTTATACTAATAATGTCATGTGTGTAGCTTATCATTTAAGGCTCTTTTCTTCTCAAATTAAAAAATATTATAACAAAGAATAACTGATAAGTTGATAGCAAAGATAATAGTTCGACTATATATAGTGGGTTTAGCTTATTTTAAGTGGGAACATAGGCTTAAATTATAGCAAAAGATAAGCAAACTTAGTAATGATAAGTTAACTTTAGTAAAATAAGTTTAGCAAAAATAAGTTAACTTAAGTTCAACAACCTGGGCGCATCCCCATGAAGTGAGAGCAGAGTGTAGCTTTGCAAGCTCTTCAAGGGATGATGAAGAGAGGAGAGCGAAATCGATTGTCGGATCCTCCATCAAAGCAGGAGGGGTATCACCAACTTGGTAGTCATCCTTGGTTTGAATGTAACCTTTGGGCACAACACCCCCTTGGAGAATTTCTTGCACAGGCATAAGAGTAGGAGCCATTGCAACAATGTTTGATTTGGTTATAAACTTATAATAAATGGGTAGGACTATGATTTAGAAAACTGAGGAAGTGGTATGCATATGGGATGTGTAGAGGTTGAGTTTATATATAAGGCTGATCATCTTCTGCAGCAAGTAGCAACTAGGCAAGTTGGTAAAAGTTTTGGAATAATACCAGTCTCCGATTATGTTCAAATTTCGACTGAAATTAGAAATAAATAAAGTATTAGTTGTGCCGGAGGAAATTTCAACCCGTATAATTTTCAACAAAAAGAAAATAATTTCTAGTAGTTGGGTAAGGGAAGAAATTAAAGGACAGGTGTGTTCCCTTCTAGTCTATTGATACAATAATATATTGTTAGGAAATATTGTATGATAAAGACTTTCCTTATATTAGGAGTCTAGATATTAATCTCTGGGTTAGGATTTCTTTCCTTCACAGGACTTTGTATTATACTCCATCCATCCTTTATTAGTTTACATGTTTTGACTTATAACACTATTCATCTTTATTACTTTGACCATCATTTGTGCTTTATATGTAAGAAAAATATAATCATGTGATATATCATTTGATTCGTCTCAATATATAGTTTCGGAATATCAAATTTTTATTTACTAATACACAATTAGAGATATTATTAATCAAAGTTTTACATAGATAAATGTGAAAAGTCAAAACGGGTAAACTAATAAAGGACGGAGAGAGTATATTGTTATTCACATCAATGAGAAGATCATCACAAATTATCCCTAATCATATTTTACTTATATACAAATATGTAGGAACATAAACATGCGAATAGTGTTAAAATCCAAATAGTCAAATAATAATCCTACCGTTCACCGGCTCTTCGATATCATAATTTCAACCTTTACGCTAGAAAATGGTCAAATAAACGTGTGAATAGTGTAAAAATCAAAATGGTGCTATTATATTTAATATAACGGGGGAAGTATGATCTGGCGAGTATACTCAAGAGTTGAGATTGAATCTCGTATACATCACTACATACTCTTTGTAATAACTTATATACACCAAAATCGATTGGTATATATAGGTTATTACAAAGAGTATGTAGTTAATACACTGTCCAAGTTATTGAGCTAAATTAATGTCCTTTCTTAAATTAAATTGTTGCAAATAAATTATAAAAGGTAAGAAACAATATATGCTTGGAATTTGTATTATGATCCTACACAGATCTCATAAATGATGTGATTTTTTAGTCAGCGAAAAGGGAAAAAAATCGCTACACCAAAATCAAAGATCAAGACTTTCTAAGTCATGAATGATGCATGGCGTTTAAGTTATAATCCTATTTCTTGGATATCTCAAGATCTTTCACACCACTAAATTCATAATTAGTGAGCTTGATATAGTTTAGCTCTTTGATCCTCAAGAAAAAATTATAGTTATATAATCTTCAACCCCATGCAGGATGCATGAGGTTGACTAATTAAATTATAGGAACGTAGCCATTAATTTTGAAGGGGGGTACCGTCGTACAGACTAATTAAATTTTAGGAACGTAGCCATTAAATTATTGCCTCTCTCCCATCTTTTGCGGCAAAAATGTTAAAAAAATACACCTAATATATTGGACCAAGCTGATCAAGCAGAGGTTGCAAGATTGAATTGACCTAATCCTTAATCTTATTAGAATAATGTCCTAAATCTTATAAAAGATATTGTGGTATAATTATTTTTATCAACGAAATAATTTAAAAGTAATTATTTTCAACCTCATGGCAATAGTTTGCAAACTATTTCCTGTTATAAGTTTATCATACGACTGCTCTTGGCAATAGTTTGCTCGATAATTTCAGGAAATAGTTTTACTCTGCTATATACGATTACAAATAACACAAGATTACTATTTCATACTAAGAATTTATTTAGCATTTCTTGTGATCTTTGATACAATACTCTCAATTAAGAAAATAATCTGAAATGGCAAGCATCACGAGCACACGGTTACATGAACTGGTAAATTAAAATGTAGTACACATTATACAAGTACTGATTCCCACACATATTTGTCAATATTTGATAGATTTATATATTTTTCGCAAGATCATGGGGACGCCATGTTGGGGTTGAAGGTTGTTAATTTGTGCCTTTGATTTCTCGGTGAAGAAGAAAAGGTGAGAGATTGAAGATGTTCGCACAGCTACCCGGACGAGCGAAGCACGACCCGGCCGAGAAGAGCAGCCCGGGCGGGACTAGTTTTTCCCCTACTTCCTGCCTCGAAGGCAGTTTGCTTAACAAAAACCTGCCTTGGGCGGGCTGCTTTGGAACCCGGGCGGGCAGCTGGCCCTATTTTCGAGATTTTACGACTTCAGTCCGGATTTTCCGGATTTCTTTGTTTTGAATTTTTTGCGTCATTTTGTAACCTTTAGGATGTCATACATAAGGCGTCCTAAAGTCATTTAGAACCCTAAGATTCAAATTAGCCACAAAATATTACTCTCTCTCCTCCCCTCTCTCCTCTTCTCCATTGTAATTCCTCCATTAGAGAGGCTAAAGAAAACTCCAAGGTTCTTGCTTGTGGATGTAGGTCAAGGTTGACCGAACCACGTTAAATCTTTACCTCTCTTTATTGCTTACTTTTGTCACTTAAAGTTTACAACTTTGCATTTATTGTTGAACTTGAAGTTAACTAGCAAACCCTAGGTCCTAGAAATTGCATTTATTGCTAACAATTGGTATTAGAGCTTTAGGTTTTAGGAGGTTTCTAGTTGATTTCTTTGAAGAATATGTCAACAATGAAGCTTGATATTGAGAAGTTTGATACACTAGGGGAAAAAAAAAGGAAGGGCTGCAGTTTTCAAGGAAACCGCAGCCCTTTTAGTGAAGGGCTGCTGTTTTCAAGGAAACGCATCCCTTCGTACTGTATGAAGGGCTGCGGTTTTTAGGCTAACCGCAACCCTATTAATGAAAGGCTGCGATTAGCCCAAAAATCGCAGCCCTTCATACACGAAGGGCTGCGGTTTTTGGGCTAATTGCAGCCCTTCACTTTCATTTTTTTTTTGATTCAATTAATTTTGAGCGCATACAATAAAGTACCCCCATTTCAATTTCCCTCCCTTAGACAAAATTCACGAGCGAACTTCTCCTTGCGCGAAACCCTACCTCCGCCACCACATTGACCCACCACCAGTGCGCCACCACCACACATTGCACGCACCACCAGCACGCACCGCCACGACGACGCACCAACTCAGCACAACAACGACCCGGCGCACCACGCATTGGTTCATTCTCTCCTCCATTGCATTGACGCCACCACCAGTGCTCCACCACCACGCAGCTGCACCACCTTGCGCTCCTTCTTCTTCTCTTTTCTCCTCCACTACTGCTTTTTTGTGGAGCATCCCTTCTCTCACTCTCTTTCGGTAATTCTCGTTTCACTCTCTCTCCTCTTTTACATTTCTCTAATTTTTGTTTAATTTCATTGGATTTTGAAATCAACTTCTATTTTTGTTGTAAAATGTGCTTGTATTAGCTGAAAGCAGTGATTGTAGGGGTGGGGGAGGGCTAGGGGAGGGTGGGTAGGGGTGGGGATCTTGGGCGGGGAGGTGTGGGGGGAGGCGCAGGGGGTGGGACGGAAGAGGGCCGGGGGGGAGGGTGGGGGAGGCTGGGAGGGGGTGGGGGGCCGAGGTATAATGTAACTATTGTGTAGATTTTTAGGCTTCTATCTGCTGTTGGTTGAATTTCGGGAACAAAAATGTCATTTTACGCCTACATGGCAATGAGGGAGTGCAGTGGGGGGGCAGTAGTGGCGGTGGTGGTGGGGCTGTTGCAAATGTGGAGAGTCAGGTTACATGGCAATCGAATGCCCATCTGGTGCTCTCCGCATTTATAACAGTTCCAACTCCGCTGCTACCAGCTGATGGGCATTCCTGAAGGCTTTTTTCCTCGATCAAGTGTAACAAACTAAATGTATATGGACAAATTATGGAGATAATATATTCAATAATATTAGGTGACTGCGACGTTTTGCTAGAAGCTAATTGCGGTTTGTTGGGCTAGTATAATTGGGCCAACTACTAATATATATTGGGTTCTATGAGGTCACAGAATGTGACATTCCTTGGATGTTACCCAAATCCATTTGTGAAATGGGTTGGGCGGTTTTAAGATGGGTAAGATGAGTTGTAACTCATGAGTTTATTAGACTCATAATGTATGACATTATGAGGCAAAATAAAGCCTCATGAAACACCTCTTTGTAACCACCATATATAATGATATGGGGGGTTACAAAGGTGTTAGTGACATTACATCCTTTGAGAGAGAAAAATCTGATTTTCCTTGCTCTCCTCTCTCCCCCCATTCGGCCATCATACACCTCAAAAGCAAGAGGGTTCTCCTCTCTTCCATACTAGCATACGTGGTGATCTAAGGGTTGTTCGTGGACCAACTTTAGATGAACGGCGTTTGACGTTCTAAGGGATCTCCACTAGAAGGCTTGTGGTGTAAGAGGAATTCACGCATCAAGAGGTATATTCTATACTCTTTATAGATTCACGTTAATTTATGCAAAGATCTTGGTGTTTGATGTTTGAGTATATGATACTCGTTTTCCGCATTAAGCATCTAAATTCCTACAGTGGTATCAGTTAGCCTATTGCATAGATTAATATGATCATGTTGATGCATGTTTTCCTTTATTTTAATTCATTTAGGGGAGGGTATTAGCATGAGGATATTGTTTGCATGATTAAAATAATAGGATTTTAATCTAGTGGGAGTATAAAAGTTGTTTATACATTTTTCGATACATGTATATATATATATATATATATATATATATATATATATATATATATATATATATATATATATATATATATATATATATAATTGTTATAGTGTTTCATGTTTTAATTAAGTTGTTAATTAGAATATGATGTATATATGTGTGATTCATGAATTGCATGCTTTGAGTTTTTAGGCTTAATTTGATTATGTATAATTTCATGGCATGAATTCTTGAATTTGAGGCCAAGTATGATTTTATTTATGCATGAAAATGTTTTACTGTATAAAAAAAATCATGCGTTTATCGATTAAAATTACCTGAATTGAGATTGAAAAACGGAGGCAGAGCATGGTCGCGGGGTGCAACCTGTTCACTGGCCATAACGGCTGGTTCTTGTTTTCAACGGATTAAAACGTTTAAATCCGTTTATTCCCTTAATGCATATTAAGTAGCTTTTATGCTTGGTATCCTATGCTAATGCTTAAATGAATTAAAATTATGTTGGAAGTTTATTTTATGATATTTAATTTTATGTTAGGATGTTAGTTTTAATAAGTTGATTAATTCTTTCATGCTAATATATGTGATTGAATATCATGTTATGTTTATATTTTAATATGATTAAAATATATATGGTGCCTTAGAGTGCTTATGTATTTTTCTTTAAATTTAATAGTTGATTGAATTTGTTAGATTAATATTTTAGGGCCCTTGGAAGATAAATTCTAATATGATTGAAATTTGTCTTAAGGTACTAACCATTTGATTTAATATGAGATTAAAATTTAGATGGTGTTATTATGTTTTAAAGTTGTTATAATAATTTATTTTAATAGTTGATTAAAATGCATGTTTTATATATATGATATTATGATTGCATGCGGTGACTAGTATGGCCCAAAACTTGGATAGAAAATACGATCTGCGTATCGTTAATGTATTTTTGTAATCTAAATACGATCTGTGTATCGTTGGTATTTTTTGTAATTTTAGTTTAGAATTCCAAAAATGATTATTCACGTGGTAATAAGAACAATGGTGATTCAATCTTATCCCATGAAGCACAAGGATGGAGATCGATGGTGATTCAAGAATGAAGGCCTTAAAGAGTAGTCTTTAGGGTTAGGGGCCATACTAGGATCACATTTTATTTTATGCATTTAAATATTGCTTTTGAATGCTTTCTAAGTTTTATTATGCATGTGATTTATTTTTGCAATGAGTTCACTAGTAATTAAATCACATAATAATTTACTTAGGTCCCTAAAGCTAATATTGGGTAATTGCTATCCCAAATAAACATCTACTAAAATCTTGATCGTTAGTAATAGGTTCTGCCAAAGCAGAGTGTTACTTCCAATCTTGGGCTATGTAGAGTGAATTTCCGAAATTTGCATGTTTAGTTTGGTTTGGCCCAACAAAATCATCAAAACGGTTTTGGATTTTGAAGCAAAGAATTGGGTTTTTGTTTTTGGGTGACAAGTTCTGTCTAGGATTAGGAAGGCTTTCCCCAACGTTGTGGGTAACTTCCTTACCTGGGAGCTTTGATCACCTTAGCAATCACCCATCAACTAAGAATTACAATTGTTGTAATTAGTAAAGGAGTTTACTTACCTATAAAACTTGGTTTTAAGTTAAGGCCAAAGTCCACTTATAAATCATGTTTGATAGGATCTTAGAATCACTTGATTCAAAAAGGGGACACATTGAAAATTGGTCAAGTGTATAGCTTTTATTTCAAAGTGTTTAAAATTTGTTAAAAGCTATTATGATAAACATACTTATTACTTTTGCATCTTCTATGTAGATATCATGTCTGGTAACAACAATAATTCACCTTTTAACTTACGTTCAATCCTAGAAAAGGATAAGTTGAACGGGAACAACTTCCTTGATTGGGAAAGGAACCTAAGAATTGTTCTTAGATCCGAAGGTCGAGAGGATGTTCTTGAAACCCTGATCCCGGTTTTAACAACCACCTCTACTGAAGCCGAAAAGGTGGCCCTTAAGGCCGTTACAGAAAGGTCAGTAATTATTACTTGCCTTATGCTCGCGGCTATGGAACCAAGCCTTCAAAAGAGGTTTACAAGCTTGGATGCCTACAGTATTATCCGACAGCTGAAAACCATGTTTCAGCAACAAGCTCGGATAGAGAGGTATGAATCTTACAAGGCTATTCTTGAGTGTGCGTTAGTCGAAGGCAAGCCGGTCGCCACTCATGTCTTCGAAATGATTGGTTATTTCGAGGCAATGGAGAGGTTGGGCTTTCCTTATAGCCAAGAGTTGGCTACTGACATCATACTACACTCACTTCATGAAGGCTTCAACCAGTTTAGGTTGAACTTCAATATGTATGGGGTGTCGAAAACCCTTGTTGAGTTACATGGGATGCTCATGACTGCCGAGCAAAACATCTCTGTTGCACCTAAGAAGGAAGTTCTTATGGTTCAAAAGGGAAAGGGTTTTAAGAAGGAATGGGCTGGCAAGAAAAAGCAAGACAAGGGCAAGCAAGTTGCCACTAAGACTGCTGATAAGCCACAGGCAAAGGCAAAGCCAAAGGTGGCCGCAAATGCCAAGTGCTTCCATTATGGTCAAATAGGCCATTGGAGGGGTAACTGCCCGATGTATCTGAAGGATAAGAAGTCTGGGGCTTCTTCTTCAGGTATCTATGTCAATGACATTAATTTAGCAACATCTACTTCTTGGGTATTTGATACCGGTTGTGTTTCTCACATTATTTCGAATGTGCAGGGACTAAGAAGGAGTAGAACCTTGGCTAGTGGGGAGGTAGAACTGCGCGTTGGAAATGGCGCAAGGGTTGCGGCCGTTGCAGTTGGGACTTATAGTCTACCTTTGCCTTCCGGTTTAATATTAGAGCTTAATAACTGTTATTATGTTCCTGCTATTACCAAAAACATTATTTCTATTCATGTTTTGGATAATGAAGGGTTTTCATTTACAATTTAGAAAGGTTGTTTCTCTGTTTATTTGAATTCAATGTTTTATGCCACTACTAAAAGGTCTAATGGTCTATAATTCCTAGACTTAGACAAAGATGTCCTTAACATAGACAGCAAAAAACATAGATCAAGCGATACTAATCCTACTTACTTATGGCATTGTCGTTTAGGACATATAAACGCGAAACGCATTCAGAAGTTACATAAAGATGGACTTCTAACATCCTTTGACTTTGAGCCATTTGATGTATGTGAATCATGTTTAATGGGTAAAATGACAAAGTCACCTTTTACTGGAAAGGGTGAAAAAGGCCAGTGATCTATTGGGCCTAATACATACTGATGTGTGTGGACCAATGAGCACAATAGCTAGGGGAGGGTTTGGGTACTTCATTACTTTTACTGACGATTTAAGTAGATTTGGATATGTCTATTTAATGAAGCATAAGTCGGAATCGTTTGAAAAATTCAAAGAATTCCAGAATGAAGTCCAAAACCAGCTTGGCAAAACAATTAAAGCACTACGATCCGATCGTGGTGGTGAATATTTCAGCCAAGAGTTTAGTGATCACTTGAAGAGTTGTGGAATTCTTTCACAACTCACTCCGCCTGGAACACCTCAGTTGAATGGTGCATCCGAAAGGAGGAACCGAACTCTACTTGATATGGTTCGGTCTATGATGAGTTTTGCTGATCTTCCCATCTCCTTCTGGGGATATGCTCTCGAAACTGCTACTTTCACACTTAATAGAACTCCATCAAAGGCAGTAGAAAAGACACCATATGAGATGTGGAGTGGCAAAGCTCCAAGTTTGTCTTTTCTACGTATTTGGGGTTGTGAGGTTTATGTAAAACGTTTACTTTTAAACTCGCCCCTAAATCAGATAAGTGTTTCTTTGTGGGTTATCCCAAAGAGACCAAGGGCTATTACTTCTACCATCAAACTGAGGGCAAAGTGTTTGTTGATCGTCGTGGTGTCTTTTTGGAAAAAGATTTTATTTCCAAAAAGGCAAGTGGGAGTAATATATTTCTCGAAGAGGTTCGAAAACAGCAACAAATGGACATAGTTCAACCTATGTTAGAGTCAGAAGCACAAGTGCCAGCTGTGGAGATTGAAGTAGTTCCTCCTTTGGAGGAATCTTCTCCTATAACTGACCAAGTGTTGGAGGACGTGCATCCTGTACACGAACCTCCTACTGTCCCACTCGAATCTAATTCGTGCGAAAATTCTCAAATTGTTGAGAAGAAAATTTCTCCTGTTGCAGCCCCTCGTAGGACTAGTAGATCAAGAATACCAAACAAAAGGTTTGTTGATTTCTTGTTAACCGAAAGTTCTGAGATAATGATCTTAGAATTTGAGGAACCTACTACTTACAAGCAAGCTTTGATGAGTGAAGACTCCGAAAAATGGCTTGAAGCCATGAGGTCCGAAATGGCATCTATGTCTGAAAATCAAGTATGGGACTTGATGGATTTGCCCGATGGGGTTACACCTATTGGTTGCAAATGGGTTATCAAAGTGAAAAAAGACAAGGATGGTAACATTCAGGTTTACAAAGCAAGGTTGGTTGCAAAATGGTTCTAGCAAGTTCATGGTATAGACTATGACGAAACCTTTTCACCAGTAGCAATGCTTAAATCCGTTCGGATACTCCTAGCGATTGCTGCCTTTTATGATTATGAGATTTGGCAAATGGATGTCAAAACCGCTTTCTTAAATGGGTTCTTGAAAGAGGATGTGTATATGACACAACCAGAAGGTTTTGTGGATCCAGAATATCCTAGGAGGGTATGTAAGCTTCAAAAGTCCATTTATGGATTGAAGCAAGCATCCCGGAGTTGGAATCTTCGTTTTGATGAGGCAATCAAACTGTTTGGTTTTCTCAAAAACGGAGAAGAGTCTTGTGTTTACAAGAAGGAAAGTGGGAGTAACATAGTCTTCTTGGTCTTGTATGTAGATGATATACTTCTCATAGGAAACGACATTCCCATGCTTGAGTCAGTCAAGGAATGGTTGAAGAGTTGTTTTTCTATGAAAGACCTTGGAAACGCTGAGTACATTTTGGGGATCAAGATCTATAGGAATAGGTCTAAGAGGATGATTGGACTTAGCCAGCGAACTTATATAGATAAGATCGTTACTAAGTTCAATATGAAAAACTCTAAGAAAGGTTTTCTACCTATGCAACATGGTGTTTCGCTTGGCAAGACTCAGTGTCCTTCTGGACCTGATGAGATTAAGCGAATGAGTAATGTTCCTTATGCGTCAGCTATAGGGTCCATTATATACTCCATGATTTGTACTTGCCCAGATGTTTCATATGCCTTGAGCATGTGTAGCATATTCCAATCAAATCCAGGTGACGCACACTGGAGTGCAGCTAAATATATCCTAAAGTACTTAAGAATGACTAAGGATAATTTCTTAGTGTATGGAGGTGAAAGTGAGTTAATTGTTGAGGGTTATACAGATGCGAGCTTCCGAACTAACAAAGATGATTTTCGATCCCAATCTGGTTTCATCTTTTGTCTAAATGGAGGGGCAGTGAGCTGGAAAAGTTCAAAGCAAAGCACTGTCGCTGATTCTACAACAGAAGCTGAGTACATTGCTGCGGCAGATGCAGCAAAGGAAGCCGTTTGGATGAAGAAGTTTATTCTGGAGCTAGGAGTAGTGCCTAGTGTTGGAGATGGTATTGTTTTACATTGTGATAACAATGGTGCCATAGCTCAGTCTAAGGAACCAAGATCACATCAAAGGTGTAAACATGTACTTAGGAAGTTTCATATCATTCGAGAAATCGTTGAGAGAAAAGATGTAATAGTTAGCAAAAAGTTCATACGGATAGCAATGTCGCTGATCCTTTGACTAAACCATTGCCTGAGCCTAAGCTTGAGAGTCATACTAGGGCTATAGGGCTTAAGCATGTAGGAGAGTGGTTTTGATTGTGTACTATTTGCTTTTAAATTAGTTCACAGTTGTAGTTACTCTTGTGATATGTTTGGTTATGTTTATCAATAAAAGGGTTATGTTCTTATTTAATCTTGGTTTAGTAATAAATAAAACGTTCAAAGTGTTTTATAACGTTTGATAGGATTGTCAAATATGTGATTTGACGAATGAAACCCTATCCAGTGAACAGGAGCTATAATATACCTTTGTCCCTAGTTCGAATCATTAAAATTGAATGTAAATGATCCTGTTTCATGGACTAGATTGCAAGTTGATTGATAACGCAGTTTCATGGGCTATGGGGACATAGAGATGTCTAGTCATTTGCATAGGCGTGTATAGTTGATACACGTTGGGCAGACCTAGTGGGAGTTCTCTAAAAAGTTTATGAGAATCTCATTAATATATTTAGTGGATTCCTTAGACATGAGTATGACACTATTCTTACTTAAGGATTTGTATGTTTTTGACACTGCAAAACGTCGTGCCGTAAAAGGATGCTATAAAGGCAGTGATCGGAACTGCTACGAATTGAGTGGGAGTTTTGGTTATACAAGACTGGATAAAGTCCTCCTAAGAGTTTGGATTGGTGTCTTGGCCTCTTGAAGAGCGAGAATTGAAAATGCATGGCTGTGCTCAAATGGATTAAGGGGTTAATCATTTGTTTCGACAGTTCAAACTCGGATTTCAAGAAACAGCTTGAATATTGGTATGGTTTACATACGATGTTACCATGTCATCAAGTTAGACATTAAGCGACTTAAAGAATTTGAAGGTTACACACTTGTTCTTAGACAAGTGGGAGATTGAAAGATTTTTGTCCTCGATCAAGTGTAATAAACTAAATGTATATGGACAAATTATGGAGATAATATATTCAATAATATTAGGTGACCGCGACGTTTTGCTAGAAGCTAATTGCGGTTTGTTGGGCTAGTATAATTGGGCCAACTACTAATATATATTGGGTCCTATGAGGTCACACAATGTGACAATCCTTGGATCTTACCCAAATTAAATCCATTTGTGAAATGGGTTGGGCGGTTTTATGATGGGTGGGATGAGTTGTAACTCATGAGTTTATTAGACTCATAATGTATGACATTATGAGGCAAAATAAAGCCTCATGAAACACCTCTTTGTAACCACCTTATATAATGATATGGGGGGTTACAAAGGTGTTAGTGACATTACATCATTAGAGAAAGAAAAATCTGATTTTCCTTGCTCTCCTCTCTCCCCCCATTCGGCCATCATACACCTCAAAAGCAAGAGGGTTCTCCTCTCTTCCGTACTAGCATACGTGGTGATCTAAGGGTTGTTCGTGGACCAACATTAGAGGAACAGCGTTTGACGTTCTAAATGATCTCCACTAGAAGGCTTGTGGTGTAAGAGGAATTCACGCATCAAGAGGTATATTCTATACTCTTTATAGATTCATGTTAATTTATGCAAAGATCTTGGTGTTAGATGTTTGAGTATATGATACTCGTTTTCCGCATTAAGCATCTAAATTCCTACAATTCCATTGCCATGTGACCTGATTCTCGGGTCATTTTAGGCCTATTTTCGCCTTTCGTGTCCAATTCGTACCTATCGAGTAATTTAACCCCAAATTCTTTTTGAACATGATTATATGAGGTATAATGTAACTATTGTGTAGATTTTTAGGCTTGCATCTGTTGTTGGTTGAATTTCGGGAACGAAAAGGTCATTTTACGCCTACATGGCAATGAGAGAGTGCAGTGTGGGGGCGTGAGTGGCGGTGGTGGTGGGGCTGTTGCAAATGTGGAGAGTCAAGTTTCATGGCAATCGAATGCCCATCTGGTGCTCTCCGCATTTATAACAGTTCCAACTCCGCCGCTACCAGCTGATGGGCATTCCATTGCCATGTGACCTGATTCTCGGGTCATTTTAGGCCTATTTTCGCCTTTCGTGTCCAATTCGTACCTATCGAGTCATTTAACCCCAAATTCTTTTTGAACATGATTATATGAGGTATATAATGTAACTACTGTGTAGATTGTTAGGCTTGCATATGTTGTTGGTTGAATTTCGAGAACGAAAAGGTCATTTTAGCCCTATTTTGGCCGATTGCGTCCGATTCGTACTTATCGAGTCATTTAACCCTAAATTCTTTTTGAACATGATTATATGAGATATAATGTAACTATTGTGTAGATTTTTAGGCTCACTAGTAGAATAATTGTTTATTGCTGCGGTCATTAAGTGGCCTATTGCGGCGGTTTTGCCATTTAGCGAAAATAAAGGGCGCAAAGAATAGGTAATTAATATATTCTTTGCGGTTTTAAACCGCAAGCAATATTTGAACATATTGCTGCGGTTTCTTGCCAAAACCGCAAAGAATATATTTATTTTTTATTAAAAACGTACAACGTATTGCTGCGGTTTTGGCTAGAAACCGCAGCAATAGCTTGGCCTATTGCTGCGGTTATTGCCCAAAACCGCAGCAATAGGTCCTGGTAAAGGTAAAAAAAAAATTTTTTTTTTTTGGAATTTCGCAATTAAATTTGAAAGATTAAAAC
This sequence comes from Beta lomatogona, assembly GCA_947646795.1. Taxonomy (NCBI): domain Eukaryota; kingdom Viridiplantae; phylum Streptophyta; class Magnoliopsida; order Caryophyllales; family Amaranthaceae; genus Beta; species Beta lomatogona. Next base: position 27,276 of record CANSNZ010000314.1, on the reverse strand, counting down.
CGTGCAACAAACCCATCCACTATCCACCAAATTCGCAGACAAACTAAAAATTAAATAACATGAATTTCATTAATATATAAAGCTAAAAAAACTAATTACATAAATAATACAAAAGATCAAAAAGTAAAATGAAAAAGCAAAAATAACAAAACAACTATTACAGCTTAATGACTAATTACAAAAATTATAATAAAAATAAAAAAAATAAGAAACTGACATAAAAAACGAGAAAAATCAAAAAAAAATCCTAAAACAAAAAAATCTAAAAACAGATCAAAAAAAAAAAAAATCCTAAAACAAAAAATCACAAACAGATCTAAAGAACGAAAAAAAAAAAACGAAAAAAAAAACCGAGAAAAAACAGATCTCGTTTTTCGAAACCCACGACAACGCTTCGCTTTACGGGGCAAGTGATATTAGTTTCCCCACTGAGGAGACAAATTCCATATCTGCAAATGACACACATGGAGGAAATGGTTCGTTATTAGAGTTCAATGTAGTGTGTAAAGCCTCTAAGGCACTTATGCCTAGGACTTTAACTAAACAAATTATTAAGGAACAGTTGAGAAAAGGAGAACAAGACAGATATGTAAAGGAAACTCAATGAAGCAGAAACTTGCACAAATTGTTTTCACTAATACAATAACGATGACCTGAGAGAAGATCAAATACTAAGCAACCATTTGGTAACATCTCTATAATCTGACCTCTAATGAAAACATACTTTCTGCTCTGCAAACGGGAATGCGCATTGGTTTGTGATCTGGTGAGTTGTTGACCATTTGGTCTCGAGTTTGCCGGAGCTCGACTACACCTTGTGGGCTGCTATGACTCTCGGATTTCCACCACCAGAATTTCTACGTTTGGAAGGACGAAAGAGATGGTGGTAGAGAAGGACGAAAGAGGTGGTGGTGAGGACGAGAGAAGGCCGAAAGAGGTGGTGGTGGTGGTGAGATCTGAAAAATGAGGAGGAATGAGTGAGGAGAGAGGGAGAAGAATGAAGGAGGGCGGCTGGTTAAAAAAAAAAATGGGGATCAATTGAACCAAGTTGCACCGTGTCTTATATTAAAAAAAATGGGGATATTGCTGCGGTTTTTTGTAAAAACCGCAGCAATATATCTGGTCAAAAAGTCAATTTTTTTTCAAAAATTTTCTGTTGAAACTATATTGCTGCGGTTTTTTGCCGAAACCGCAGCAATATCTTTATTTTATATTTTACCTTTTCTTTTTACGTGATATATTGCTGTGTATGGGTAAAACCGCAGCAATATCACCGCAACAATAATCAATTATTATACTAGTGGCTTGTATATGTTGTTGGTTGAATTTCGGGAACAAAAAGGTCATTTTAGGCCTATTTTCGCCTTTTCGCGTCCAATTCCTATTTCTCGATTTAACCGCAAATTCTTTTTAAACATGATTATATGAGGTATAATGTAACTATTGTGTATATTTTTAGGCTTGTATATGTTGTTTGTTGAAATTCTGGAACGAAAAGGTCATTTTAGGGCTATTTTTGCCTTTTCGCGTCCAATTCCTATTTCTCGAGTCATTTAACCCCAAATTCTTTTTGAACATGATTATATGAGGTATAATGTAACTATTATGTAGATTTTTAGGCTTTCATATGTTGTTGGTTGAATTTCGGGAACGTAAAGGTCATTTTAGGCCTATTTTTGCCTTTTCGCGTCCCTTTTGTACTCATAGAGTCATTTAACCCCAAATTATTTTTGAACATGATTATATGAGGTATAATGTAACTATTTTGTAGATTTTTAGGCTTGTATGTGTTGTCGGTTGAATTTCGGGAACGAAAAGGTCATTTTAGGCCTATTTTCGCCTTTTCGCGTCCAATTCCCATTTCTCGGGTCATTTAACCTCAAATTCTTTTTGAACATGATTATATGAGGTATAATGTAACTATTGTGTAGATTTTTAGGCTTGCATTTGTTGTTGGATGCATTTCGGGAACGAAAAGGTCATTTTAGGCCTACTTTTGCCGATTCGCCTCATTTTTTTATCTTTTTGATGATCTAACTCCAAACTTTTGTTGCATATGCCAATATGAGGTAGAAAGAAACTACATATTAGGTTTTTGTGCATAAATTTTCATGTAAATGAAATTGGGAAACAAAAAGGCTTAAAGACAAGGGGGGAAGTTGTGCGGAGGGGCAACAGTGGGGGGAGGGGAGGGCTCTGTGCAAGGAGGGGTGTGTGATAAGTGATATTTATTTATAGTGTTAAGCTGAATTTAGGTTGCATTTTAGAGCATTTAGATTCATATTTAGGTTCATTATTGCATCATATTCTTAAGTTATGTTATTCTACTCCTATTCGGTATGTTTTCTTGTTTTTGATGAATTTCAGGTAATGAGAACGTATTTGGAGTATATTTAGCTGAGCTTGAGGATTAGGAGCACTTGGAAATAAGCTACGATGCATAAGGATAGTATGGATATGTCTTAGTACGAGTTTGAGCGAAAACAATGCGGAAAATCATTAGAAGAAATGTGAAAAAAGAGTCATGTATACTCTTATGATCATAACTTTTTATGTGCTTCTTAGAATCAAGAAATTCCAGTTGGGTTGGAAACTATACTTGAAGGGCTTTGCAACGATAGGTCACACGCCCCAAATGGACTTTTGGTTTGAGAGATACAGCCTTCGCAAGTTAACGAAAAATCGCAATTTTCCCGCCCGGTCGACCGGGCGAAATGAAATTTTCACAGGCATGTTAGCCCGGTCTACCGGGCGAGAAAGGAGCCAAAATCACTTGCGCGCCCGACCAGGCGGGCTCGTCCGGTCGACCGGGTGGATTTGCTGTTCTGTCGTAGCTCCTCAATCATCGTCGCCCGACCGGGCGGTTCTCGAGACGGGTTTAATTATTTGCTTTTTTTTAGCCGGTTTTGTAAAAACTATAAATAGGTCTTCTCTCTCTCTCTCCCGGGAGGATCTCTTTTCTGATGTTATATTTTGTATTCTTAGGTTTAGCTTTAGTTTCCTTCTTCCTTTTCTCTCTAGTTTTTTCATGGCAAACCCTAGTTTCTCTTTTCTTCATTAATTCATGAGTTTATAATTTTCATCCCTTTTCTTTCATTGATTTCTTTGATCATGCTTTTCTTTGTAGATTTAGATTTTGTTATTTATTTCATGATAGAGTAGTTTTTATTTCTAGGGTTTGGGAATCCATGTTTATATGTTATAATTCTTGATGGATGTTTATTGATGGTTTCATTAGTCATTGTTATTTCTAATTGATTAGTGTTTTCATTGTTAATCTTGCAATCTGATCAATTGTCTGATTAAATATTGCTAATGAAAAGTCATAGATCGAGAGATAGTACTTTTTAGAGGCTCATCTACAATTAGCAAATCTGATTATGTAGAGCGACCGTACTAGCATATGTTGATTTGAGAGCGTTAAGGCCCGACCGTAGGATTAACATGTGCTCTAGATATCTGATTCATTGAACCATTGATGATATTTTGATAGATTATAGTTATAAACGTGGTAAACCATTGCCCTGGATCCTTTTTAGTTTCATTTTCGTAGTTTGATTAGTTTAGAACTTTAATTCAATATTCCTGATCTTGTTTAGTTTCTCCAGGCATTAGAAGCTAGATTGAAACAACCATCTCTCTGTGGATTCGACCCTACTTACCCTACTACATTTTTAGAAGGTTTTGCAGGAATTATTTTTGACAGATGTACGACACCCTGTCAGTGTGCAGGGGAGGGTAGGGGGCTATGCGGGTAGGGGGGCTGTGCGGGGGGCTTGGGAGAGGCCGGGCGACGGTGGAGGAGGGGGCGGCAAAGGTAAATACTATCCCCCGCCAACCCCCGCCAACCCCCCACCGCTGCCCGCCCACTCCCCCACACCTTGCCCAGCCCCCTCCCTCCCCCCCGCCCGGACCCCCCCACCGCACGAGATCCCCCCGCACACAGACCCCCTCCCCCCACTTTGCTGCCAGCCCTCCCCACACCCCGCACACGTACCCCCTCCCCTCCCTTGCCCGCCCCCCACCGCACGCATCCCCCCGCACACAGACCCCCCCCCTTCCCACACCCCACCCACCCCTTCCCTCCCCCGCACAAACACCCCCACACCCCGCCCACCCTCCCCTCCCCTGCCCGGACCCCCATTGCACGCATCCCCCCGCACACGCAGACCCCTCTCCCCCACCGCCGCCAGCCCTCCCTACACCCCCGCACACGTACCCCCCCTTCCTTCCCCGCCTAGACCCCCCATTGCACGTGACCCCCCTTCCCACACCCCGCCCACCCTCCCCCCCTACCCTACACAAACACCCCCCCCACACCCCGCCCCGCCCTTCCCTTCCCTCTCCCTTCCCGAACCCCCCACCGCACGAGATCCCCCGCCCACTTACCCCCCCTCCCCCACCGCCGCGCCCTCCCCACACCACACCGCCCCCCTCCCCCCCGCACAAACACCCCCTCTCGATTTTTTTTTTATCTTGAGCTTTATGTATATTAATGCGTATATTTGTACAATTTCAGGGAGATGGCGGAGGTGCATACGGATAACAGCACGAGTGCTGCTGAACACACTACCGAGGATGAGACTTTCGATGCGAGAAAGGAACGGGGTAAATTGACTCGACCTCGCCATGAAGAAATAAACGCACAAATGCATAGGAAATCATTGGCGACGAAAAAGAGAAAAGGAAGGGGACCTACAAAGTCACTAAGGAAACACACAAATATGACTTTGGAGGACGATAATATGGGTCAGCCTTGTGGAAAGTGGCGTCATCAGTATGGCATGCAAGTTGGCATTTGCATGCATAAACTCTCCATTCTGCACTCACATGGAAAGAGGTGCCCGAGGGGTTGAAGCGGTGTCTATGGGAAGATACTATGGTAAGCTTCACGTACTATAACGTTGAGTTTCTTAATTATTTAGTTAAATATATGTGTAATATTACTTATAGCATATAAATTACAACATTTGCAAAAACTAATTTGGGAACTGCGTTTTTTGTAGAATCAATTTAATATCGAAGATGATGAAGCCAAGAAGAATGTACTTCTATCCGCGGTTGCCCAGATATTCAGAGATTTCAATGCTAAGTTAGTGTCTAGGTGGATCACTAAGCGGAGGAAAGTAGTAGGTACAAAGAAGAAGAACATCTACGGCGGAGAAACACCATCCGGTCCTGAGGCTTCACCGAAAACATCATCTGAACCCTCCAAATTACCATTTCAGATATGGAAAACTATCAAACCTGAAGAGTGGGAATCATTTGTTGCCAAAAAAACAACCCCACAAGCTATTGTAAGAATATTTTATTAAGATTTACTACACTTAGATCCAGTATTATTGCATAACACCGTTCCTAAACTTTGTTTATAATTGTGTGTTTTAGGAAGTCGTGAGAAAAGTAGCGCGAGTGCAAAAGCTAGGAAGTATTATCATCATTTGGGTGCTCATTCGTACAATGAGGCGAGAGAGAAGTGGATGTTCAGCCATTACCCCACAATAGGGTCGACAACGGCAACGGGGACTAGCTCTACGACGCAGTTGCACAGCCTCGGCAACCAAATAGAGTCCTCGATTGGTGGTGTTCGATGCATGGGGTTGATGCAAAGGGAAAAAGAGTCTTGCCTGATCCCGGAACACAACAGATAGCCAACGCCATTGTAAGTACAATAAAAATGGTTATATAAGGTATATATAATATAACTTTTGCGTTCACGAGCATTTCTCTCTTATCCTTATGTAGATTGGCTTGAAGGAAAAAGAGGCGACTGGTGAGTTCACTCCTAAAGGACACATTGATGCATTGCACGAAACTTTAGGAAAGGACCACAGTGGACGCGTGAGGGGCATAGGAGGTGTCCGCCTCGGCTCGAGAAAGGTATATGGTGATCAATACACTACAGCGACAAAATCAAGTGCAAGTAGTGTGAATTCGACAGCATCAGTAGATGTGGAGGCTATGAAAGCTGCAATTCGGGAGGAGCTCAGGGAGGAGATGACACATAACTTCAACGCCATTTTGGAGCAAATAGGTTTACCGATTTTTGCTGCATTCAAGAAGGGTAGTGATATTACACATAGCCAGCCGACCAGTGATCCACGAACATCTATTGATCAGATGATACCTTTACCTGATCCACCTGTAGTACCCGAGTTGAAGGTAATTACTTAATCCCTTTGCTTTGTTAAACAACTATTGTTCTTAAATGCATGAAATTCTTACTATATGTTGTTTCATAGACTAACTATAAATGGAGTTTTTTTAAAGGAGGAAACACCATGTGAACTATTAGCTCGAGGAGATGGTTATGATAGTTTCATTCTCGTAGCTTATGGCCATGCACAACCCCCTAGTGACCGAGTACGATTGCTTAACCAGTTAGTGGATGATAATCACTATGTGGTCACCCTCAATGAAATTGTGTATGGTTTCGAAGAATTACCTCTTTCGCTGCTGAAGCCAGAAGTTGGTCTACAATTACTAAATGATGCCCTTGGCAGTTATGTTCTATGGCTGCGTGCATTGGTGCGATTTTCAGATGAGGTACAATGATTAACATACATATTAACATACATATATATATATATATACATATATATATACATATATATATATATATATGCGTGTTTTCTTTTATAGTTCCTATTATAGTAAGTAATATCTTTACTTTTAACTAATTACTAGGTTTGGGGGAAGGCCGACTCACATGACAGGAAGGGAAAGAATGCATGTTCACCTGATAAGAAAGTAAGTTTATGTGATGAAGGTGCACGAAATGTGGTGAAGGGAAATGTTTCTATGACAAAGAATCCACTTATTATCGAGCCAGAGGTGGTGCGAGGCCTTAGTATTCCATGCTTTTGGTTACATGAGTGCGCTAGCGATTTACCCGATGACAGTACAATAGAGGTTACTTTGGGGGCGCAACAATTCCACTACTTTGAGGAATCATCGACATTCATATCTAAGCTCGATATTAAAGAATTTTTATGTGCGGTAGAGTTGAATGTTTCCATGATACAAACTTTCATGAGGTAATACATAAGTATATAAATTAAATATACATATACAAATGCCTTAAGTAGTTGTTTTCAATTCAACTTCCATAATAAGTAAGTTTACTTTTAATCAATATGATTCCTCAGGTAATTATACAATGAATTGATTGCAACATCAAGTGAGTCAATGTTTGGTTGGTTATGTCCAAACATAATATGAGATGGCAATTGCTTAAAAAACATAGCCGAAGTGAAAGAGTATCTCGATATGAGTTTGAAAGTATCATCTCATTTAGGATATCATCAGATCATCCTTGTCCCGTATATTGAACAGTATGCTTGTTAAACCCGCTTTACTTTTATTTCGATAATCAAATTCAACTCGTAATTGTTCTATGATTAATAATAACTACATTTTCTTGTTGTAGGGCTCATTGGACACTGCTTGCGATATGTTTGTCACGTAACGAAGTCTACAACTTTGATTCTTTGCGTCGACAACCAACACGGTCCTTACTAATCAAATCATTGTTAAATAGGTAGCCTAATCGAAACTAAATATATGCGCACTTATTAATAATTACACATGCATTGTTCATCATCTTTATATATATATAAACAGTTAGTACATCTAATCTTATAATAATGAATTGATGTAGTGTGATAAAGCTTATTAGTGCAACAGGACTTCGAGCACCAAAAGCTCCTGCTTGGATATCAGTCGAGGTAACATGACTAATTTGTTTGTCCTTATATAGAAACACTTTTCGCCACATACTACACATTTAAAATGAATGTCATTGGATACATCCTTTGGTTAACATTTAGTGTCCGCAACAAGATGATGGACTTGCATATGGCTATTACGTGCTGAGGTACATGTTCAATATTGTCAACCATTGCACTAACGTCGTTCATCTTCAAAAGGTATGTAACTTATTAGTATATGTTAGTTTAGATTAGATCGATTGGTCATAGGTATCAATTGGTTTAGAAACCAAAGTAGCACATGAATATTTGAAAAAAAATGACCCAATTTTACCCTAAAACATGGTACTTTGATGCATTTCATATAAATATGAGGTATAATAACTAGTGTGTACATTTTTAGGCTTGCATTTGTTGTTGGTTGAATTTAGGGAACGAAAAGGTCATTTTACGCCAACTTTCGCCTTTTCGTGTCCAATTCGTACCTATCGAGTCATTTAACCCCAAAATCTTTTTCATCATGATAATATGAGATATAATGTAACTATTGTGTAGATTTTTAGGCTTGCATTTGTTGGTTGAATTTCGGGAACGTAAATGTCATTTTAGACCTATTTTAGCCTTTTCGCTTCCAATTCGTACTTATCGAGTCATTTAACCCCAAATTCTTTTTGAACATGATAATATGACATATAAGGTAACTATTGTGTAGATTTTTAGGCTTGTATTTGTTGTTGGTAGAATTTCGGGAACGTAAATGTGATTTTAGGCCTATTTTCGTATTTTCGCGTCCAATTCCTATTTCTCGAGTCATTTAACTCCAATTTATTTTTGAACATGATAACATAGGTATAATATAACTAGTGTGTAGAGTTTAACGCTTGCATTTGTTTTTGATTGAATTTCGGGAAGATAAATGTCATTTTTTTTACTATTAACTACGGTAAATGATTGAATTCTTATATTATGTGTTTATTCCTTGGTTGTTTTGCAAGGTTTATATGAATAACACAACAAGTTTGAGGGCCTTCACCATAGAGGAATTAAATGAAGTTCGGGATAAGTTGGCGACCTACCTTTGTGATGATTGCTTATGATACATTTTTGTGGATTTCGCGATATAATTAGATAGTTGGTATATATTAATTCTATGTACACTTTTTATATTATTAAATATATATATTTAAAGTTAATTATTAAGTTGAAAAACTTGTGATATATTGCAATTCGATCGGTTTTTTTTTTTTTTGTGTCGAAGGGAGGTGTTGGGCGGGGCCGCCACGGTGGGGTGCAAGGTCAAATTCGGGTTGGGCTAGGGGTGATGGTGGGGTGCTTTGGGGTGGCTGGCAGCAGGGGGTTAGGGATGGCGGAGGGTGGGGTGGGGTGGGGGTGGGCTGGGGTGCGAGGGGCTGCAGGGGGTGGGGGTGCAGGGCTTGGGCGGGGTGGGGTTGCATGGGAGTGCGGGGGGGGTCAAAAGGGTGCAGGGGAGTACAGGGGCTGCAAGGGGGTGGGCTAAGGTGGGCTGGGGTGGGGGTGTAGGGGCCCGGCTAGGGTGGGTGTGTAGAGGCCAGGGTGTGGGTGGAGGTGTAGGGGAGTGCGGGTGGTGGTGGGTCAGGGTGGGGGTGCGGGCGGCCGGGCGGGGTGGGGTGGGGTGGGGTGCTTGAATTTATTTTTTTTAAAAAAATATCCGAATGCGAAGGGATGCGGTTTTGGGTCTAGACTGCAGCCCTTCACACATAGAAGGGCTGCGGTCTAGACCCGAAACCGCAGGCTGCGGTTTAGGCCAAAAACGCAGCCCTTCCACGCTGGAAGGGTTGCGTTTTTGGCGGGCTGCTACGGAAAGGGCTGCTAGCCAAAAACGCAGCCTTAAGGGTTGTTTTGACCGCAACCCTTCCTTTTTTTCCATTAGTGATAGGTCCATCAACTTTGGACTATGGCAAGTGAAGATGAAGGCAATATTGATTCAAAATGGTGTTCACAAGGCTCTAGAGGGCAAGGTGAAGAAGCTTACTACTATAACCGAAGAGAAATGGGAAGAATTGGGTTTGAAGGCCTTATCGGCTATACAACTTTGCCTCTCGAATGAAGTATTGAGGGAAGTTGCTAGGAGGACTCTGCGGCGGGTCTATGGTTGAAGTTGGAGTCTCTTTACATGGCAAAGAGTGTCACCAACCGACTTCTACTCAAGAGTAGATTGTATGACCTTTGACTTGAGGAAGGTAATTCTCGTAAGTCTCATATTGATGAGTTTTATTCTATTGTGATGGATCTTCAAAATATTGATGTGACTTCGGATGATGAAGATTTGGCTATTTGGTTACTGTGTTCATTACCATCTTCATACAAGCATTTTAGGGAAACTATCTTGTATGGTAGAGATGATTTGAGTATTGATGATGTTAGGGATGCTTTGAAACAAAGGGAGTTGATTGATAATCAATTGACATCTAAATCATCAAACTCTAGTGATGGCTTGTTTGTTAGGGGTAGATCAAATGATGTTGCGTTTACTAGTCAAGGTGGTAATAGTGGTAAGAATAGGGGGCATTCTAAGTCAAAGAAGCCCAATTCTAATAAGCACAAGACTTGTAATTATTGTCATCTAAAGGGGCACATTAAGTCTGAATGCTACAAGTTGAAAAACAAGCAATCGGGGGATAGTAAGCCCGGGAAAGGCAAGGAACCCATGAACTCCGCCGATGTAAGCTGTGTTGATTCCGATGGCGAAAGTGCAGCTTTGGTTGTTACTCATGATAGGCTCAAGAGCTAGAGTGAATGGATAATGGACTCGGGATGTTCTTTTCATGTGACACCCTACAAAGACATGTTCACCTCATATGAAGAGTATAATGGAGGCACGGTCACCATGGGAAACAATGCAACTTGCAAGGTGATTGGCATAGGGTCTGTGGATATCAAGATGTTTGATGGCACGGGTAGAACATTGTCCAAAGTCCGCCATGTTCAGGAAATGAAGAAGAACTTGATCTATCTTGGTACTCTTGACAACAATGGGTGTAAGTACATAGCGAAAGGTGGAGTATTGAAGGTTATTAGGGGTACACTTGTGTTGATGAAGGGTATTAAAAGGGGAAGCTTGTATGTGCTACAAGGTTCCATGGTTAGTGGTTCGGCAAATGTCTCCACCGACACTCTGAGTGACAATGATATCAAGCTTTGGCATTTGAGGCTTGGTCATATGGGAGAGCAAGGAATGTCCGAACTTTGCAAGCAAGGATTGCTAGATAATGTGAAGCTTGGCAACCTTGGCTTTTGTGAGCATTGTGTGTTTGGCAAACACAAGCGGGTTAGCTTCAAGCTCGCAATACACAACACCAAAGGACCCCTTGATTACATCCATTCGGATTTGCGGGATCCCTCTAGGAAGACTTCTTTGGGTGGTTGTAGTTACTTGCTCACAATAATTGATGATTTCTCTAGGAAGGTGTTGTCGTTCTTTCTCAAGCACAAGGATGGTGTGTTTGATGTGTTTCTTCAATGGAAGACAATGATTGAGAAGAAGACCGACAAGAAGATCAAGGTTTTGAGAACCGACAATGACCTAGAGTTTGTTGAAAAGAAGTTCACTCAGTATTGTCTTGATGAAGGCATTGTTCGTCATAGAACTTGTGTTGGGAGGCCTCAAGAAATGGTGTGGCGGAGAGGATGAATAGGACTCTCCTAGAGAGAGCAAGATGATGCTCTCCCAAGCCAAGTTGGGGAAGATCTTTTGGGCCGAAGCGGTTGCAACGGCATGCTATTTGGTGAACCGATCTCCTCACTCCGCCCTTAACTTTAAATCTCCTCAAGAGGTATGGTTTGGAACTCCTTGTGATTATTCTAATTTGAAAGTGTTTGGTTGTCCGGCCTACATTCATGTAAATGAGGATAAACATGAACCTAGAGCTAGAAAATGTGTATTTGTTGGCTATGGTTTGGGGGTTAAGGGATATAGCGTTTGGTATGAAATTAGGAGGGTAATAACTTCTAGAGATGCTGTGTTTGATGAATCATGTATCATCACTCTGGAGAAGGAGCTTGCGATTTGTAATGATGTAGGTTCATCTCATGACACTGAGGAGAAGGTGGAGCTTGAAAGTGCTTCACAGGATGATGCTCTCACCCAAGAGAGGCATGTTGAGGGTTCACCACAAACCCAACGCAAGACACTTGCTAGTTAGAGACAAAGAAGGCAAATCAAGCCTCCTCAAAGATATGTTGAGGAGTGTGACTATGTGCAATATGCTCTCACCGTGGCAAATGAGGTAGAGACCTTTGATAATCCATGCTCCTACAAGGAAGCAATGTTTCTACCCGATTCAAGCAAGTGGTTGATGGCAATGAAGCAAGAGATGGAGTCTTTGCACAAGAACACTACTTGGGAGTTAGTTGTTGCACCTAAGAAGAAGAAGATCGTTGGGTGTAAATGGGTGTACAAGAGAAAAGAGGGTACACCGGATTCGGGAGGTACCGTCTACAAGGCAAGAGTTGTGGCAAGGGGTTTCACTCAAGTTGAGGGTGTTGATTTTCATGAAGTTTTCTCACCTGTTGTAAAGCACTCGTCCATTAGAGTTTTGCTTGCCTTGGTAGCTATGGAAGACTTGGAGCTACACCAACTTGATGTTAAGACCGCTTTCCTCCATGGGGACTTGGAGGAGGAAATCTACATGAAGCAACCGGAAGGTTTTGAGGTTGAAGGGAAAGAAAAGCATGTGTGCCGTTTGGTGAAGTCATTGTATGGGTTGAAACAATCTCCTAGGCAATGGTATAGGCGGTTTGATTCGTTTATGTTGGCTCAGGAGTTCACAAGAAGCTCATATGATAGTTTTGTCTACTATAAAGAGCTATTAAGTGGTTCCTTCATTTACCTTTTGCTTTATGTTGATGATATGTTGGTTGCTTGCAAGCATTTGATTGAGGTCAACAATTTAAGAAGTTGTTGAGTAGTGAGTTTGATATGAAGAATCTTGGTGAAGCCAAGAAGATACTTGGGATGGAGATTTGGAGAGATCGATCTAAGGGGGCATTGTACCTTAGCCAAAGGAGGTACATTGAGAAGGTTCTTGAGAGATTCTTAATGAGCAATGCAAAGCCCGTTTCTACTCCTCTCAGTTCTCACTTCAAGCTCTCAAAGGAGCTTTGTCCTCAATCCGAAGAAGAAGAAAGGGCCATGGCTCACATCCCCTATACTAGTGCCGTTGGGAGTGTGATGTATGCCATGGTATGTTCTAGGCCGGACATTGCTCAAGCGGTGACCATGGTGAGCCGTTATATGTCAAGGCCCGGGAAAGGGGATTGGGAAGCTTTGAAATGGCTTCTAAGGTACTTGAAGGGTACCTCACACATTTGCTTGGAGTTTGGCCAAGATGCAAATGGTGTGATTGGGTATTGTGATTCGGACTATGGTGGAGACTTGGATGATCGGAAATCAACTTCGGGTTATGTGTTTACCTTGGGAGGTACGGCCGTGAGTTGGCAATCTTCGCTACAAGATGTTGTAGCTCTTTCAACTACGGAAGCGGAGTTCATGGCAATTACCGAGGCATTCAAGGAAGCAAAGTGGCTCAAAGGTTTGGTTGGGAAGATTAGCTCGTGTTCTAAGGAGGTGTCCGTATCTTGTGATAGCCAAAGTGCCATTCACTTGGCTAAGAACCAAAATACGTTCCATTGAAGAACGAAACATATTGATGTGAAGTACAACTTCATCCGGAATGTCATTGATAAGAAAGAGTTGACATTGATGAAGATTCGTACCGAGGAGAACCCTTCCGACATGTTGACAAAGCCTTTGCCAACCACTAAGTTCACTTTGTGTGTGAACTTGGTGGGTCTCTCCTCTTGTTTGTTGTAGTCCCCTATGGGGTAGAGCTTTAGAGTTTGATTAGTGTTTTTGGTGTTATTGGAGGTGTTTGGAGAAATTCAAGTCAAGGTGGAGAATTGTTAATTTGTGCCTTTGATTTCTCGGTGAAGAAGAAAAGGTGAGAGATTGAAGATGTTCGCACAGCTACCCGGACGAGCGAAGCACGACCCGGACGAGAAGAGCAGCCCGGGCGGGCCGTGTAGCCCGGGCGGGCAAGTCGGCACCTCGGGCGGGCTAGCTTTTCCCCTACTTCCTGCCTCGAAGGCAGTTTGCTTAACAAACACCTGCCCCGGGCGGGCTACTTTGGAGCCCGGCCCGGGCGGGCAGCTGGCCCTGTTTTCGAGATTTTGCGACTTTAATCCGGATTTTCCGGATTTCTTTGTTTTGGGTTTTGGGTCATTTTGTAACCTTTAGGGTGTCATATATGAGGCATCCTAAAGTCATTTAGAACCCTAAGATTCAAATTAGCCACAAAATATTACTCTCTCTCTCTCTCTCCTCCTCTCTCTCTTCTTCTCCATTGTAATTCCTCCATTAGAGAGAATAAAGAAAACTCCAAGGTTCTTGCTTGTGGATGTAGGTCAAGGTTGACCGAACCACGTTAAATCTTTGTCTCTCTTTATTGCTTACTTTTCTCACTTAAAGTTTACAACTTTGCATTTATTGTTGAACTTGAAGTTAACTAGCAAACCCTAGGTCCTAGAAATTGCATTTATTGCTAACAAAGGTTCATAACGAGAACTGGCGCATGAGAGTAAGATGGCGACAACTCGAATGAATAATGGAGTCTAGAGATCGTTGTGTGAACCTTGGGGGACGAATGCCATCAAAAATCCTCACCGGAGATGGTGAAATTCGTTTTTAAGGTAGTGGCTTTCATACCACAGCGGAACAGTGTTCTTATGAAATTCATACAAGTTCAGTTGATTGTTATCTGCAGATAAATTATTTCTTTCTATTGTATATCATTATTAATTATTTATTCGTTCTTCATGAGTACATCAATCTAACTTATATCTCCAATACTTATTCTCACACATATTTGTCACAAGATCATGGGAACGCCATGTTGGGGTTGAAGGTTCATAACGAGGAATGTCGCATGAGAGTAAGAGAGCGACCACTCGAATGAGTAACGTTGTATGATCATTGCCAAAGCCATCTTCACTTCAAGCATGGCAAACTTCTGCCTAATACATATTCGTGGACCCAACCGAAAGGCTATGTATATAACTTGGCCGTTGGTTGCCTTAGCTATACCTTCAAAAAATCTCTCGGGGTTGAACTCAGTGGCATCCTCACCCCATAATTTAGGATCATTATGAATTAGCATGGTTGGTACCGAGATTTGTACACCCGTGGCAGCAAAATGTCCCGAATTTTAGTTGGTTTGTAGATCATAAGATACATTAGAATTACGAGAGGATATAATCTCAAGACCTCGTTTACTATCATTGTCACTTGTTTTAACATCATCACTTTATAGTTAAGGTGATAGAGAAGAAGCGTATATCTAGGACTTGACCAAAATGTGTAACATCATTTATGCTGCTAAAAATTCATAGTTAGGACTTACAATTTTAAAGTTGTTCAATCCGTTGTAATCTGGTATTCTGACCAAAAACGCGCAAAACCTCCTCTCTGGCACGAGCTTGCCAATCCGAATGCTTACTCAATCGAATCATCAACCACAGTACCACGCACACAAGCAAAATAGGTTCTTTTACATTTAACACTATAATAATCAACACTGCAATATAGGTTCTTTTACCAGGCCAGGCTATTAGGATGTGCAAACAGCCCAATAGCACATGGCCCCGAACTTCCCGGGGCCTAAAATCTGGAAAACGAAAGCACGTGTAATATATATATGGCGCTTATACAGTTCAACTATAGAGGTTGGCAGAGTTGGTCCCTGATTTTAATGCTCCAAGAATGGAGTTCGAGCACGCGAGTTCGACTCATCTCCCCAGCATTTCTTACTTACTTTTCCACTATTTCCCTTACTTTTTTTTGCAACTCTTTATGGTGTTTTCTTAGAGTCTGAGCATTCGACTAATCTCCCAGCATTTAATACTAACTATTCCACTATTTCCCTTACCCTTTTTTCAATTCTTTATGGTATTTTCTTTTTTTTGGGAAGTGCATATTTGCTTAAGAAGAATTGAATAATTTGCGGCCACAAGTTTACTACTTACTCCGTTATCTGTCTATTGCAACAATTGAGATTTCGCTTTTGCCCATGCAGAACTTTAACTATTAATATCTTTAATTAATTTTTAGTAAAACTTATAAAAATTATAAAAATTTGATATTCTAAAAGTATATATTGAGACGAATCTAACAACACCCCCACATGACTATATTCTTTTCGTACGTAAAAATCACAATATATAGTAAAAGAGTGGTGGGTGAATAGTGTAAAAACTCAATTGTTGCAATAGAAAAAGAACGGAGGAAGTAGTTTATAGGTTCAGCTACTTCATCACATAAATCTTCTTTTCTCTGTTGTACCTTTTTAGTGTGAGATAGAAAAATTATTGAAGCTGTCTTTGTAAGTAGAACATCAATAATAGCTTCGTTTTGTATTGAGTTGTTGCATTCGATTTCAAATTAGTTTGAAGTTTTGGTTTTTCGATTTGCAAGATAAATATATACTAATTGTAATATTATAAACGATTTTTATCATTTAAGTTGCAAAAAAAATGATACTAGGGGTCCAATCCTAAGATTAGAATAGGGCCTCCAAAATTTCTAAGATAGTCCTGTCTTTTACCTAAGATACAACGTTCAAAAACTAAGACCAAATATATATTTTAATAAACTTTATGTTCTTTTGTTTCCCCGTACTTTACTAACCCCCGGATTCTGTTATTATTTTCCGCGTTTTGAATTGTGTGCAGGATCCCATAGATGCAAGTGGTCGGATCTAATGTTTTTGGTTTGGGAAAAAGGGACGTGACTGGCAAGCTGCCATGGAAATTAAAGAGATGTATTCAGTTGAACATTTAGTTATTTAGGTTGGTGTCAAGCTATATTTTTATCAGTCAGTTTCCTCTTGTTGTGTAGCTATAGTAGTAATTTACAGTTAAAATAGTAATTACATAAGTGTGAAGTAGTAAAATCTGGCAATGTAATGTGTTTATGTCAAGAAACTTTAAGTAATGATGAAGGGGATGCCAACTGAATGTTGAGAGGGTACGAGAGCTCCGATGGGTCTTGACGCCGGTAAACTTGTGAAGCACACTGAAAAACTACCCCGGCGATTTTTCCGGGAACGCCCCTCCGACGCTAAAGTCAGGAATTGAGGTAGAGAGAGAAATCAGTAATAGTAGAGAGAGATGCTCTAGCTTTTTAGGTGAGAATTGAATACCTTTTGACTGATGGGACATGCACTATTTAAGTATTTATAGTGGTTTTGAATTCCAATAAAGTAGGGTATTTAGGTCAACTCCAGCTGATGGAGGATAGATGGCCCTAGAAGTATGGGTATTTTAGTAGTTTTACCGGAAATGGGCTGGTCCATGAAGTGGGCCCAAACAATTAGCCCCACGCCAATTACTCGGAGCGAAACTCCGATTTTCAGGGGCGGTTGATTGGCGGAATCGAGTGAATTGCACTTTCGTTGGGCTAGGCAGGGATCGAATGTTGCGTGAGCGATTTTGCGGCGCCATAATGGGCGAGAGCAGAAGTCGCGGGACCGCCGCGGGCTGGGCCGGAGCTGAGGTACTCTCTCGGGTCGAGCCGGTCGGAGGCACATACCAGCGAGCTGGCCGAGGCACGCACCCGCTGGGCTGGGCCGAGGCCTTCGCGTGCTGAGGTACGCGCATCAGCCGAGCTGGCCGAGGCACGCGCATCAGCCGAGCCGGCCGAGGCCTTCGCGTGCCGAGGCCTTCGCGTGCCGAGGCGTGAGCGAGCCAAGGCATGCGCGCCACCGAGCCGGCTCCTGGCCGAGGCCTTCGCGCGCCGAGGCCTTCGATTGCCGAGGCGTGAGCGGGCCGAGGCATGCGCGCCAGCCAAGCTAGCCGAGGCACGCACCAGCCCAGCTGGCCGAGGCCTTCGCGTGCTCGCCGAGCTGGCCGGGGAACGCATCCGCCGATCCGGCCGAGGCACGCACACACCAGTCGAGCCCGTGGCCGAGGCCGAAAGGATCCAAGGTCGCCCCTTGGAATTTAACGAGCATGACGCTTGTTTTCGCGTGTGCCGGAGGCCAAGGTTGCCCCTCGGAGGAGCTAATGAGCCCTTGTGTCCGACAAGGCGTGAAGTTGTGATACTTAGTTTATTTTTCTAAGTATAGGATGCTCCTCGTTTGGATGAGGGAGGTCCAGGGTCGTCCTTCGGAGGGGCTAATGAACCCTTACGTCCGAGAAGGCATAAGGTTGTGATACTTAGTTTATTTTTCTAAGTATAGGACGCTCCTTGTTTGGGCGAGGGAGGTCCAAGGTCGCCGTTCGGAGGAGCTAATGAGCCCCCGCGTCCGAGAAGGCATAAGGTAGTGATACTTAGTTTAATTTTCTAAGTATAGAATGCTCCTCATTATCCGAGGGAGGTCCAGGTGTCGCCTTTCAGAGGGGCTAATTATCCCCTGCACCCGAGAAGGCATAGTAGTAAGGATTTTTTAACTGGAATAATACAAACTTTGGCCCATTCTCTCGCAATAATACAAACTTCTGATTATTTTTTAATAATACAAACTTTAGGCTAAATTCCTTCAGTAGGTCAAGTTGACTTGTAACCTGTAAAAACAGTAAAACTTTTTTAAAAAACCCAAAAATTTTCTCTCTCCTCTCCCCCCCCCAACCAACCGAAACCCCCACCCCTTACCCCAACCACCACCACTTTGCCACTGCCACCACCACCCAAAGTAACCCCACCACTACTCCACAACCTAAAACCACCCCCGCCACCACCTAAAATAGCCCCACCCCGCCCAAAAGCACCAACCAAAACAACCTCACCCCACCCGAAACCACACAAAATCCAACTCCTTCACCCGAAAACAACCACTCCACACCCTCTCTCCTCTCAATCCGTTGTCGTTCGCTACTCCGGTGTCCTCTCTTCGCTCTCGCGCCGATTTCGATGTTTCGCGGTAGGGGGTCCGGAGTGGTTTCGGGGGGGGGGAGGGGGAGTGGTTTCATGGTTTCGTAGGATGGGGGAGGGGCCGAGGGTGGGGGTGGGCGAGGGGATGGGGGAGGAGGAAGATAGAGAAACGGTTCGGGGAGGGTGCGGAGTTGTTTCGGGGTGGGGGAGAGGCCGGGGGTGGTCGTCGGAGGGGTGCGTGTGGTTTCGGGGTGGGGGAGGGGCCATAAATGGGGGTTGGTTGTTGGAGGGGTGCGAAGTTGTTTCGGGGTGGGGGAGGGGCGGGGGAGGGGCCGAGAGGTGGCCGCCGGAGGGGTGCAAGTGTGGTTGGTCGTCGGAAGGCGAGGAGGGGGGGGCAGGGGGCGGGCGTCGGAAGGCGGGGAGGGGGGTGGGGGAGGGGCCGGGGTTGGTCGTCGGAGGCGGCGGGAGGGTGGGGGCGGGGTTGGTCGTCGGAAGGTAGGGAGGGGTGGGGGAGGGGTTAGGGGTTGGTCGTCGGAAGGCAGGGAGGGGGCAAGGGGCGGGGGGGTGGGGGTGGGGGAGTGAGAAAAAGAATGGAGGGGGAGGGGGAGCACCGGAGCAGGAGAAGAAAGAAGAAAAAAAAGGAAAATTGTTTTTTTTTTCTTTTATTGAAATTTAAATAAAAGTTAAGAAATCAGCCAATAAAAAAGCGACACGTGTCCTAGAGGTGCCACGTTTAGTTACCTCCTACAACAAGTCAACAACCGGTATTGACCTACTGGGGGAATTTTGGCCTAAAGTTTTTATTATTAAAAAATAATCAGAAGTTTGTATTATTGCAAGAGAACGGGCCAATGTTTGTATTATTGTAGTGAAAAAATCCTAGTAGTAATACTTAGTTTATTTTTCTAAATATAGGACGCTCCTCGTTGTCTGAGGGAGGTCCCAACGTCACCCTTCGGAGGGGCTAATGAGCCCCTGCATCCGAGAAGGCATGAAGGTAGTGATACTTAGTTTATTTTTCTAAGTATAAGACACTCCTCGTTGTCCGTGGGAGGTCCTAGCTTAGCACCCCGGGGTTTGTAAGTCGATTGCCGAGCCGTTGTCACTTTCTTTATGCAGACGAGGCCCAATGAGCTTATACTCATCAACTTTCTCTCAATAGTGTGGCCCAATTAGAGGTTTGCTCATGAAAGCCCATCTAAAGAGTGGGGTCCAAGGCTCTTCCATCCTTTTCTCTATATAAGGGGGGAAAGAGATTTCATTTTCTCAATTTCATTCCATTCACTCAAAGCACTCCTTGTCTCTGTCTCTCTAGTTTATCTCACTAGAATTGGACTCAGCTTCTTCCTTCGATCGGTTTCTTCATTTAAGGTACGCCCGACTTCCCTTTCTTTGTCTTTTCTTTTTAATAAAGGCCGACGGCCGACCCCTGTTGTTAGTAAATAATGGGGTCTGAGTCGGAGTCGGGTACCCCTCCCGAATCTCCTCCCATGTACAAATTATCGGAGGAAACTCGGGGGGTAGGAGTAACATTGGTGACGACGACAGCTCGTTGTCTCGATCCCTCGGCTGTTCCCGAGGCGGTCCTCCTTTCGAGCCCTACTTGGTCCTATGAGGAAGAGGCCGAGGGGGACGTGCCCTAGCCCTGGGAGGTATCCGTGGACTATCCATATGCACAGCATAGTTACTTAGAAAATTTCCTTCATGATGGTGTAGTTATGGTCGACAAGGGTGATGCCATTGAGATCTCGGACCAAGTAGAGTACCCCCCACTCGTTCCCGGTGGGAGGCCGGTCAACTGCTACCTACATCCTACTTGGATGAATGTGATGATGAGGGATATGTCCTCCTTAGGGTGAAGTGGTTCAGTCGTGACTCTTACGCCTTGTATAGGCCAAGGGGTACGAATACGGTGTTGACGACCCCCCCTGGGTGCGTTGCGGTTTATCGAGCATGCTTAGATTTTGGCCTAAGATTCCTTATCCATCCCTTCATTAGAGAGCTCATGATCACGTACAACTTTACGTTTACGCAAGTGGTGCCCAACTCATGGTATACCATCTTGGGTTTTGTTATTTGCCACTCGTTGGGAGTTACCCCCTCCCCTCGCTTATGGAGAAACATGGTTAAGTTAGTGAAGATCCCCGAATCCAAGGAAATCGGCTGTGGTTGGTGGGGTTTCCAATGCCGCAAGGGGTACAAGATAGTTTGGTCATTTTTGAATAAAGTTCCATGGCATAGTTATTATTACTCGATTAGTTTACTCAAAAGTTTTGCAAAAAATCGGTTGATTCAAGGCTCAAAAGAAGTTCTGACGTTAGTTTGTTTATGTTTACTACGGCGGCGATTGGGATTTGCCTACCATGTGGTCTCGAGAGGAGCCACAGAGTCGTTTGAACTTTGGAGTACCGGAGATGTCGAGGGATGATGCCATGGCTGCCTGTTACTTCCAGACTCACTGTGAGATGGTCAACGGGGAAAGAGTCTTTGTCCCTACTAATTAGCTCCCCAAGCCAAAGTATGCTCAAGATGAACACATCCTATCAGCCTTTGGAGTGAGCCCGGCTTACCCCCAGGGTAATGGGTGGGGATTGTATTTTCATACTTAGTCTTTTGTTTGATGTATGTTAATGTTGCGTTGCTTTTGCTTTTGTATAGTTGTTTTCCGATCACGTTTGGACGAAAAGATGGCAAGGAGAGTTGATGTTGCCGCTATCATGGCCCAGAGGCTCAGGATGGAGCTTCAAGGCGGAGCGATCGGGGTACCCCCGCCACCTTCGGTAAGTCTCACCTTCTACTTCTACTTTCTTTGTCACTTATGTTTTTATGCTAACTTTTGATGCCTTTAGGATCCTGCCAAACCACGGCGCAAGAAGGAGCGCTCCACGACTCAAGCGGAGCACCCTAAGACAGTAATCGCCTTATAGCAACAGCGCTCGAGCGCCGAGGGGAGGCCTTCCTCAAGTAGAGGGTCGTCCCTCTAGTCTGGGCTTGACACCAGCTTTGACGGAGGTGACTATGACCTTCCTCCAACTCCCACATACACTCCTTCTTCTCCTTCGCCGCCCCGAAGAGGGTGTGTGGGCCTATTGCTGGGGCCGACGTCCCTTTCGTTAGATTGTCTACGGATGACAAGGGTCGGCGGCTGAGGAGGGTCAGTAAGGAGCTAGCCTCTGCCACGGATGAGGAGTATTTGGAGTCTGTTGGCTAAGGCGAGGTGGATGAGCTTCACCACGTCTGGATGGATGTAAGTATTGTGTATCAGCTTCGTGTTTTATTGTCTTGTATGCCTTTCTAACTTCTTTTCTTATCTTTGTAGATGTCTATTCGAATGACTATGCTGGGGCGCCGCCGTATTGCTTTAACTGAGAAGAATGAGAGGTTGTCCGCAAAGGTATCTGATCTGGAGGCTGCGGCTCAGCAGCATCAGGCTGCTGTGAAGGACTTGGAGGCAAAGCTTCACTTCTCTGAGTCCGAGCTGACAAGGACGATGAGGGCCATCACCAATGATCAGGCTGACTTCGTCGAGAAGTCAAATGAGTTCACTAGCCAGATTAACCGTCTGACAAATGATTGTGATGGTGCTTTGAAGGATCGAGATGATACTTTGAAGAAGGTGGGTCGCCTCTCGACGAAGCTGAGAGAGGCCCAACTGAAGGCGGATAGGTGCTCTACGGAATGGTTCAAGGCCTAGCAGGAGTCAGATGAGTGTTTGACGTACAACACTGAGGTTGGTGAGAGCTCTTTCCTAGCAGGCGAGGAAACCGCACTGGCTCGGATGCGGAAGGCCGTGAGCCAGGACTGCCTAGCATTCGATTGGGAGGCCTCAGCTCGGACCTACCGGTCCCTTTGCGAAGCCGAGATGGCTTCACTACATAGTCAGTTGGCAGCCACCAGCTTGGGCCAGCAGGTTGAGCCCAACACCCAGCAGTGTTCGACGGGCTATGAGGATGCTTAGTATGATGAGGAGGGTAGGGATTTCGGCAGCTCTTCTCATTAATGCCTTTGTATTGACTCAGCTTGTATTTTTCTTGAAATAGGTAGTATTTTGTTTGTTCAAGGCTGCCTCCCTTGCATTGTAGTCTTCAAAGAGGTGGCCTTTTGTTTTCGAGGCTGCCTCCCTTGTGTTGTAATGTTATGTGTTAGTAATGCGAATTTTTATCATTCACTGATCTTGCTTTGTTGAGTATTGTGATTTTTCAGGTTCTGCTTTTTGTTTCATGTTTCTTTGTTTGGCCGAGGTATTGCCTGGCTCACACTATTTTGGATGATGCGGTGCAACATATATTTTGTCAGACTTAGGAAGTGCGCCGAAGCATATGCTTGGCCTCTTTTCATTCATTACTAATGTCTTTTACAAAAATTGCGCCGAGGTCAAAAGCCTGGCCCATGTACATTGATGCCCCTAAATAACAATACTTAAACAAAATACTTCTTTAGATTATCCGCATTCCATGGTCGAGCGAGGGACTCCTTCAGGTGATTCGAGCCGATAAGTTCCTGGTTTAATTACGCGAGTGACCTTGTAGGGTCCTTCCCAGTTGGGGCTGAGCTTGCCTTGCAGGTGCGAGTTCCCCGTCGCTTCTATCTTGCGAACGACCCAATCCCCAAACTGTATGGGCCTGTGCTTCACTCTCCGGTTGAAGTACCGAGTGACCCTCTGCTTGTATTGGATGGATCGGAGGAGAGAGTTACCCCTGATTTCTAGTAAAAGGTCAAGATTGATGGGTTTCTCTTGCTCATTTTCAGCGTAGTCATAAAATGTCATACGGGGGGAAGGTATGCCAACTTCCACGGGGAGAACAGCCTTGCTCCCATAGACGAGCTGAAAAGGAGAGTAGCCTGTGGCTTCCTTGACAGTTGTCCGCACTGGCCAGAGTATCCCTGGCAATTCGTCGACCCATGCCCCCTTGGCTCTGTCCAAGGACTTCTTGATTCCTTTGAGAACAACCTTGTTGGCTGCCTCAGCTTGGCCATTTGTCTGGGGCCTTGAGACGGCTGAAAAACTGGTGCTTATGCCGAAACGATCACAATAGTCCCGGGTCGGGGAACTGTTGAATTGTCTTCCTTTGTCATATACGAGGGTTTTGGGGACTCCGAACCTCGTAATGATATTCCTCCATATAAACATTTGCACTTGCTTGTCCGTGATTGTGGCAAGAGGCTCAGCTTCTATCCACTTTGTGAAGTAATCTATTGCAACAATGAGAAATTTTCTTTGACCTGAGGCGGGGGGGAACGGGCCGAGTAGGTCCATACCCCACTTATCAAAGGGCAACACAGCTTGTATGGAGATAAGGGGATTTGCTGGTGTGCGAGGGAGATCTGAGAACAACAGGCACTTGGGGCATTTTCGCACTAGCTCCATTGCATCTTCTTTTAACGTCGGCCAACAGTATCCCGCTCGGAGTGCCTTGGCTGCGATGGTTCTGCTTCCTTGACGACTTCCATATGCCCCCTCGTGTATCTCCCTTAATATGTAGGCTCCATCCTCAAGGGTGACACACTTTGGGGTGAGACAGAAAAATTATTAATGTTGTCTTTGTAAGTAGAACATCAATTATAGCTTGGTTTTGTATTGAGTTTTTACATTCGATTTCAAATGAGTTTGAGGTTTTGGTTTTTCGATTTGCAAGATAAATATATAATTGTAATATTATAAATGATATTTTATCATTTAAATTGCAAAAAAAATTATACTAGGGGTCCAATCCTAAGATTAGAATAAGGCCTCCAAAATGTTTAAGACGGCCCTGTCTTTTACCTAAGATACAACGTTCAAAAACTAAGACCAAATGTATATTTTAATAGACTTTATGTTCTTTTGTGTTCCCGCACTTTACTAACGCCCAGATTCTATTATTATTTTCTGCGTTTTGAATTGTGCGCTAGATAGATGCAAGTGGCCGGATCTAAAGTTTTTGGTTTGGGAAAAAGGGACGTGACTGGCAAGCTGCCATGGAAATTAAAGAGAGGTATTCAGTTGAACATTCAGTTATTTAGGTTGGTGTCAACTTATATTTTTATCAGTCAGTTTCCTCTTGTTGTGTAGCTACAGTAGTAAATTACAGTTATAATAGTAATTACATAAGTGTGAAGTACTAAAATCTGGCAATGTAATGTATTATTCTTGAATTCTTCTACTACATAACATGAAGATAATAATGGGGAAAGAATAATCCACTAGAAAGGATATGGGTAAGTTATTACAATGAAAAGGTGTGGAAAAAAACAAAACGACCAAATCAAGACTATCTATATCACACTGAAACAAAAAGCAACTCATTTATTCATACTGATTCACAACTAAGTAAAATCTCCATGAATGATTTAATAATAGATCATAATATTACGGACGTCTGTATTTCTATCAACACATAATATTTGAGAAAATTCTAGTAATTGATTTTGACTATATCGATAGGCCTTTGTCTTGAAGGAATAGATTGTGAGTAAACTTGTTGCCCATAATTCTTGAGCCTCTTATACAATTGCGGCGTCTCATTAGTGATTAGTTCATCTAGTGGCCCAATTTCTGTGTCCGAGCTTGGAATGAAAAGCATAGCTAAGGACATCCTATCATATTGTGGGTTTACGACCGCCTTGTGTGTAGGACTTTTGAAGATGCCATTACTCGTTATCTGCAATATGACATACATATAACATAAAGAGCAATTATTTCAAGAAAATCTAATTAATAATATATTTAACTAATTCTTAATGAAAATTTATAAATATTTTAAGGTGGTTTTTGTCGAAAGGGCCTAATAAAATACAAGTTTTGTAGGGAAGGGCCTAATAAAAAATTGTCTAAAAGGACCTATTAAAATACTTTCGATTGTTAACAGGAACCAGTTTATGAATTTCAGGCCAAAATTACCATATTCCGGCGTTGACATTTTGCAATTGGGACACCACAACTACATTTGACAGGAATTTTATTGCTTGAAGATGATTTCGCAGACATTTTCCTTCAATTTCTGAAAAAAAATTAGAGTTTTTTGGCCTGAAATTCATAAATTGGTTCCTCTTAATAATCGGAAGTATTTTAATAGGTCCTTTTAGACAAAATAAATTTTATTAGGTCCTTTCCTACAAAACTTGCATTTTATTAGGTTCTTTCTGACAAAAAACCCATATTTTAATAATTTACATTGAAACAAAACCAATAATATTTTGCACAACAACATTTGTTTTGAAATTTTTTAAAAGACCATGGTCATAATATGGTTTTCAGGTTGTGCAAAACTCAAAATGTTACAATTTTTAAATAATGAAAAAA
Source organism: Beta lomatogona (assembly GCA_947646795.1). NCBI lineage: Eukaryota > Viridiplantae > Streptophyta > Magnoliopsida > Caryophyllales > Amaranthaceae > Beta > Beta lomatogona. The sequence continues at coordinate 1,382 of CANSNZ010000314.1, read as the reverse complement.
GTAATGAAAGTGGCAATTAATTTTTCGTGGGTTAAGTTTGACAAAAGTTGACTTTTGATAGGATATGAAGATGAATTTTATGATTAACTTATATGACTTTTTTTCTTTGTCATGCTAGCATTACCTCCATTTGATCACCAACAAGGATGGTGAGTGCTTCACGGATGACAGGAACTCGAAACCATTGATCATCTTTGAGGACTTGAAGGCCTTCAACTTCTTTGTCTTGCAAAAGAAGGGTGAGGACAGTTCCATCCCCATGAGGTTTAAGCCCAACAACTTGATCTGACATTGGGCATCGAGGATAAAAATTGAATCTTGCATATGTTTGATCTTTTTCTTCATCTCCCCAAATTTCAAAGAAACAATCCTCTTCCAAATTTAAGGAACGTGCCATGGATTTAATGAGTGTCACAAAGATCATCTTGTTCTTCTCTCGAATACTCGTTTAAGGTTGTCCCGCAAATTAGAAATTTTCAAGTTATGAATTACTTTGATTAATCGATTTTTTTCTTATGTAAAATGAAATAGTATCTTTAATTCTTTTTAATCTAAATAAATTAAAATTTTATGCTTGTCAACGCACACTTTTTACCATTATAAAAATTATACTTCCTCCGTCTGCTTTTTAAAAGAAACGTTTGCTTTTTTCACGCAATCCAACACGTTCTTTAATTATTAATATCTTTAATATGCACACGTTAATAAGTTTTATTTTTTAGAAACTAAATGTTCAAACGAATCCGACAAGATTAAAAATGAATAGTTCCTCTATTTTACAATACTTGCAAAAGAATGACTTTTTACGTCGACAACACATCTCTTCGACCATTAATATCTTTAACTATCAAAAATTATAAATTTTGATATTTAGAAAATATAAATTACTTAATCACATACAATAAGAGTTTACTTACTAGCATTTTTATTTTATAAGTGATAACAAATAGTTGTAATCGAAGTTAATAAATATATAATGCAATAGTCACGCAATTGCCAGCAAATATTAAAAATTAGAAGAAATGATAACTTGTAGATCAGGTAAGAGCTAGAAAAAAGAATTGTCAACCCTTATATCCATTTTTCGTTGTTGTTGAAATTATATCCATTTTGTCTCATTAGTGGTGTATGATTGACCTCAGAATAGTCAATATGTTCCAATAATAAAGACATAAAGTTACCTAAATGGTGGATTTTGTGGCTAAAAATCAAGCTGCCGCTTTTCCACTGGATAAACTTGGAGATGCAACTTATCGCCCCAATTGAGACTTCCTTGTTGAACTGCATTAGTATTTCCATAACCTTCAAGATCATCACCTTTTGAAGAGTACTTTTCCTTTTCCCTAGAGGCAGTTTGAAGAACTGCTTGCTCATTTCTCGTA